>CM075444.1:13642315-13679815 GCA_037832335.1 Carallia pectinifolia | reverse complement strand
GCAAGCTCAAGACCGGCTCCGTGGACACCGCTGCCTTCAATTTGTCAAAGGCTTCTTGGCAATCTGTGGTCCACCTCCAAGGTCTATCCTTCTTGAGTAAGTCTGTCAATGGGGCCACCTTTTTGGAGTAACCCTGCACAAACTTCCTGTAGTAGTTAGACAAACCAAGAAAAGATCTCAACTCAGACACTTTGGTAGGGGCCTCCCACTCTACTATTGCCTGGACTTTTCTCTCATCCATTTTAACTTGCCCTCGACTCACCCTATGCCCAAGGAACATAATCTCACGCCGGGCAAACTCACATTTTTCCTTTTTCACATATAATTGGTGCTCTCTCAACCTAGACAACACCAACCTCAGGTGGGACAAGTGATCCTCCAAGGACTCACTATATACAACAATATCATCCAGATATACAACCACAAAATGATCAATGAAGTCATGAAACACATCATTCATTAAATTACAGAAAGTAGCAGGGGCATTAGTCAAACCGAATGGCATCACCAAGAATTCATAGGAGCCATAGCGAGTGATGCACGTGGTTTTCCCCTCATCTCCTTCTGCAATCCTGACTTGCCAATATCCAAACCGCAGATCCAGCTTGGTGAAATACGAGGCTCTCGCCAGCCTGTCAAACAAGTCCGCTATCAATGGAATAGGGTACTTGTTCTTTACCGTCACCTTGTTTAGAGCCCTGTAATCAACATACATCCGCAGGGAGCCATTGTGTTTCCTCTGAAACAACACTGGGGCACCGTATGGCGCTTTGGAGGGCTGAATTAGGCCTGCATCCAGCAACTCCGTCAACTGCTTCCTCAGTTCGGCCAACTCTAGTGGACTCATGTGATATGAGGCTTGTGCTGGTGGTTTGGAACCGGGCACTAAATCGATCTTGTGGTCAGTGGCACGCCTCGGGGGAAGACACTTGGGGAGTTCAGGAGGCATCACATCAGTGAACTTCCCCAACAGATCCGCTACACTATCAGGCACCTCCGCAACAATACCTTCTTTGATCTCCATCAAAGCCGCAAGGTAGGTGACTTCTCCCTTTTTCAGCCCATGCTTCACCTGCATGGCTGATAGCATGCCACCCGACTTCCCACCAATACTGGAAGAGGGAGTGAACGTTCCAGCAACGAAACATGGATGATCCTCATGCATGATCATGAGACCACCCAAGTGAGGCAACAAAGCAACTTTTGCGCTCACAAAGAAATCAACTCCCAGTATGATATCAAAATCATCTAACGGAACCACAGTGAAGTTAAGCTTACCAGACCAATTGCCCATAGTTACCTCCACTCCTAGTGCCGTGCCAAGCACCTCCCAGGCTGCCAAATTGACTGTCTTCATTCGACTCCCTGTCTTGGTGACTTTCAGACCCAGTGACATCACCATCCTCTCAGCGACAAAGTTGTGGGTAGCACCAATGTCAGCCATCGCCATCAACTCCTTATTACTGAGCCCGATCTTTACATACATCAAGCCGGATTGTGGGGCACGTCCAGCTTGTACAGCACTCACCAACTGCGGAGGATTGACACGAGAGTGGCCAACATCGTCCGAGAGGCCACTCTCCTCAGCAACTATGGCACTTAACTTCTCCCGCTTCGGGCACTCCTTAGCCCTGTGTGGTCCATTACATATGAAACATCCCGAGTTAGTTTTGCCTTTACCTTGTTCTTGGTAGACGGCTTTGCCTTTATCCTTGCCGCCACCGTTGTGCTTATCTTTCTTGCCTTCCTTCTTCTTCTTGCCCTTGTCTTGGGGCTGCTTCCCAGCATCAGAATCAGGAGACTTGTTGATCCGAAAATCAACTAAACTATCAGCCGCAACCATCGCTGAAGGAAGGTCCTTCACACCTTGCCTTCTAAGTTCGAGTTGAGCCCAGGGTTGAAGACCGGATAAGAAGTTGAAAAGCTTGTCTTCATCTGACATGTTGCGGATGTCAAGCATCAAGGAACTGAATTCCTTCACGTAGTCACGCACCGTACCACTCTGTTTCAACTTCTTCAAGGATTCCCTCGCAACCCATGACGTGTTACAGGGTACGAACTGGTCTTTTAACTTCTTCTTTAGGCTCTCCCACGTCTCGATCTTAGGACTGCCCGCACTTGCATCGTCATCCAACCGAGTTCGCCACCACAGCTTGGCGTCCTTGACTAGATACATGCTGGTCAGATTAACCTTCTCGTCGTCTGGCACTCGGATTGTTGGCGCCTCGGACCGGCTCTCGTAGAATACGCGTGGACATGGGCTAGGCATGTCCACGAGCAAGGTGGTGGGAAAATCGGCTAAGGCATTGGCCACCGAAGAAGGCTTGAAAACGGCCAATGAACGGATTGTTGGCAACTCGCACCAACTCGTCGGGTGGGCGAGTGCTGGCCATGTCAGCAAGCCAGGAGACGGGAAAATCGGCCGGGGCATGAAACCGACCAAGGAACGGATTGCTGGAACCTCAGACCGGCTCTCGTAGAATGCGCGTGGACATGGGCTGGGCATGTCCACGAGCAAGGTGGTGGGAAAATCGGCTAAGGCATTGGCCACCGAAGAAGGCTTGAAAACGGACAATGAAGGCATTGTTGGCAACTCGCACCAACTAGTCGAATGGGCGAGTGCTAGCCATGTCAGCAAGCCAGGCAATGGGAAAATCGGACGGGGCATGAAACCGACCAAGGAACGGATTGTTGGCACCTCGGACCGGCTCTCGTAGAATGCGCGTGGACATGGGCTAGGCATGTCCACCAGAAAGGTGGTGGGAAAATCGGCTAAGGCATTGGCCACCGAAGAAGGCTTGAAAACGGCCAATGAACGGATTGTTGGCAACTCGCACCAACTAGTCGAATGGGCAAGTGTTGGCCATGTAAGCAAGCAAGGCGACGGGAAAACTGGCTGGGGCATGAAACCGACCAAGGAATGGATTGTTGGCACCTCGGACCGGCTCTCGTAGAATGCGCGTGGACATGGGCTGGGCATGTCCACCAGCAAGGTGGTGGCAAAATCGGCGAAGGCATTGGCCACTGAAGAAGGCTTGAAAATGGACAATGAACGGATTGTTGGCAACTCGCACCAACTCGTCGAATGGGTGAGTACTGGCCATGTCAGCAAGCTAGGCGACGAGAAAATCGGCCGGGGCATGAAACCGACCAAGGAACGGATTGCTAGAACCTCGGACCGGCTCTCGTATAATGCTCGTGGACATGGGCTGGGCATGTCCACGAGCAAGGTGGTGGGAAAATCGGCTAAGGCATTGGCCACCAAAGAAGTCTTGAAAACGGAGAATGAACGGATTGTTGGCAACACGCACCAGCTCGTCGAATGGGCGAGTGCTGGCCATGTCAGCCAGCCAGGCGACGGGAAAATCGGCCGGGGCATGAAACCGACCAAGGAACGGATTGCTAGAACCTCGGACCGGCTCTCGTAGAATGCGTGTGGACATGGGCTGGGCATGTCCACGAGCAAGGTGGTCGGGAAATCTGCTAAGGCATTGGCCACTGAAGAAGTCTTGAAAACGGACAATGAACGGATTGTTGGCAACACGCACCAGGTCGTCGAATGGGCGAGTGCTGGCCATGTCAGGAAGTCAGGCGACGGGAAAATCGGCCGGGGTATGAAACCGACCAAGGAACGGATTGTTGGCACCTCGGACCGGCTCTCGTAGAATGGGCGTGGACATGGGCTGGGCATGTCCACCAACAAGGTGGTGGGAAAATCGGCTAAGGCATTGGCCACCGAAGAAGGCTTGAAAACGGCCAATGAACGGATTGTTGGCAACTCGCACCAACTCGTCGAATGGGCGATTACTGGCCATGTCAGCAAGCCAGGCGACGGGAAAATCGGCAGGGGCATGAAACCGACCAAAGAACGGATTGCTGGAACCTCGAACCGGCTCTCGTAGAATGCGCGTGGACATGGGTTGGGCATGTCCACGAGTAAGGTGGTGGGAAAATCGGCTAAGGCATTGGCCACCGAAGAAGGCTTGAAAACGGACAACGAATGGATTGTTGGCAACTCGCACCAACTCGTCGAATGGGCGAGTGCTGGCCATGTCAGCAAGCCAGGCAACGGGAAAATTGGCCGGGGCAAGAAACTGACCAAGGAACAGATTGTTGAAACCTCGGACCGGCTCTCGTAGAATACGCGTGGACATGGGCTGGGCATGTCCACCAGCAAGGTGGTGGGAAAATCGGCTAAGGCATTGGCCACCGAAGAAGGCTTGAAAACGGACAATGAACGGATTGTTGGCAACTCGCACCAACTCGTCGAATGGGCGAGTACTGGCCATGTCAGCAAGCCAGGTGATGAGAAAATCGGCCGGGGCATGAAACCGACCAAGGAACAGTTTGTTGGAACCTCGGACCGGCTCTCGTAGAATACGTGTGAACATGGGCTGGGCATGGCCACGACCAAGGTGGTGGGAAAATCGGCGAAGGCATTGGCCACCGAAGAAGGCTTGAAAACGGCCAATGAACGGATTGTTGGCAACTCGCACCAACTCGTCGAATGGGCGAGTGCTGGCCATGTCAGCAAGCCAGGCGACGGGAAAATCGGCCGGGGCATGAAACCGACCAAGGAACGGATTGCTGGAACCTCAGACCGGCTCTCGTAGAATGCGCGTGGACATGGGCTGGGCATGTCCACTAGTAAGGTGGTGGGAAAATCGGCTAAGGCATTGGCCACAGAAGAAGGCTTGAAAACGGCCAATGAACGGATTGTTGGCAACTCGCACCAACTCGTCGAATAGGTGAGTGCTGGCCATGTCAGCAAGCCAGACGACGGGAAAATCGGCTGGGGCATGAAACCGACCAAGGAACGGATTGTTGGCACCTCGGACCGGCTCTCGTAGAATGCGCGTGGACATGGGCTGGGCATGTCCACCAGCAAGGTGGTGGGAAAATCGGCTAAGGCATTGGCCAACGAAGAAGGCTTGAAATCGGCCAATGAACGGATTGTTGGCAACTCGCACCAACTAGTCAAATGGGCGAGTGCTGGCCATGTCAGCAAGCAAGGGGACGGGAAAATCGGCTTGGGCATGAAACCGACCAAGGAACGGATTATTGGTACCTCGGACCGGCTCTCGTAGAATGCGCGTGGACATGGGCTGGGCATGTCCACCAGCAAGGTGGTGGCAAAATCGGCGAAGGCATTGGCCACCGAAGAAGGCTTGAAAATGGACAATGAACGGATTGTTGGCAACTCGCACAAACTCGTCGAATGGGCGAGTACTGGCCATGTCAGCAAGCCAGGCAATGGGAAAATCGGCCGGGGCATGAAACCGACCAAGGAACGGATTGTTGGCACCTCGGACCGGCTCTGTTAGAATGCGCGTGGACATGGGCTAGGCATGTCCACCAGCAAGGTGGTGGGAAAATCGGCTAAGGCATTGGCCACCGAAGAAGGCTTGAAAACGGCCAATGAACGGATTGTTGGCAACTCGCACCAACTCGTCGAATGGGCGAGTGCTGGCCATGTTAGCAAGCCAGGCGACTGGAAAATCGGCCGGGGCATGAAACCGACCAAGGAACGGATTGTTGGCACCTCGGACCGGCTCTCGTAGAATGCGCGTGGACATGGGCTGGGCATGTCCACCAGCAAGGTGGTGGGAAAATCGGCTAAGGCATTGGCCACCGGAGAAGGCTTGAAAACGGCCAATGAACGGATTGTTGGCAACTCGTACCAACTCGTCGAATGGCCGAGTGCTGGCCATGTCAGCAAGCCAGGAGACGGGAAAATCGGCCGGGGCATGAAACCGACCAAGGAACGGATTGTTGGCACCTCGGACCGGCTCTCGTAGAATGCGCGTGGACATGGGCTGGGCATGTCCACCAGCAAGGTGGTGGGAAAATCGGCGAAGGCATTGGCCACTGAAGAAGGCTTGAAAATGGACAATGAACGGATTGTTGGCAACTCGCACCAACTCGTCGAATGGGTGAGTACTGGCCATGTCAGCAAGCTAGGCGACGAGAAAATCGGCCGGGGCATGAAACCGACCAAGGAACGGATTGCTAGAACCTCGGACCGGCTCTCGTATAATGCTCGTGGACATGGGCTGGGCATGTCCACGAGCAAGGTGGTGGGAAAATCGGCTAAGGCATTGGCCACCAAAGAAGTCTTGAAAACGGAGAATGAACGGATTGTTGGCAACTCGCACCAGCTCGTCGAATGGGCGAGTGCTGGCCATGTCAGCCAGCCAGGCGACGGGAAAATCGGCCGGGGCATGAAACCGACCAAGGAACGGATTGCTAGAACCTCGGACCGGCTCTCGTAGAATGCGTGTGGACATGGGCTGGGCATGTCCACGAGCAAGGTGGTCGGGAAATCTGCTAAGGCATTGGCCACTGAAGAAGTCTTGAAAACGGACAATGAACGGATTGTTGGCAACACGCACCAGGTCGTCGAATGGGCGAGTGCTGGCCATGTCAGGAAGTCAGGCGACGGGAAAATCGGCCGGGGTATGAAACCGACCAAGGAACGGATTGTTGGCACCTCGGACCGGCTCTCGTAGAATGGGCGTGGACATGGGCTGGGCATGTCCACCAACAAGGTGGTGGGAAAATCGGCTAAGGCATTGGCCACCGAAGAAGGCTTGAAAACGGCCAATGAACGGATTGTTGGCAACTCGCACCAACTCGTCGAATGGGCGATTACTGGCCATGTCAGCAAGCCAGGCGACGGGAAAATCGGCAGGGGCATGAAACCGACCAAAGAACGGATTGCTGGAACCTCGAACCGGCTCTCGTAGAATGCGCGTGGACATGGGTTGGGCATGTCCACGAGTAAGGTGGTGGGAAAATCGGCTAAGGCATTGGCCACCGAAGAAGGCTTGAAAACGGACAACGAATGGATTGTTGGCAACTCGCACCAACTCGTCGAATGGGCGAGTGCTGGCCATGTCAGCAAGCCAGGCAACGGGAAAATTGGCCGGGGCAAGAAACTGACCAAGGAACAGATTGTTGAAACCTCGGACCGGCTCTCGTAGAATACGCGTGGACATGGGCTGGGCATGTCCACCAGCAAGGTGGTGGGAAAATCGGCTAAGGCATTGGCCACCGAAGAAGGCTTGAAAACGGACAATGAACGGATTGTTGGCAACTCGCACCAACTCGTCGAATGGGCGAGTACTGGCCATGTCAGCAAGCCAGGTGATGAGAAAATCGGCCGGGGCATGAAACCGACCAAGGAACAGTTTGTTGGAACCTCGGACCGGCTCTCGTAGAATACGTGTGAACATGGGCTGGGCATGGCCACGACCAAGGTGGTGGGAAAATCGGCGAAGGCATTGGCCACCGAAGAAGGCTTGAAAACGGCCAATGAACGGATTGTTGGCAACTCGCACCAACTCGTCGAATGGGCGAGTGCTGGCCATGTCAGCAAGCCAGGCGACGGGAAAATCGGCCGGGGCATGAAACCGACCAAGGAACGGATTGCTGGAACCTCAGACCGGCTCTCGTAGAATGCGCGTGGACATGGGCTGGGCATGTCCACTAGTAAGGTGGTGGGAAAATCGGCTAAGGCATTGGCCACAGAAGAAGGCTTGAAAACGGCCAATGAACGGATTGTTGGCAACTCGCACCAACTCGTCGAATAGGTGAGTGCTGGCCATGTCAGCAAGCCAGACGACGGGAAAATCGGCTGGGGCATGAAACCGACCAAGGAACGGATTGTTGGCACCTCGGACCGGCTCTCGTAGAATGCGCGTGGACATGGGCTGGGCATGTCCACCAGCAAGGTGGTGGGAAAATCGGCTAAGGCATTGGCCAACGAAGAAGGCTTGAAATCGGCCAATGAACGGATTGTTGGCAACTCGCACCAACTAGTCAAATGGGCGAGTGCTGGCCATGTCAGCAAGCAAGGGGACGGGAAAATCGGCTTGGGCATGAAACCGACCAAGGAACGGATTATTGGTACCTCGGACCGGCTCTCGTAGAATGCGCGTGGACATGGGCTGGGCATGTCCACCAGCAAGGTGGTGGCAAAATCGGCGAAGGCATTGGCCACCGAAGAAGGCTTGAAAATGGACAATGAACGGATTGTTGGCAACTCGCACAAACTCGTCGAATGGGCGAGTACTGGCCATGTCAGCAAGCCAGGCAATGGGAAAATCGGCCGGGGCATGAAACCGACCAAGGAACGGATTGTTGGCACCTCGGACCGGCTCTGTTAGAATGCGCGTGGACATGGGCTAGGCATGTCCACCAGCAAGGTGGTGGGAAAATCGGCTAAGGCATTGGCCACCGAAGAAGGCTTGAAAACGGCCAATGAACGGATTGTTGGCAACTCGCACCAACTCGTCGAATGGGCGAGTGCTGGCCATGTTAGCAAGCCAGGCGACTGGAAAATCGGCCGGGGCATGAAACCGACCAAGGAACGGATTGTTGGCACCTCGGACCGGCTCTCGTAGAATGCGCGTGGACATGGGCTGGGCATGTCCACCAGCAAGGTGGTGGGAAAATCGGCTAAGGCATTGGCCACCGGAGAAGGCTTGAAAACGGCCAATGAACGGATTGTTGGCAACTCGTACCAACTCGTCGAATGGCCGAGTGCTGGCCATGTCAGCAAGCCAGGAGACGGGAAAATCGGCCGGGGCATGAAACCGACCAAGGAACGGATTGTTGGCACCTCGGACCGGCTCTCGTAGAATGCGCGTGGACATGGGCTGGGCATGTCCACCAGCAAGGTGGTGGGAAAATCGGCTAAGGCATTGGCCACCGAAGAAGTCTTGAAAACGGATAATGAACGGATTGTTGGCAACTCGCACCAGCTCGTCGAATGGGCGAGTGCTGGCCATGTCAGCAAGCCAGGCGACGGGAAAATCGGCCGGGGCATGAAACCGACCAAGGAACGGATTGCTGGAACCTCGGACCGGCTCTCGTAGAATGCGCGTGGACATGGGCTGGACATGTCCACGAGCAAGGTGGTGGGAAAATTGGCTAAGGCATTGGCCACTGAAGAAGTCTTGAAAACGGAGAATGAACGGATTGTTGGCAACACGCACCAGGTCGTCGAATGGGCGAGTGCTGGCCATGTCAGGAAGTCAGGCGACGGGAAAATCGGCCGGGGTATGAAACCGACCAAGGAACGGATTGTTGGCACCTCGGACCGGCTCTCGTAGAATGCGCGTGGACATGGGCTGGGCATGTCCACCAGCAAGGTGGTGGGAAAATCGGCTAAGGCATTGGCCACCGAAGAAGGCTTGAAAACGCCCAATGAACGGATTGTTGGCAACTCGCACCAACTCGTCGAATGGGCGAGTGCTGGCCATGTCAGCAAGCCAGGCGACGGGAAAATCGGCCGAGGCATGAAACTGACCAAGGAACGGATTGCTGGAACCTCGGACCGGCTCTCGTAGAATGCGCGTGGACATGGGCTGGGCATGTCCACGAGTAAGGTGGTGGGCAAATCGGCTAAGGCATTGGCCACCGAAGAAGGCTTGAAAACGGACAATGAATGGATTGTTGGCAACTCGCACCAACTCGTCGAATGGGCGAGTGCTGGCCATGTCAGCAAGCCAGGCGACTGGAAAATCGGCTGGGGCATGAAATCGACCAAGCAATGGATTGCTGGAACCTCGGACCGGCTCTCGTAGAATGCGCGTGGACATGGGCTGGGCATGTCCACAAGCAAGGTGGTGGGAAAATCGGTTAAGGCATTGGCCACCAAAGAAGGCTTGAAAATGGACAATGAACGGATTGTTGGCAACTCGTACCAACTTGTCGAACGGGCGAGTGCTGGCCATGTCAGCAAGCTAGGCGATGGGAAAATCGGCCGGGGCATGAAACCGACCAAGGAACGGATTGTTGGCACCTCGGACCGGCCCTCGTAGAATGCGCGTGGACATGGGCTAGGCATGTCCACGAGCAAGGTGGTGGGTAAATCGGCTAAGGCATTGGCCACCGAAGAAGGCTTGAAAACGGCCAATGAACGGATTGTTGGCAACTTGCACCAACTAGTCGAATGGGCGAGTGCTGGCCATGTCAGCAAGCAAGGCGACGGGAAAACCGGCTGGGCCAAGAAACCGACCAAGGAACGGATTGTTGGCACCTCGGACCAGCTCTCGTAGAATGCGCGTGGACATGGGCTGGGCATGTCCACTAGCAAGGTGGTGGGAAAATCGGCGAAGGCATTGGCCACCGAAGAAGGCTTGAAAATGGACAATGAACGGATTGTTGTCAACTCGTACCAACTCGTCGAATGGGTGAGTACTGGCCATGTCAGCAAGCTAGGCGACGAGAAAATCGGCCGGGGCAAGAAACCTACCAAGGAACGGATTGTTAGAACCTCGGACCGGCTCTCGTAGAATGCTCGTGGACATGGGCTGGGCATGCCCACGAGCAAGGTGGTGGGAAAATCGGCTAAGGCATTGGCCACCGAAGAAGTCTTGAAAACGGATAATGAACGGATTGTTGGCAACTCGCACCAGCTCGTCGAATGGGCGAGTGCTGGCCATGTCAGCAAGTCAGGCGACGGGAAAATCGGCGGGGGTATGAAACCGACCAAGGAACGGATTGTTGGCACCTCGGACCGGCTCTCGTAGAATGCGCGTGGACATGGGCTGGGCATGTCCACCAGCAAGGTGCTGCGAAAATCGGCTAAGGCATTGGCCACCGAAGAAGGCTTGAAAACGGCCAATGAACGGATTGTTGGCAACTCGCACCAACTAGTCGAATGGGCGAGTGCTGGCCATGTAAGCAAGCAAGGCGACGGGAAAACAGGCTTGGGCATGAAACCGACCAAGGAACGGATTGTTGGCACCTCGGACCGGCTCTCGTAGAATGCGCGTGGACATGGGCTGGGCATGTCCACCATCAAGGTGGTGGCAAAATCGGCGAAGGCATTGGCCACCGAAGAAGGCTTGAAAATGGACAATGAACGGATTGTTGGCAACTCGCACCAACTCGTCGAATGGGCGAGTGCTGGCCATGTCAGCAAGACAGGCGACGGGAAAATCAGCCGGGGCATGAAATCGACCAAGGAACGGATTGTTGGAACCTCGGACCGGCTCTCGTAGAATGCGCGTGTACATGGGCTGGGCATGTCCACGAGCAAGGTGGTGGGAAAATCAGCTAAGGCATTGGCCACTAAAGAAGTCTTGAAAACGGACAATGAACGGATTGTTGGCAACTCGCACCAGGTCGTTGAATGGGCGAGTGCTGGCCATGTCAGCAAGCCAGGCGACGGGAAAATCGGCCGGGCATGAAACCGACCAAGGAACGGATTGTTGCCACCTCGGATCGGCTCTCGTAGAATGCGCGTGGACATGGGCTGGGCATGTCCACCAGCAAGGTGGTGGGAAAATCGGCTATGGCATTGGCCACCGAAGAAGGCTTGAAAACGGCCAATGAACGGATTGTTGGCAACTCACACCAACACGTCGAATGGGAGAGTGCTGGCCATGTCAGCAAGCCAGGCGACGGGAAAATCGGCCGGGGCATGAAACCGACCAAGGAACGGATTGTTGGAACCTCCGACCGGCTCTCGTAGAATGCGCGTGGACATGGGCTGGGCATGTCCACGAGCAAGGTGGTGGGAAAATCGGCTAAGGCATTGGCCACCGAAGAAGGCTTGAAAACGGACAATGAATGCATTGTTGGCAACTCGTACCAACTCGTCGAATGGGCGAGTACTGGCCATGTCAGCAAGCCAGGCAACGGGAAAATCGGCCGGGGTATGAAACTGACCAAGGAACGGATTGTTGGCACCTCGGACCGGCTCTCGTGGAATGCGCGTGGACATGGGTTGGGCATGTCCACCAGCAAGGTGGTGGGAAAATCGGCTAAGGCATTGGCCACCGAAGAAGGCTTGAAAACGGCCAATGAACGGATTGCTGGCAACTCGCACCAACTCGTCGAATGGGCGAGTCCTGGCCATGTCAGCAAGCCAGGCGACGGGAAAATTGGCCGGGGCATGAAACGGACCAAGGAACGGATTGTTGGCACCTCGGACCGGCTCTTGTAGAATGCGCGTGGACATGGACTGGGCATGCCCACCAGCAAGGTGGTGGGAAAATCGGCTAAGGCATTGGCCACCGAAGAAGGCTTGAAAATGGCCAATGAACGGATTGTTGGCAACTCGCACCAACTCGTCGAATGGGCGAGTGCTGGCCATGTCAGCTAGACAGGCGACGGGAAAATCAGCCGGGGCATGAAATCGACCAAGGAACGGATTGTTGGAACCTCGGACCGGCTCTCGTAGAATGCGCGTGTACATGGGCTGGGCATGTCCACGAGCAAGGTGGTGGGAAAATCAGCTAAGGCATTGGCCACTAAAGAAGTCTTGAAAACTCGCACCACCTTGTTGGCACCTCGGACCGGCTCTCGTGGAATGCGCGTGGACATGGGTTGGGCATGTCCACCAGCAAGGTGGTGGGAAAATCGGCTAAGGCATTGGCCACCGAAGAAGGCTTGAAAACGGCCAATGAACGGATTGCTGGCAACTCGCACCAACTCGTCGAATGGGCGAGTCCTGGCCATGTCAGCAAGCCAGGCGACGGGAAAATTGGCCGGGGCATGAAACGGACCAAGGAACGGATTGTTGGCACCTCGGACCGGCTCTTGTAGAATGCGCGTGGACATGGACTGGGCATGCCCACCAGCAAGGTGGTGGGAAAATCGGCTAAGGCATTGGCCACCGAAGAAGGCTTGAAAATGGCCAATGAACGGATTGTTGGCAACTCGCACCAACTCGTCGAATGGGCGAGTGCTGGCCATGTCAGCAAGCCAGGCGACGGGAAAATCGGCCGGGGCATGAAACCGACCAAGGAACGGATTGCTGGAACCTCGGACCGGCTCTCGTAGAATGCACGTGGACATGGGCTGGGCATGTCCACGAGCAAGATGGTGGGAAAATCGGCTAAGCCATTGGCCACCAAAGAAGGCTTGAAAACGGACAATGAACGGATTGTTGGCAACTCGCACCAACTCGTCGAATGGGCGAGTGCTGGCCATGTCAGCAAGCCAGGCGACGGGAAAATCGGCCGGGGCATGAAACCGACCAAGGAACGGATTTTTGGCACCTCTGACCGGCTCTCGTAGAATGCGCGTGGACATGGGCTGGGCATGTACACCAGCAAGGTGGTGGGAAAATCAGCTAAGGCATTGGCCACCGAAGAAGGCTTGAAAACGGACAATGAACGGATTGTTGGCAACTCGCACCAACTCGTAGAATGGGCGAGTGCTGGCCATGTCAGCAAGCCAGGCGACGGGAAAATCGGCCGGGGCATGAAACCGACCAAGGAACGGATTGTTGGCACCTCGGATCGGCTCTCGTAGAATGCGCGTGGACATGGGCTGGGCATGTCCACCAGCAAGGTGGTGGGAAAATCGGCTAGGGCAGTGGCCACCGAAGAAGGCTTGAAAACGGCCAATGAACGGATTGTTGGCAACTCGCACCAACTCTTCGAATTGGCGAGTGCTGGCCATGTCAGCAAGCCAGGCGACGGGAAAATCGGCCGGGGCATGAAACTGACCAAGGAACGGATTGGTGGAACCTCGGACCGGCTCTCGTAGAATGCGCGTGGACATGGGTTGGGCATGACCACTGGCAAGGTGGTGGGAAAATCGGCTAAGGCATTGGCCACTGAAGAAGGCTTGAAAACGGACAAGGAACGGATTGTTGGCAACTCGCACCAACTCGTCGAATGGGCGAGTGCTGGCCATGTCAGCAAGCCAGGCGACGGGAAAATCGGCCGGGGCATGAAACTGACCAAGGAACGGATTGCTGGAACCTCGGACCGGCTCTCGTAGAATGCGCGTGGACATGGGCTGGGCATGTCCACGAGCAAGGTGGTGGGAAAATCGGCTAAGCCATTGGCCACCCAAGAAGGCTTGAAAACGGACAATGAACGGATTGTTGGCAACTCGCACCAACTCGTCGAATGGGCGAGTGCTGGCCATGTCAGCAAGCCAGGCGACGGGAAAATCGGCCGGGGCATGAAACCGACCAAGGAACGGATTGTTGGCAGCTCGGACTGGCTCTCGTAGAATTCGCGTGGACATGGACTGGGCATGTCCACCAATAAGGTGGTGGGAAAATCGGCTAAGGCATTGGCCACCGAAGAAGGCTTGAAAACGGCCAATGAACGGATTGTTGGCAACTCGCACCAACTCATCGAATGGGTGAGTGCTGGCCATGTCAGCAAGCCAGACGACGGGAAAATCGGCCGGGGCATGAAACCGACCAAGGAACGGATTGTTGGCACCTCGGACCGGCTCTCGTAGAATGCGCATGGACATGGGCTGGGCATGTCCACCAGCAAGGTGGTGGTAAAATCGGCTAAGGCATTGGCCACCGAAGAAGGCTTGAAAACGGCCAATGAACAGATTGTTGGCAACTCGCTCCAACTCGTCGAATGGGCGAGTGCTGGCCATGTCAGCAAGCCAGGCGACGGGAAAATCGGCCGGGGCATGAAACTGACCAAGGAACGGATTGTTGGCACCTCGGATCGGCTCTCGTAGAATGCCCGTGGACATGGGCTGGGCATGTCCACCAGCAAGGTGGTGGGAAAATCGGCTAAGGCAGTGGCCACCGAAGAAGGCTTGAAAACGGCCAATGAACGGATTGTTGGCAACTCGCACCAACTCGTCGAAAGGGCGAGTGCTGGCCATGTCAGCAAGCCAGGCGACGGGAAAATCGGCCGTGGCATGAAACCGACCAAGGAACGGATTGTTAGCACCTTGGACGGGCTCTCGTAGAATTCTCGTGGACATGGGCTGGGCATGTCCACCAGTAACGTGGTGGGAAAATCGGCTAAGCCATTGGCCACCGAAGAAGGCTTGAAAACGGCCAATGAACGGATTGTTGGCAACTCGCACCAACTCGTCGAATGGGCGAGTGCTGGCCATGTCAGCAAGCCAGGCGACGGGAAAATCGGCCGGGGCATGAAACCGACCAAGGAACGGATTGTTGGCACCTCGGATCGGCTCTCGTAGAATGCGCGTGGACATGGGCTGGGCATGTCCACCAACAAGGTGGTGGGAAAATCGGCTGGGGCAGTGGCCACCGAAGAAGGCTTGAAAACGGCCAATGAACAGATTGTTGGCAACTCGCACCAACTCTTCGAATGGGCGAGTGCTGGCCATGTCAGCAAGCCAGGCGACGGGAAAATCGGCCGGGGCATGAAACTGACCAAGGAACGGATTGGTGGAACCTCGGACCGGCTCTCGTAGAATGCGCGTGGACATGGGTTGGGCATGTCCACTGGCAAGGTGGTGGGAAAATCGGCTAAGGCATTGACCACCGAAGAAGGCTTGAAAACGGACAATGAACGGATTGTTGGCAACTCGCACCAACTCGTAGAATGGGCGAGCGCTGGCCATGTCAGCAAGCCAGGCGACGGGAAAATCGGCCGGGGCATGAAACCGACTAAGGAACGGATTGTTGGCACCTCGGATCGGCTCTCGTAGAATGCGCGTGGACATGGGCTGGGCATGTCCACCAACAAGGTGGTGGGAAAAT
Organism: Carallia pectinifolia; assembly: GCA_037832335.1. Taxonomy (NCBI): domain Eukaryota; kingdom Viridiplantae; phylum Streptophyta; class Magnoliopsida; order Malpighiales; family Rhizophoraceae; genus Carallia; species Carallia pectinifolia. Next base: position 13,664,358 of record CM075444.1, on the reverse strand, counting down.
CGGCTGGGGCAGTGGCCACCGAAGAAGGCTTGAAAACGGCCAATGAACGGATTGTTGGCAACTCGCACCAACTCTTCGAATGGGCGAGTGCTGGCCATGTCAGCAAGCCAGGCGACGGGAAAATCGGCCGGGGCATGAAACTGACCAAGGAACGGATTGGTGGAACCTCGGACCGGCTCTCGTAGAATGCGCGTGGACATGGGTTGGGCATGTCCACTGGCAAGGTGGTGGGAAAATCGGCTAAGGCATTGGCCACTGAAGAAGGCATGGAAACGGACAATGAACGGATTGTTGGCAACTCGCATCAACTCGTCGAATGGGCGAGTGCTGGCCATGTCAGCAAGCCAGGCGACGGGAAAATCGCCCGGGGCATGAAACTGACCAAGGAACGGATTGTTGGCACCTCGGATCGGCTCTCGTAGAATGCGCGTGGACATGGGCTGGGCATGTCCACCAGCAAGGTGGTGGGAAAATCGGCTAAGCCATTGGCCACCCAAGAAGGCTTGAAAACGGACCATGAACGGATTGTTGGCAACTCGCACCAACTCGTCGAATGGGCGAGTGCTGGCCATGTCAGCAAGCCAGGCGACGGGAAAATCGGCCGGGGCATGAAACCGACCAAGGAACGGATTGTTGGCAGCTCGGACCGGCTCTCGTAGAATTCGCGTGGACATGGGCTGGGCATGTCCACCAGTAAGGTGGTGGGAAAATCGGCTAAGGCATTGACCACCGAAGAAGGCTTGAAAACGGACAATGAACGGATTGTTGGCAACTCGCACCAACTCGTAGAATGGGCGAGTGCTGGCCATGTCAGCAAGCCAGGCGACGGGAAAATCGGCCGGGGCATGAAACCGACCAAGGAACGGATTGTTGGCACCTCGGATCGGCTCTCGTAGAATGCGCGAGGACATGGGCTGGGCATGTCCACCAGCAAGGTGGTGGGAAAATCGGCTAGGGCAGTGGCCACCGAAGAAGGTTGAAAACGGCCAATGAACGGATTGTTGGCAACTCGCACCAACTCTTCGAATGGGCGAGTGCTGGCCATGTCAGCAAGCCAGGCGACGGGAAAATCGGCCGGGGCATGAAACTGACCAAGGAACGGATTGGTGGAACCTCGGACCGGCTCTCGTAGAATGCACGTGGACATGGGTTGGGCATGTCCACTGGCAAGGTGGTGGGAAAATCGGCTAAGGCATTGGCCACTGAAGAAGGCATGGAAACGGACAATGAACGGATTGTTGGCAACTCGCATCAACTCGTCGAATGGGCGAGTGCTGGCCATGTCAACAAGCCAGGCGACGGGAAAATCGGCCGGGGCATGAAACCGACCAAGGAACGGATTGTTGGCACCTCGGATCGGCTCTCGTAGAATGCGCGTGGACATGGGCTGGGCATGTCCACCAGCAAGGTGGTGGGAAAATCGGCTAAGCCATTGGCCACCCAAGAAGGCTTGAAAACGGACAATGAACGGATTGTTGGCAACTCGCACCAACTCGTCGAATGGGCGAGTGCTGGCCATGTCAGCAAGCCAGGCGACGGGAAAATCGGCCGGGGCATGAAACCGACCAAGGAACGGATTGTTGGCACCTCGGATCGGCTCTCGTAGAATGCGCGTGGACATGGGCTGGGCATGTCCACCAACAAGGTGGTGGGAAAATCGGCTGGGGCAGTGGCCACCGAAGAAGGCTTGAAAACGGACAATGAACGGATTGTTGGCAACTCGCACCAACTCGTAGAATGGGCGAGTCCTGGCCATGTCAGCAAGCCAGGCGACGGGAAAATCGGCCGGGGCATGAAACCGACCAAGGAACGGATTGTTGGCACCTCGGATCGGCTCTCGTAGAATGCGCGTGGAGATGGGCTGGGCATGTCCACCAACAAGGTGGTGGGAAAATCGGCTGGGGCAGTGGCCACCGAAGAAGGCTTGAAAACGGCCAATGAACGGATTGTTGGCAACTCGCACCAACTCTTCGAATGGGCGAGTGCTGGCCATGTCAGCAAGCCAGGCGACAGGAAAATCGGCCGGGGCATGAAACTGACCAAGGAACGGATTGGTGGAACCTCGGAACGGCTCTCGTAGAATGCGCGTGGACATGGGTTGGGCATGTCCACTGGCAAGGTGGTGGGAAAATCGGCTAAGGCATTGGCCACTGAAGAAGGCATGGAAACGGACAATGAACGGATTGTTGGCAACTCGCATCAACTCGTCGAATGGGCGAGTGCTGGCCATGTCAGCAAGCCAGGCGACGGGAAAATCGGCCGGGGCATGAAACTGACCAAGGAACGGATTGTTGGCACCTCGGATCGGCTCTCGTAGAATGCGCGTGGACATGGGCTGGGCATGTCCACCAGCAAGGTGGTGGGAAAATCGGCTAAGCCATTGGCCACCCAAGAAGGCTTGAAAACGGACAATGAACGGATTGTTGGCAACTCGCACCAACTCGTCGAATGGGCGAGTGCCGGCCATGTCAGCAAGCCAGGCGACGGGAAAATCGGCCGGGGCATGAAACCGACCAAGGAACGGATTGTTGGCAGCTCGGACCGGCTCTCGTAGAATTCGCGTGGACATGGGCTGGGCATGTCCACCAGTAAGGTGGTGGGAAAATCGGCTAAGGCATTGGCCACCGAAGAAGGCTTGAAAACGGACAATGAACGGATTGTTGGCAACTCGCACCAACTCGTAGAATGGGCGAGTGCTGGCCATGTCAGCAAGCCAGGCGATGGGAAAATCGGCCGGGGCATGAAACCGACCAAGGAAATGATTGTTGGCACCTCGGATCGGCTCTCGTAGAATGCGCGTGGGCATGGGCTGGGCATGTCCACCAGCAAGGTGGTGGGAAAATCGGCTAGGGCAGTGGCCACCGAAGAAGGCTTGAAAACGGCCAATGAACGGATTGTTGGCAACTCGTACCAACTCTTCGAATGGGCGAGTGCTGGCCATGTCAGCAAGCCAGGCGACGGGAAAATCGGCCGGGGCATGAAACTGACCAAGGAACGGATTGGTGGAACCTCGGACCGGCTCTCGTAGAATGCGTGTGGACATGGGTTGGGCATGTCCACGAGCAAGGTGGTGGGAAAATTGGCTAAGGCATTGGCCACCGAAGAAGTCTTGAAAACGGACAATGAACGGATTGTTGGCAACTCGCACCAACTCGTCGAAAGGGCGAGTGCTGGCCATGTCAGCAAGCCAGGCGACGGGAAAATCGACCGTGGCATGAAACCGACCAAGGAACGGATTGTTAGCACCTTGGACGGGATCTCGTAGAATTCGCGTGGACTTGGGCTGGGCATGTCCACTAGTAAGGTGGTGGGAAAATCGGCTAAGCCATTGGCCACCGAAGAAGGCTTGAAAACGGCCAATGAACGGATTGTTGGCAACTCGCACCAACTCGTCGAATGGGCAAGTGCTGGCCATGTCAGCAAGCCAGGCGACGGGAAAATCGGCCGGGGCATGAAACCGACCAAGGAACAGATTGTTGGCACCTCGGACAGGCTCTCGTAGAATGCGCGTGGACATGGGCTGGGCATGTCCACCATCAAGGTGGTGGGAAAATCGGCTAAGGCATTGGCCACCGAAGAAGGCTTGAAAACGGCCACTGAACGGATTGTTGGCAACTCGCACCAACTCGTCGAATGGGCGAGTGCTGGCCATCTCAGCAAGCCTGGCGACGGGAAAATCGGCCGGGGCATGAATTCGACCAAGGAACGGATTGTTGGCACCTCGGACCGGCTCTCGTAGAATTTGCGTGGGCATGGGCAGGGCATGTCCACCAGCAAGGTGGTGGGAAAATGGGCGAAGGCATTAGCCACCGAAGAAGGCTTGAAAACGGCCAAAGAACATATTGTTGGCAACTCGCACGAACTCGTCGAATGGGCGAGTGCTGGCCATGTCAGCAAGCCGGGCGATATAAAAATCGGCTAGGGCATGAAACCGACCAAAGAACGGATTGTTGGCACCTCGGACCGGCTCTCGTAGAATGCGCGTGGACATGGGCTGGGCATGTCCACAAGCAAGGTGGTGGGAAAATCGGCTAAGGCATTGGCCACCGAAGAAGGCTTGAAAATGGACAATGAACGGATTGTTGGCAACTCGCACCAACTCGTCGAATCGGCGAGTGCTGGCCATGTCAGCAAGCCAGGCGACGGGAAAGTCGGCCGGGGCATGAAACTGACCAAGGAACGGATTGCTGGAACCTCGGACCGGCTCTCGTAGAATGCGAGTGGACATGGGCTGGGCATGTCCACCAGCAAGGTGGTGGGAAAATCGGCTAAGCCATTGGCCACCAAAGAAAGCTTGAAAACGGACAATGAATGGATTGTTGGCAACTCGCACCAACTCGTCGAATGGGCGAGTGCTGGCCATGTCAGCAAGCCAGGCGATGGGAAAATCGGCCGTGGCATGAAACCGACCAAGGAACGGATTGTTAGCACCTTGGACGGGCTCTCGTAGAATTCGCGTGGACATGGGCTGGGCATGTCCACCAGTAAGGTGGTGGGAAAATCGGCTAAGCCATTGGCCACCGAAGAAGGCTTGAAAACGGCCAATGAACGGATTGTTGGCAACTCGCACCAACTCGTCGAATGGGCGAGTGCTGGCCATGTCAGCAAGCCAGGCGACGGGAAAATCGGCCGTGGCATGAAACCGACCAAGGAACTGATTGTTGCCACCTCGGACCGGCTCTAGTAGAATGCGCGTGGACATGGGCTGGGTATGTCCACCAGCAAGGTGGTGGGAAAATCGGCGAAAGCATTGGCCACCGAAGAAGGCTTGAAAACGGCCAATGAACGGATTGTCGGCAACTGGCACCAACTCGTCGAATGGGCGAGTGATGGCCATGTCAACAATCCAGGGGACGGGAAAATCGGCCTAGGCATGAACCCTACCAAGGAACGGATTGTTGGCACCCCGGACCGGCTCTCGTAGAATGCGCGTGGACATGGGATGGGCATGTCCACCAGTAAGGTGGTGGGAAAATCGGCTTAGGCATTGGCCACCGAAGAAGGCTTGAAAATAGCCAATGAAAGGATTGTTGGCAACTCGCACCAACTCGTCGAATGGGCGAGTGCTGGCCGTGTCAGCAAGCCAGGGGACGGGAAAATCGGCCGGGGCATGAAACCGACCAAGGAACGGATTGTTGGCACCTCGGACCGGCTCTCGTAGAATGCGCGTGGACATGGGATGGGCATGTCCACCAGTAAGGTGGTGGGAAAATCGGCTTAGGCATTGGCCACCGAAGAAGGCTTGAAAACAGCCAATGAACGGATTGTTGGCAACTCGCACCAACTCGTCGAATGGGCAAGTGCTGGCCATGTCAGCAAGCCAGGCGACGGGAAAATCGGCCGTGGCATGAAACCGACCAAGGAACTGATTGTTGGCACCTCGGACCGGCTCTAGTAGAATGCGCGTGGACATGGGCTGGGCATGTCCACCAGCAAGGTGGTGGGAAAATCGGCGAAAGCATTGGCCACCGAAGAAGGCTTGAAAACAGCCAACGAACGGATTGTCGGCAACTGGCACCAACTCGTCGAATGGGCGAGTGATGGCCATGTCAACAATCCAGGCGACGGGAAAATCGGCCTAGGCATGAAACCTACCAAGGAACGGATTGTTGGCACCTCGGACCGGCTCTCGTAGAATGCGAGTGGACATGGGCTGGGCATGTCCACCAGCAAGGTGGTGGGAAAATCGGCGAAAGCATTGGCCACCGAAGAAGGCTTGAAAACGGCCAATGAACGGATTGTCGGCAACTGGCACCAACTCGTCGAATGGGCGAGTGATGGCCATGTCAACAATCCAGGCGATGGGAAAATCGGCCTAGGCATGAAACCTACAAAGGAACGGATTGTTGGCACCTCGGACCGGCTCTCGTAGAATGCGCGTGGACATGGGCTGGGCATGTCCACGAGCAAGGTGGTGGGAAAATCGGCTAAGGCATTGGCCACCGAAGAAGGCTTGAAAATGGACAATGAATGAATTGTTGGCAACTCGCACCAACTCGTCGAATGGGCGAGTACTGGCCATGTCAGCAAGCCAGGAAACGGGAAAATCGGCCGGGGCATGAAACCGACCAAGGAACGGATTGTTGGCACCTCAGACCAGCTCTCGTAGAATGCGCGTGGACATGGGCTGGGCATGTACACCAGCAAGGTGGTGGGAAAATCAGCTAAGGCATTGGCCACCGAAGAAGGCTTGACAACGGCCAATGAACGGATTGTTGGCAACTCGCACCAACTCGTCGAATGGGCGAGTGCTGGCCATGTCAGCAAGTCAGGCGACGGGAAAATTGTCCGGGGCATGAAACCGACCAAGGAACAGATTGTTGGAACCTCAGACCGGCTCTCGTAGAATGCGCGTGGACATGGGCTGGGCATGTCCACTGGCAAGGTGGTGGGAAAATCGGCTAAGGCATTGGCCACCGAAGAAGGCTTGAAAACGGACAATGAACGGATTGTTGGCAACTCGCACCAACTCGTCGAATCGGCGAGTGCTGGCCATGTCAGCAAGCCAGGCGACGGGAAAATCGGCCGGGGCATGAAACTGACCAAGGAACGGATTGCTGGAACCTCGGACCGGCTCTCGTAGAATGCGAGTGGACATGGGCTGGGCATGTCCACCAGCAAGGTGGTGGGAAAATCGGCTAAGCCATTGGCCACCAAAGAAAGCATGAAAACGGACAATGAACGGATTGTTGGCAACTCGCACCAACTCGTCGAATGGGCGAGTGCTGGCCATGTCAGCAAGCCAGGCGACGGGAAAATCGGCCGTGGCATGAAATCGACCAAGGAACGGATTGTTGGCACCTCGGACCGGCTCTAGTAGAATGCGCGTGGACATGGGCTGGGCATGTCCACCAGCAAGGTGGCGGGAAAATCGGCAAAAGCATTGGCCACCGAAGAAGGCTTGAAAACGGCCAATGAACGGATTGTCGGCAACTGGCACCAACTTGTCGAACGGGCGAGTGATGGCCATGTCAACAATCCAGGCGACGGGAAAATCGGCCAGGGCGTGAAACCGACCAAGGAACGGATTGTTGGCACCTCGGACTGGCTCTCGTAGAATGCGCGTGGACATGGGCTGGGCATCTCCACCAGCAAGGTGGTGGGAAAATCGGCGAAAGTTTTGGCCACCGAAGAAGGCTTGAAAACGGCCAATGAACGGATTGTCGGCAACTGGCACCAACTCGTCGAATGGGCGAGTGATGGCCATGTAAACAATCCAGGCGACGGGAAAATCGGCCTGGGCATGACACCGACCAAGGAACGGATTGTTGGCACCTCGGACCGGCTCTCGTTGAATTCGCGTGGACATGGGCTGGGCATGTCCACCAGTAAGGTGGTGGGAAAATCGGCTCAGGCATTGGCCACCGAAGAAGGCTTGAAAACGGCCAATGAACGGATTTTCGGCAACTCGCACCAACTCGTCGAATGGGCGAGTACTGGCCATGTCAGCAATCCAGGCGACGGGAAAATCGGCCGGGGCATGATACTGACCAAGGAACGGATTGCTGGAACCTCGGACCGGCTCTCGTAGAATGCGCGTGGACATGGGTTGGGCATGTCCACCAGCAAGGTGGTGGGAAAATCGGCTAAGCCATTGGCCACCGAAGAAGGCTTGAAAGCGACCAATGAACGGATTGTTGGCAACTCGCACCAACTCGTCGAATGGGCCAGTGCTGGCCATGTCAGCAAGCCAGGCGACTGGAAAATCGGCCGGAGCATGAAACCGACCAAGGAACGGATTGTTGGCACCTCGGACCGGCTCTCGTAGAATGCCCGTGGACATGGGCTGGGCTTGTCCACCAGTAAGGTGGTGGGAAAATCGGCTAAGGCATTGGCCACCGAAGAAGGCTTGAAAACGGCCAATGAACGGATTGTTGGCAACTCGCACCATGTCGTCGAATGGGCGAGTGCTGGCCATGTCAGCAAGCCAGGCGACGGGAAAATCGGCCGGGGCATGAAACCGACCAAGAAATGGATTGCTGGAATCTCGGACCGGCTCTCGTAGAATGCGCGTGGACATGGGCTGGGCATGTCCACCAGTAAGGTGGTGGGAAAATCGGCTAAGCCATTGGCCACCGAAGAAGGCTTGAAAACGGCCAATGAACGGATTGTTGGCAACTCGCACCAACTCGTCGAATGGGCGAGTGCTGGCCATGTCAGCAAGCCAGGCGATGGGAAAATCGGCTAGGGCATGAAACCGACCAAAGAACGGATTGTTGGCACCTCGGACCGGCTCTCGTAGTATGCGCGGGACATGGGCTTGGCATGTCCACCAGCGAGGTGGTGGGAAAATCGGCTAAGGCATTGGCCACCGAAGAAGGCTTGAAAACGGCCAATGAACGGATTGTTGGCAACTCGCACCAATCGTCGAATGGGCGAGTGCTGGCCATGTCAGCAAGCCAGGCGACGGGAAAATCGGCCGGGGCATGAAACCGACCAAGGAACGGATTGTTGGAACCTCAGACCGGCTCTCGTAGAATGCGCGTGGACATGGGCTGGGCATGTCAACCAGCAAGGTGGTGGTAAAATCGGCTAAGGAATTGGCCACCGAAGAAGGCTTGAAAACGGCCAATGAACGGATTGTTGGCAACTCGCACCAACTCGTCGAATGGGCGAGTGCTGGCCATGTCAGCAAGCTAGGCGACGGGAAAATCGGCCGGGGCATGAAACCGACCAAGGAACGGATTGCTGGAACCTCAGACCGGCTCTCGTAGAATTCTCGTGGACATGGGCTGGGCATGTCCACCAGCAAGGTGGTGGTAAAATCGGCGAAGGCATTTGCCACCGAAGAAGGCTTGAAAATGGCCAAAGAATGGATTGTTGGCAACTCGCACGAGCTCGTCAAATGGGCGAGTGCTGGCCATGTCAGCAAGCCAGGCGATGGGAAAATCGGCTAGGGCATAAAACCGACCAAAGAACGGATTGTTGGCACCTCGGACCGGCTCTCGTAGTATGCGCGTGGACATGGGCTGGGCATGTCCACTAGCAAGGTGGTGGGAAAATCGGCTAAGGCATTGGCCACCGAAGAAGGCTTGAAAACGGCCAATGAACGGATTGTTGGCAACTCGCACCAACTCGTCGAATGGGCCAGTGCTGGCAATGTCAGCAAGCCAGGCGACGGGAAAGTCGGCCGGGGCATGAAACCGACCAAGGTACGGATTGTTGGCACCTCGGACCGGCTCTCGTAGAAATGTGCGTGGACATGGGCTGGGCATGTCCACCAGCAAGGTGGTGGGAAAATCGGCTAAAGCACTGGCCACCGAAGAAGGCTTGAAAACGGCCAATGAACGGATTGTTGGCAACTCGCACTAACTCGTCGAATGGGCGAGTGCTGGCCATGTCAGCATGCCAGGCGACGGGAAAATCGGCCGGGGCATGAAACCGACCAAGGAACGGATTGTTGGCACCTCGGACCGGCTCTCGTAGAATGCCCTTGGACATGGGCTGGGCATCTCCACCAGCAAGGTGGTGGGAAAATCGGTGAAGGCATTAGCCACCGAAGAAGGCTTGAAAACAGCCAAAGAACGGATTGTTGGCAACTCGCATGAACTCGTCGAATGGGCGAGTGCTGGACATGTCAGCAAGCCAGGCGATGGGAAAATCGGCTAGGGCATGAAACTGACCAAAGAACGGATTGTTGGCACCTCGGACAGGCTCTCGTAGTATGCGCGTGGACATGGGCTGGGCATGTCCACCAGCAAGGTGGTGGGAAAATCGGCTAAGGCATTGGCCACCGAAGAAGGCTTGAAAACGGCCATTGAACGGATTGTTGGCAACTCGCACCAACTCGTCGAATGGGCGAGTTCTGGCCATGTCAGCAAGCCAGGCGACGGGAAAATCGGCCGGGACATGAAACCGACCAAGGAACGGATTGTTGGAACCTCAGACCGGCTCTCGTAGAATGCGCGTGGACATGGGCTGGGCATGTCCACCAGCAAGGTGGTGGTAAAATCGGCTAAGGCATTGGCCACCGAAGAAGGCTTGAAAACGGCCAATGAACGGATTGTTGGCAACTCGCACCAACTCGTCGAATGGGCGAGTTCTGGCCATGTCAGCAAGCCAGGCGACGGGAAAATCGGCCAGGGCATGAAACCGACCAAGGAACGGATTGTTGGAACCTCAGACCGGGTCTCGTAGAATGCGCGTGGACATGGGCTGGGCATGTCCACCAGCAAGGTGGTGGTAGAATCTGCTTAGGCATTGGCCACCGAAGAAGGCTTGAAAACGGCTAAAGAACGGATTGTTGGCAACTCGCACGAACTCGTCGAATGGGCGAGTGCTGGCCATGTCAGCAAGCCAGGCGATGGGAAAATCGGCTAGGGCATAAAACCGACCAAAGAACGGATTGTTGGCACCTCGGACCGGCTCTCGTAGTATGCGCGTGGACATGGGCTGGGCATGTCCACCAGCAAGGTGGTGGGAAAATCGGCTAAGGCATTGGCCTCCGAAGAAGGCTTGAAAACGGCCAATGAACGGATTGTTGGCAACTCGCACCAACTCGTCGAATGGGCCAGTGCTGGCAATGTCAGCAAGCCAGGCGACGGGAAAATTGGCCGGGGCATGAAACTGACCAAGGTACGGATTGTTGGCACCTCGGACCAGCTCTCGTAGAAATGTGCGTGGACATGGGCTGGGCATGTCCACCAGCAAGGTGGTGGGAAAATCGGCTAAAGCACTGGCCACCGAAGAAGGCTTGAAAACGGCCAATGAACGGATTGTTGGCAACTCGCACTAACTCATCGAATGGGCGAGTGCTGGCCATGTTAGCAAGCCAGGCGACGGGAAAATTGGTCGGGGCATGAAACCGACCAAGGAACGGATTGTTGGCACCTCGGACCGGCTCTCGTAGAATGCCCTTGGACATGGGCTGGGCATGTCCACCAGCAAGGTGGTGGGAAAATCGGCGAAGGCATTAGCCACCGAAGAAGGCTTGAAAACGGCCAAAGAACGGATTGTTGGCAACTCGCACGAAGTCGTCGAATGGGCGAGTGCTGGCCATGTCAGCAAGCCAGGCAATGGGAAAATCGGCTAGGGCATGAAACCGACCAAAGAACGGATTGTTGGCACCTCAGACCGGCTCTCGTAGTATGCGCGTGGACATGGGCTGGGCATGTCCACCAGCAAGGTGGTGGGAAAATCGGCTAAGGCATTGGCCACCGAAGAAGGCTTGAAAACGGCCAATGAACGGATTGTTGCCAACTCGCACCAACTGGTCGAATGGGCGAGTGCTGGCCATGTCAGCAAGCCAGGCGACGGGAAAATCGGCCGGGGCATGAAACTGACGAAGGAACGGATTGTTGGCACCTCAGACAGGCTCTCGTAGTATGCGCGTGGACATGGGCTGGGCATGTCCACCAGCAAGGTGGTGGGAAAATCGGCGAAGGCATTAGCCACCGAAGAAGGCTTGAAAACGGCCAAAGAACAGATTGTTGGCAACTCGCACGAACTCGTCGAATGGGCGAGTGCTAGCCATGTCAGCAAGCCAGGCGATGGGAAAATCGGCTAGGGCGTGAAACCGACCAAGGAACGGATTGTTTCCACCTCAGACCGGCTCTCGTAGAATGCGGGTGGACATGGACTGGGCATGTCCACCAGCAAGGTGGTGGGAAAATCGGCGAAGGCATTGGCAACCGAAGAAGGCTTGAAAACGGCCAATGAACAGATTGTTGGTAACTCGCACCAACTCGTCGAATGGGCGAGTGCTGGCCATGTCAGCAAGCCAGGCGACGGGAAAATCGGCCGGGGCATGAAACCGACCAAGGAACGGATTGTTGGAACCTCAGACCGGCTCTTGTAGAATGCGCGTGGACATGAGCTGGGCATGTCTACGAGCAAGGTGGTGGGAAAATCGGCTAAGGCATTGGCCACCGAAGAAGGCTTGAAAACGGACAATGAACGGATTGTTGGCAACTCTCACCAACTCGTCGAATGGGCGAGTGCTGGCCATGTCAGCAAGCCAGGCGACGGGAAAATCGGCCGGGGCATGAAACCGACCAAGGAACGGATTGTTGGAACCTCAGACCGGCTCTTGTAGAATGCGCGTGGACATGAGCTGGGCATGTCTACGAGCAAGGTGGTGGGAAAATCGGCTAAGGCATTGGCCACCGAAGAAGGCATGAAAACGGACAATGAACGGATTGTTGGCAACTCGCACCAAGTCGTCGAATGGGCGAGTGCTAGCCATGTCAGCAAGCCAGGCGATGGGAAAATCGGCTAGGGCGTGAAACCGACCAAGGAACGGATTGTTTCCACCTCAGACCGGCTCTCGTAGAATGCGGGTGGACATGGACTGGGCATGTCCACCAGCAAGGTGGTGGGAAAATCGGCGAAGGCATTGGCAACCGAAGAAGGCTTGAAAACGGCCAATGAACAGATTGTTGGCAACTCGCACCAACTCGTCGAATGGGCGAGTGCTGGCCATGTCAGCAAGCCAGGCGACAGGAAAATCGGCCGGGGCATGAAACCGACCAAGGAACGGATTGTTGGAACCTCAGACCGGCTCTTGTAGAATGCGCGTGGACATGAGCTGGGCATGTCTACGAGCAAGGTGGTGGGAAAATCGGCTAAGGCATTGGCCACCGAAGAAGGCTTGAAAACGGACAATGAACGGATTGTTGGCAACTCGCACCAACTCGTCGAATGGGCGAGTGCTGGCCATGTCAACAAGCCAGGCGACGGGAAAATCGATCGGGGCATGAAACCGACCAAGGAACGGATTGTTGGCACCTCGGACCGGCTCTCGTAGAATGCGCGTGGACATGGGCTGGGCATGTCCACCAGCAAGGTGGTGGTAAAATCGGCTAAGGCATTGGCCACCGAAGAAGGCTTGAAAACGGCCAAAGAACGGATTGTTGGCAACTCGCACGAACTCGTCGAATGGGCGAGTGCTGGCCATGTCAGCAAGCCAGGCGACGGGAAAATCGGCCGGGGCATGAAACCGACCAAGGAACGGATTGTTGGAACCTCAGACCGGCTCTCGTAGAATGCGCGTGGACATGGGCTGGGCATGTCCACCAGCAAGGTGGTGGGAAAATCGGCGAAGGCATTGACCACCGAAGAAGGCTTGAAAACGGCCAATGAACGGATTGTTGGCAACTCGCACCAACTCGTCGAATGGGCGAGTGCTGGCCATGTCAGCAAGCCAGGCGATGGGAAAATCGGCCAGGGCATGAAACCGACCAAGGAACGGATTGTTGGCACCTCGGACCGGCTCTCGTAGAATGCGCGTGGACATGGGCTGGGAATGTCCACCAGCAAGGTGGTGGAAAAATCGGCGAAGGCATTGGCCACCGAAGAACGCTAGAAAACGGCCAATGAACGGATTGTTGCCAACTCGCACTAACTCGTCGAATGGGCGTGTGCTGGCCATGTCAGCAAGCCAGGCGATGGGAAAATCGGCCAGGGTATGAAACCGACCAAGGAACGGATTGTTGGCACCTCGGACCGGCTCTCGTAGAATGCGTGTGGACATGGGCTGGGCATGTCCACCAGCAAGTTGCTGGGAAAATCGGCGAAGGCATTGGCCACCGAAGAAGGCTTGAAAATGGCCAATGAACGGATTTTTGCCAACTCGCACCAACTCATCGAATGGGCGAGTGCTGGCCATGTCAGCAAGCCAAGCGATGGGAAAATCGGCAAGGGCATGAAACCGACCAACGAACGGATTGTTGGCACCTCGGACCGGCTCTCGTAGAATGCGCGTGGACATGGGCTGGACATGTCCAATAGCAAGGTGGTGGGAAAATCGGCTAAGGCATTGGCCACCGAAGAAGGTTTGAACACGGCCAATGAACGGATTGTTGGCAACTGACACCAACACGTCGAATGGGCGAGTGCTGGCCATGTCAGCAAGCCTGGCGACGGGAAAATCGGCCGGTGCATGAAACCGACCAAGGAACGGATTGTTGGTACCTCGGACCGGCTCTTGTAGAATGCGCGTTGACGTGGGCTGGGCATGTCCACCAGCAAGGTGGTGGGAAAATCGTCGAAGGCATTGGCCACCGAAGAAGGCTTGAAAACGGCCAAAGAATGGAATGTTGGCAACTCGCACGAACTCGTCGAATGGGCGAGTGCTAGCCATGTCAGCAAGCCAGGCGATGGGAAAATCGGCTAGGGCATGAAACCGACCAAGGAACGGATTGTTTCCACCTCACACCGGCTCTCGTAGAATGCGGGTGGACATGGACTGGGCATGTCCACCAGCAAGGTGGTGGGAAAATCGGCGAAGGCATTGGCAACCGAAGAAGGCTTGAAAACGGCCAATGAACAGATTGTTGGCAACTCGCACCAACTCGTCGAATGGGCGAGTGCTGGCCATGTCAGCAAGCCAGGCGACGGGAAAATCGGCCGGGGCATGAAACCGACCAAGGAACGGATTGTTGGAACCTCAGACCGGCTCTTGTAGAATGCGCGTGGACATGAGCTGGGAATGTCTACGAGCAAGGTGGTGGGAAAATCGGCTAAGGCATTGGCCACCGAAGAAGGCTTGAAAACGGACAATGAACGGATTGTTGGCAACTCGAACCAACTCGTCGAATGGGTGAGTGCTGGCCATGTCAGCAAGCCAGGCGACGGGAAAATCGGTCGGGGCATGAAACCGTCCAAGGAACGGATTGTTGGCACGTCGGACCGGCTCTCGTAGAATGCGCGTGGACATGGGCTGGGCATGTCCACCAGCAAGGTGGTGGGAAAATCGGCGAAGGCATTGACCACCGAAGAAGGCTTGAAAACGGCCAATGAACGGATTGTTGGCAACTCGTACCAACTCGTCGAATGGGCGAGTGCTGGCCATGTCAGCAAGCCAGGCGATGGGAAAATCGGCCAGGGCATGAAACCAACCAAGGAACGGATTGTTGGCACCTCGGACCGGCTCTCGTAGAATGCGCGTGGACATGGGCTGGGCATGTCCACCAGCAAGTTGGTGGGAAAATCGGCGAAGGCATTGGTCACCGAAGAAGGCTAGAAAACGGCCAATGAACGGATTGTTGCCAACTCGCACCAACTCGTCGAATGGGCGAGTGCTGGCCATGTCAGCAAGCCAGGCGATGGGAAAATCGGCCAGGGTATGAAACCGACCAGGGAACGGATTGTTGGCACCTCGGACCGGCTCTCGTAGAATGCGTGTGGACATGGGCTGGGCATGTCCACCAGCAAGTTGGTGGGAAAATCGGCGAAGGCATTGGCCACCGAAGAAGGCTTGAAAATGGCCAACGAACGGATTGTTGCCCACTCGCACCAACTCGTCGAATGGGCGAGTGCTGGCCATGTCAGCAAGCCAGGCGATGGGAAAATCGGCCAGGGCATGAAACCGACCAACGAACGGATTGTTGGCACCTCGGACCGGCTCTCGTAGCATGCGCGTGGACATGGGCTGGGCATGTCCAATAGCAAGGCGGTGGGAAAATCGACGAAGGCATTGGCAGCCGAAGAAGGCTTGAAAACGGCCAATGAACAGATTGTTTGCAACTCGCACCAACTCGTCGAATGGGCGAGTGCAGGCCAAGTCAGCAAGCCAGGCGACGGGAAAATCGGCCGGGGCATGAAACCGACCAAGGAACGGATTGTTGGAACCTCGGACCGGCTCTCGTAGAATGCGCGTGGACATGGGCTGGGCATGTCTATGAGCAAGGTGGTGGGAAAATCGGCTAAGGCATTGGCCACCGAAGAAGGCTTGAAAACGGACAATGAACGGGTTGTTGGCAACTCGCACCAACTCGTCGAATGGACGAGTGCTGGCCATGTCAGCAAGCCAGGCGACGGGAAAATCGGCCGGGGAATGAAACCGACCAAGGAACGGATTGTTGGCACCTCGGACCGGCTCTCGTAGAATGCGCGTGGACATGGGCTGGGCATGTCCACCAGCAAGGTGGTGGGAAAATCGGCTAAGGCATTGGCCACCGAAGAAGGCTTGAAAACGGCCAATAAACGGATTGTTGGCAACTCGCACCAACTCGTCGAATGGGCGAGTGCTGGCCATGTCAGCAAGCCAGGCGATGGGAAAATCGGCCGGGGCATGAAACCGCAAAAGGTACGGATTGTTGGCACCTCGGACCGGCTCTCGTAGAAATGTGCGTGGACATGGGTTGGGCATGTCAACCAGCAAGGTGGTGGGAAAATCGGCTAAAGCATTGGCCACCGAAGAAGGCTTGAAAACGGCCAATGAACGGATTGTTGGCAACTCGTACCAACTCGTCGAATAGGCGAGTGCTGGCCATGTCAGCAAGCCAGGCGATGAGAAAATCGGCCAGGGCATGAAACCGACCAAGGAACGGATTGTTGGCACCTCGGACCGGCTCTCGTAGAATGCGTGTGGACATGGGCTGGGCATGTCCACCAGCAAGTTGGTGGGAAAATCGGCTCAGGCATTGGCCACCGAAGAAGGCTTGAAAACGGCCAATGAACGGATTGTTGGCAACTCGCACCAACTCGTCGAATGGGCGAGTGCTGGCCATGTCAGCAAGCCAGGCGATGGGAAAATCGGCCAGGGCATGAAACTGACCAACGAACGGATTGTTGGCTCCTCCGACCAGCTCTCGTAGAAAGCGCGTGGACATGGCCTGGGCATGTCCAATAGCAAGGCGGTGGGAAAATCGGCTAAGGCATTGGCCACCGAAGAAGGCTTGAAAACGGCCAATGAACGGATTGTTGGCAACTCGCACCAACTCGTCGAATGGATGAGTGCTAGCCATGTCAGAAAGCCAGGCGACGGGAAAATCGGCCGGGGCATGAAACCGACCAAGGAACGGATTGTTGGAACCTCGGACCGGCTCTCGTAGAATGCGCGTGGACATGGGCTGGGCATGTCCAATAGCAAGGTGGTGGGAAAATCGGCTAAGGCATTGGCCACCGAAGAAGGTTTGAACACGGCCAATGAACGGATTGTTGGCAACTCACACCAACACGTCGAATGGGCGAGTGCTGGCCATGTCAGCAAGCCTGGCGACGGGAAAATCGGCCGGTGCATGAAACCGACCAAGGAACGGATTGTTGGTACCTCGGACCGGCTCTTGTAGAATGCACGTTGACGTGGGCTGGGCATGTCCACCAGCAAGGTGGTGGGAAAATCGTCGAAGGCATTGGCCACCGAAGAAGGCTTGAAAACGGCCAAAGAATGGATTGTTGGCAACTCGCACCAACTCGTCTAATGGGAGAGTGCTGGCCATGTCAGCAAGCCAGGCGATGGGAAAATTAGTCGGGACATGAAACTGACCAAGGAACGGATTGGTGGCACCTCGGACCGGCTCTCGTAGAATGCGCGTGGACATGCGCTGGGCATGTCCACCAGCAAGGTGGTGGGAAAATCGGCTAAGGCATTGGCCACCGAAGAAGGCTTGAAAACGGCCAATGAACGGATTGTTGGCAACTCGCACCAACTCGTCGAATGGGCGAGTGCTGGCCATGTCAGCAAACTAGGAGACGGGAAAATCGGCCGGGGCATGAAACCGACCAAGGAACGGATTGTTGGAACCTCGGACCGGCTCTCGTAGAATGCGCGTGGACATGGGCTGGGCATGTCCACCAGCAAGTTGGTGGGAAAATCGGCGAAGGCATTGGCCACCGAAGAAGGCTTGAAAACGGCCAATGAACGGATTGTTGCCAACTCGCACCAACTGGTCGAATGGGCGAGTGCTGGCCATGTCAGCAAGCCAGGCGACGGGAAAATCCGCCGGGGCATGAAACCGACCAAGGAACGGATTGTTGGCACGTCGGACCGGCTCTCGTAGAATGCGCGTGGACATGGGCTGGGCATGTCCACCAGCAAGGTGGTGGGAAAATCGGCTAAGGCATTGGCCACCAAAGAAGGCTTGAAAACGGCCAATAAACGGATTGTTGGCAACTCGCACCAACTCGTCGAATGGGCGAGTGCTGGCCATGTCAGCAAGCCAGGCGATGGGAAAATCGGCCGGGGCATGAAACCGCAAAAGGTACGGATTGTTGGCACCTCGGACCGGCTCTCGTAGAAATGTGCGTGGACATGGGTTGGGCATGTCAACCAGCAAGGTGGTGGGAAAATCGGCTAAAGCATTGGCCACCGAAGAAGGCTTGAAAACGGCCAATGAACGGATTGTTGGCAACTCGTACCAACTCGTCGAATGGGCGAGTGCTGGCCATGTCAGCAAGCCAGGCGATGAGAAAATCGGCCAGGGCATGAAACCGACCAAGGAACGGATTGTTGGCACCTCGGACCGGCTCTCGTAGAATGCGTGTGGACATGGGCTGGGCATGTCCACCAGCAAGTTGGTGGGAAAATCGGCGAAGGCATTGGCCACCGAAGAAGGCTTGAAAACGGCCAATGAACGGATTGTTGCCAACTCGCACCAACTCGTGGAATGGGTGAGTGCTGGCCATGTCAGCAAGCCAGGCGATGGGAAAATCGGCCAGGGCATGAAACCGACCAACGAACGGATTATTGGCACCTCGGACCGGCTCTCGTAGAATGCGTGTGGACATGGGCTGGGCATGTCCACCAGCAAGTTGGTGGGAAAATCGGCGAAGGCATTGGCCACCGAAGAAGGCTTGAAAACGGCCAATGAACGGATTGTTGGCAACTCGCACCAACTCGTCGAATGGGCGAGTGCTGGCCATGTCAGCAAGCCAGGCGATGGGAAAATCGGCCAGGGCATGAAACTGACCAACGAACGGATTGTTGGCTCCTCCGACCAGCTCTCGTAGAAAGCGCGTGGACATGGCCTGGGCATGTCCAATAGCAAGGCGGTGGGAAAATCGGCTAAGGCATTGGCCACCGAAGAAGGCTTGAAAACGGCCAATGAACGGATTGTTGGCAACTCGCACCAACTCGTCGAATGGATGAGTGCTAGCCATGTCAGAAAGCCAGGCGACGGGAAAATCGGCCGGGGCATGAAACCGACCAAGGAACGGATTGTTGGAACCTCGGACCGGCTCTCGTAGAATGCGCGTGGACATGGGCTGGGCATGTCCAATAGCAAGGTGGTGGGAAAATCGGCTAAGGCATTGGCCACCGAAGAAGGTTTGAACACGGCCAATGAACGGATTGTTGGCAACTCACACCAACACGTCGAATGGGCGAGTGCTGGCCATGTCAGCAAGCCTGGCGACGGGAAAATCGGCCGGTGCATGAAACCGACCAAGTAACGGATTGTTGGTACCTCGGACCGGCTCTTGTAGAATGCACGTTGACGTGGGCTGGGCATGTCCACCAGCAAGGTGGTGGGAAAATCGTCGAAGGCATTGGCCACCGAAGAAGGCTTGAAAACGGCCAAACAATGGATTGTTGGCAACTCGCACCAACTCGTCTAATGGGAGAGTGCTGGCCATGTCAGCAAGCCAGGCAATGGGAAAATTAGTCGGGGCATGAAACTGACCAAGGAACGGATTGGTGGCACCTCGGACCGGCTCTCGTAGAATGCGCGTGGACATGCGCTGGGCATGTCCACCAGCAAGGTGGTGGGAAAATCGGCTAAGGCATTGGCCACCGAAGAAGGCTTGAAAACGGCCAATGAACGGATTGTTGGCAACTCGCACCAACTCGTCGAATGGGCGAGTGCTGGCCATGTCAGCAAACTAGGAGACGGGAAAATCGGCCGGGGCATGAAACCGACCAAGGAACGGATTGTTGGAACCTCGGACCGGCTCTCGTAGAATGCGCGTGGACATGGGCTGGGCATGTCCACCAGCAAGTTGGTGGGAAAATCGGCGAAGGCATTGGCCACCGAAGAAGGCTTGAAAACGGCCAATGAACGGATTGTTGCCAACTCGCACCAACTGGTCGAATGGGCGAGTGCTGGCCATGTCAGCAAGCCAGGCGACGGGAAAATCGGCCGGGGCATGAAACCGACCAAGGAACGGATTGTTGGAACCTCGGACCGGCTCTCGTAGAATGCGCGTGGACATGGGCTGGGCATGTCTATGAGCAAGGTGGTGGGAAAATCGGCTAAGGCATTGGCCACCGAAGAAGGCTTGAAAACGGACAATGAACGGGTTGTTGGCAACTCGCACCAACTCGTCGAATGGACGAGTGCTGGCCATGTCAGCAAGCCAGGCGACGGGAAAATCCGCCGGGGCATGAAACCGACCAAGGAACGGATTGCTGGCACGTCGGACCGGCTCTCGTAGAATGCGCGTGGACATGGGCTGGGCATGTCCACCAGCAAGGTGGTGGGAAAATCGGCTAAGGCATTGGCCACCAAAGAAGGCTTGAAAACGGCCAATAAACGGATTGTTGGCAACTCGCACCAACTCGTCGAATGGGCGAGTGCTGGCCATGTCAGCAAGCCAGGCGATGGGAAAATCGACCGGGGCATGAAACCGCAAAAGGTACGGATTGTTGGCACCTCGGACCGGCTCTCGTAGAAATGTGCGTGGACATGGGTTGGGCATGTCAACCAGCAAGGTGGTGGGAAAATCGGCTAAAGCAATGGCCACCGAAGAAGGCTTGAAAACGGCCAATGAACGGATTGTTGGCAACTCGTACCAACTCGTCGAATGGGCGAGTGCTGGCCATGTCAGCAAGCCAGGCGATGAGAAAATCGGCCAGGGCATGAAACCGACCAAGGAACGGATTGTTGGCACCTCGGACCGGCTCTCGTAGAATGCGTGTGGACATGGGCTGGGCATGTCCACCAGCAAGTTGGTGGGAAAATCGGCGAAGGCATTGGCCACCGAAGAAGGCTTGAAAACGGCCAATGAACGGATTGTTGCCAACTCACACCAACTCGTGGAATGGGTGAGTGCTGGCCATGTCAGCAAGCCAGGCGATGGGAAAATCGGCCAGGGCATGAAACCGACCAACGAACGGATTGTTGGCACCTCGGACCGGCTCTCGTAGAATGCGTGTGGACATGGGCTGGGCATGTCCACCAGCAAGTTGGTGGGAAAATCGGCGAAGGCATTGGCCACCGAAGAAGGCTTGAAAACGGCCAATGAACGGATTGTTGCCAACTCGCACCAACTCGTCGAATGGGTGAGTGCTGGCCATGTCAGCAAGCCAGGCGATGGGAAAATCGGCCGTGGCATGAAACCGACCAAGGAACGGATTGTTGGCACCTCGGACCGGCTCTAGTAGAATGCGCGTGGACATGGGCTGGGCATGTTCACCAGCACGGTGGTGGGAAAATCGGCTAAGGCATTGGCCACCGAAGAAGTCTTGAAAACGGCCAATGAACGAATTGTGGGCAACTCGCACCAACTCGTCGAATGGGCGAGTGCTGGCCATGTCAACAAGCCAGGCGACGGGAAAATCGTCCGGGGCATCAAACCAACTAAGGAACGGATTGTTGGCACCTCGAACCGGCTCTCGTAGAAATGCGCGTGGGCATGGGCTGGGCATGTCCACCAGCAAGGTGGTGGGAAAATCGGCTAAGGCATTGGCCACGGAAGAAGGCTTGAAAACGGCCAATGAACGAATTGTTGGCAACTCGCACCAGCTCATCGAATGGGCGAGTGCTGGCCATGTCAGCAAGCCAGGCGACGGGAAAATCGGCCGGGGCATGAAACCAACTAAGGAACGGATTGTTGGCACCTCGGACCGGCTCTCGTAGAAATGCTCGTGGACATGGGCTGGGCATGTCAACCAGCAAGGTGGTGGGAAAATCGGCTAAGGCATTGGGCACCGAAGAAGGCTTGAAAACGGCCAATGAACGGATTGTTGCAGCTCGTACCAACTCGTCGAATGGGCGAGTGCTGGCCATGTCAGCAAGCCTGGCGACGGGAAAATCGGCCGGGGCATGAAACCGACCAAGGAACGGATTGTTGGCACCTCGGACCGGCTCTCGTAGAATGCGCGTGGACAAGGGCTGGGCATGTCTACCAGCAACGTGGTGGGAAAATCGGCTAAGGCATTGGCCACCGAAGAAGGCTTGAAAACGGCTAATGAACGAATTGTTGGCAACTCACACCAACTCATCGGATGGGCGAGTGCTGGCCATGTCAACAAGCCAGGCGACGGGAAAATCGGCCGGGGCATCAAACCAACTGAGGAACGGATTGTTGGCACCTCGGACCGGCTCTCGTAGAAATGCGCGTGGACATGGGCTGGGCATGTCAACCAGCAAGGTGGTGGGAAA
>CM075444.1:13627315-13632315 GCA_037832335.1 Carallia pectinifolia | reverse complement strand
GCTCCTAGCGCGCGCGCGTGCAGCCAGCCCAGCGCACCTGGAGTTGGGCTGCCGCGGGCGTGTGCAGTGCTCCCAACGCGCGCGCGCCTGGAGTTGGGATGCCAAGGGCGTGAGCAGCGCTCCCAGCACGCGCGCGCGAAGCCAGCCCAGCGCGCCTGGAGTCGGGCTGCCGCGGGCGCTGGCAGTGCTCACAGCGTGCGCTACGGCACGCCCAGCGGGCTACTCCCACGCCCAGCGGGCTACTCCCACGCCCCGCTCTCATTCTCGTCCCCCGATCGGTCCCCGTTTTTGGGTCAAATGAACAACCACATGCACCATAATTTTCCTCATATTTTTCTAGAGGTGCACGCAAAGTTTTGCTCAATTCCGCCCATTTTTTATTTTTTACGATTTTTTGTATTTTTTGGCTTCGAAAAATAGAAAAAATATTTCCGGCTTCCGAAAAATTATGAAATTTTTTCCCAAGGTCTATTACATTTTTCTCAGTGTTCCCACAAAATTTCAGCTCAAAACTCCAAGTATTCAATTTTTTTTGGGCGGTGTGACCGCTCAAATATTCCAATGTCTCCTCCTACCAAAGGGTGTAAAACCTTAATGCTCTTTAGGGGGGAGGTGTATGTCTCACCCCCAACTAGCCTTGCTAGCTTCAAGCTAGTGGGCTTGTGGGGGATGTTGCTTGCACCTAGGTTGGTGAAACGATGCGCGGATGGAAAAGGATTGGTGCCGATGATCGGTGGACAAATTCCCCGATACTCCGACTGCGCCTGGCCCCCCTCCGGTCGGTCTGTCACGCGTGACCCGATTCACCGATTTTTGTCCCAAAAAATGAAAATTTTCCCCGACATATGAAAAAGTGCAACAAACCCCGACTTCTGGAAGGGATGCATTTATTAGATAAAAGGTTGACGCGGGCTCTGCCCGTTGCTCTGATGATTCATGATTACTCGACGGATCGCACGGCCAACGGGCCGGCGACGCATCATTCAAATTTCTGCCGTATCAACTTTCGATGGTAGGATAGAGGCCTACTGTTATCCCCTTGAACACTTCGCATGCAGGAGTTGGCGGCACCTTGAGCCAATTCCTAGCATGGGACTTTGGAGTGGCTGGGCACTCCTTGAAACAAGGTGAAAGCTGAGAGGGTCAGCGTAGGCACGGGCCTACATACGGGTCCCAGTGTGGACCAAGACTTGGGTTGGATAAAGGATGCTAGACTACTTGTTCGTGGGCTCCATCAGATGGGCCATGGGCTTGGGCCAAGAGGCCCAAAACACAAGACTAGGTCTTGGTCAAGTCTGCATGGCACTGCATGGCACTACATGCCACCGAGTCTCCTACGACGTGTGGAACGTGGGGACGTGCGGGTGTGGCTCTATCCGGGTGGCCAAGCATCGGGATAATGCTCATCAGATCGTGCATGGCAAAGGATCGTGGGTAGATAAGACTTATCGAGATCAAGTGATGGATGATCGTGGGAGATAAGGCTTATCAAGATCGAGTCATGGATGAGAACGTGGGAAGATGAGGATTATCAGCCACGATAGAGATCGTGGGGAGATAATGTTTATCTCCAAGACCTAGATAGCTGGGGGTGTCAGCTATATATAGACCCTATGGGTTGTCATTTGTACTCAGTGAAAGAAAAACCACTCAGACAGAAAGAGTGAAACACTATTGAGAGTTCAGGTGATTGTTCCTTTGTATTGCTTGAGTTAAGTAATAAAAGGTTGGGAAAGATTCCCGTATATGCTCTTGTGTCTCTTTCGAGTGTGTGAGTTGTGTGCCTTACTTATAAAGTTCTATTGTGCAAATCATTGTGTGTGCGGTTGGCTGAGAGTAAGTGTGACTTAGTGCCATCACAAGGCGTAATTTTGAGTGAGAAAATTAGCCGTGTGACAGCTGGTATCAGAGCATAAAGGTTCAACCAATGGCAGGTGGTTCGGGTCTTGATGCTGTACGTAAGCGTGTAGCCAAACTCTTTGAGGTACTCGGTGATGTTCCGGACGATACAAATTCCACCGTGTTGCAGACATTGGCTCTCCATGAACAGTATATAATCGACCTATAGCGGCAACAAGAGGTGGTGAGCTCTTCAAACACAGCTTTTTGGCTTGAGGAGATGGCAGCAGAAATAGCCATCCTCAAGAAGGTTGTGGCCTCTCAACCAAGCGGAGGTGTGATGGAGGGCTCGACCAAGATGAAGGTGCCAGAGCCTAAAGCCTTCGAGGGAGCGAGGGATGACAAAGAGATTGAGAATTTTCTGTGGGATATGGAGCAGTACTTCAAAGCTGCCCGAGTGCCAGACGACGAGAAGGTCAATCTGACCAGCATGTATCTAGCCAAGGACGCCAAGCTGTGGTGGCGAACTCGGTTGGATGACGATGCAAGTGCGGGCAGGCCTAAGATCGAGACGTGGGAGAGCCTAAAGAAGGAGTTAAAAGACCTGTTCTTACCCTGCAACACGTCATGGGTTGCGAGGGAATCCTTGAAGAAGTTGAAGCAGAGTGGTACGGTGCGTGACTACGTGAAGGAATTCAGTTCCTTGATGCTTGACATCTGTAACATGTCGGATGAAGACAAGCATTTCAAGTTCTTATCCGGTCTTCAACCCTGGGCTCAACTCGAGCTTAGAAGGCAAAGTGTGAAGGACCTTCCTTCAGCGATGGCTGCGGCTGATGGTTTAGTTAATTTTCGGATCAACAAGTCTCCTGATTCTGATGTTGGGAAGCAGCCCAAAGACAAGGGCAAAAAGAAGAAGGAAGGCAAGAAAGATAAGCACAACGGTGGCGCAAGGATAAAGGCAAAGTCGTCTACCAAGAACAAGGTAAAGGCAAAACTAACTCGGGATGTTTCATATGTAATGGACCACACAGGGCTAAGGAGTGCCCGAAGTTGCTAAGGAGAGTTGCCTCTCGGACGATGTTGGGCCCTCTCGTGTCAATCCTCTGCAGTTGGTGAGTGCTGTGCAAGCTGGACGTGCCCCACAATCCTGTTTGATGTATGTAAAGATCGGGCTCAGTAATAAGGAGTTGATGGCGATGGCTGACACTGGTGCTACCTACAACTTTGTTGCTGAGAGGATGGTGGCGTCACTCGGTCTGAAAGTCACCAGGACAGGGAGTCAAATGAAGGCAGTCAATTCGGCACCCCGGGAGGTGCTTGGCACGGCACTAGGAGTGGAGGTAACTATGGGCAATTGGTCTGGTAAGCTTAACTTCACTGTGGTTCCATTAGATGATTTTGATATCATACTGGGAGTTGATTTCTTTGTGAGCGCAAAAGTTGCTCTGTTGCCTCACTTGGGTGGTCTCATGATCATGCATGAGGATCATCCATGTTTCGTTGCTGGAACGTTCACTCCCTCTTCCAATATTGGTGGGAAGTCGGGTGGTATGCTATCAGCTATGCAGGTGAAGCATGGGCTGAAAAAGGGAGAAGTCACCTACCTTGCGGCTTTGATGGAGATCAAAGAAGGTATTGTTGCGGAGGTGCCTGACAGTGTGGCGGATCTGTTGGGGAAGTTCACTGATGTGATGCCTCTTGAACTCCCCAAGTGTCTTCCCCCGAGGCATGCCACTGACCAGAAGATCGATTTAGTGCCCGGTTCCAAACCACCAGCACAAGCCTCATCTCGCATGAGTCTGCTAGAGTTGGCAGAACTGAGGAAGCAGTTGACGGAGTTGCTGGATGCAGGCCTAATTCAGCCCTCCAAAGTGCAATACGGTGCCCCGTTGTTGTTTCAGAGGAAACACGATGGCTCCCTACGGATGTGTGTTGATTACAGGGCTCTGAACAAGGTGACGGTAAAGAACAAGTACCCTATTCCATTGATAGCGGACTTGTTTGACAGGCTGGCGAGAGCCTCGTATTTCACCAAGCTGGATCTGCGATCTGGATATTGGCAAGTCAGGATTGCAGAAGGAGATGAGGGGAAATCCACGTGCATCACTCGCTATGGCTCCTACGAATTCTTGGTGATGCCATTCGGTTTGACTAATGCCCCAGCTACTTCTGTAATTTAATGAATGATGTGTTTCATGACTTCATTGATCATTTTGTGGTTGTATATCTGGATGATATCGTTGTATATAGTGAGTCCTTGGAGGACCACTTGTCCCACCTGAGGTTGGTGTTGTCTAGGTTGAGAGAGCACCAATTATATGTGAAAAAGGAAAAATGTGAGTTTGCCCGGCGTGAGATTATGTTCCTTAGGCATAGGGTGAGTCGAGGGCAAGTTAAAATGGATGAGAGAAAAGTCCAGGCAATAGTAGAGTGGGAGGCCCCTACCAAAGTGTCTGAGTTGAGATCCTTTCTTGGTTTGTCTAACTACTACAGGAAGTTTGTGCAGGGTTACTCTAAAAAGGTGGCCCCATTGACAGACTTACTCAAGAAGGATAGACCTTGGAGGTGGACCACAGATTGCCAAGAAGCCTTTGACAAATTGAAGGCAGCGGTGTCCACGGAGCAGGTCCTGAGGTTGCCTGATTTCGAGTTGCCTTTCAGTGTGCTAACTGATGCCTCAGACAAAGCCATTGGAGGTGTGTTGGTGCAGGAAGGCCACCCTATTGCCTATGAGAGCCGGAAACTCAATGATGCAGAGCAGCGGTACTCAGCACATGAGAAGGAAATGCTAGCAGTGGTGCATTGCCTTCGCACATGGAGGGTGTATTTGCTGGGTACCAGGTTCGTGGTTCGGACCGACAATGTGGCTAACACATTCTTTCAAACTCAGAAGAAGCTTTATGTACGGCAGGCGCGGTGGCAGGAGTTCTTGGCTGAGTATGATTTTACTTGGGAACACAAGCCAGGAAGGCAAAATCAGGTGGCAGATGCCCTAAGTTGCCGACAAGTGCAAGAGACGGTTGCTGCCCTCACTCAAGTGCAGAGTGACTTGCTAGACAAAATCAGGGAGCAGGCCCCACATGATGCCACATATCAACAAGTGGTACAGCAAGTTAGGGAGGGTGTGGTAAGGCGATACTGGCTCGATAATGATTTAT
>CM075444.1:13322315-13617315 GCA_037832335.1 Carallia pectinifolia | reverse complement strand
ATGCGCGTGGACATGGACTGGGCATGTCCACCAGCAAGGTGGTGGGAAAATCGGCGAAAGCATTGGCCACCGAAGAAGGCTTGAAAACGGCCAATGAACGGATTGTCGGCAACTGGCACCAACTCCTCGAATGGGCGAGTGATGGCCATGTCAACAATCCAGGCGACGGGAAAATCGGCCGGGGCATGAAACCGACCAAGGAACGGATTGTTGGCACCTCGGACCGGCTCTCGTAGAATGCGCGTGGACATGGGCTGGGCATGTCCACCAGCAAGGTGGTGGGAAAATCGGCGAAGGCATTGGCCACCGAAGAAGGATTCAAAACGGCCAATGAACAGATTGTTGGCAACTCGCACCAACTCGTCGAATGTGCGAGTGCTGGACATGTCAGCAAGCCTGGCGACGGGAAAATTGGCCGGGGCATAAAACCGACCAAGGAACGGATTGTTGGCACCTCGGACCTGCTCTCGTAGAATGCGCGTGGACATGGGCCGGGCATGTCCACCAGCAAGGTGGTGGGAAAATCGGCTAAGGCATTGGCCACCGAAGAAGGCTTGAAAACGGCCAATGAACGGATTCTTGGCAACTCGCAGCAACACGTCGAATGGGCAAGTGCTGGCCATGTCAGCAAGCCAGGCGACTGGAAAATCGGCCGGGGCATGAAACCGACCAAGGAACGGATTGTTGGCACCTCGGACCGACTCTCGTAGAATGCGCGTGGACATGGGTTGGGCATGTCCACCAGCAAGGTGGTGGGAAAATCGGCTAAGGCATTGGCCACCGAAGAACGATTGAAAACGGCCAATGAATTGTTGGCAACTCTCACCAACTCGTCGAATGTGCGAGTGCTGGCCATGTCAGCAAGCCTGGTGACGGGAAAATCGGCCTGGGCATGAAACCGACCAAGGAACGGGTTGTTGGCACCTCGGATCGGCTCTCGTAGAATGCGCGTGGACATGGGATGGGCATGTCCACCAGTAAGGTGGTGGGAAAATCGGCTAATAAGGCATTGGCCACCGAAGAAGGCTTGAAAACAGCCAATGAACGGATTGTTGGCAACTCGCACCAACTCGTCGAATGGGCGAGTGCTGGCCATGTTAGCAAGCCAGGCGACGGGAAAATCGGCCGGGGCATGAAACCGACCAAGGAACGGATTGTTGGCACCTCGGACCGGCTCTCGTAGAATGCGCGTGGACATGGGCTGGGCATGTCCACCAGCAAGGTGGTGGGAAAATCGGCGAAAGCATTGGCCACCGAAGAAGGCTTGAAAACGGCCAATGAACGGATTGTTGGCAAGTCGCCCCAACTCGTCGAATGGGCGAGTGATGGCCATGTCAGCAAGCCCGGCGAAGCGAAACTCGGCCGGGGCATGAAACCGACCAAGGAACGGATTGTTGGCACCTCGGACCAGCTCTCGTAGAATGCGCGTGGACATGGGCCGGGCATGTCCAGCAGCAAGGTGGTGGGAAAATCGGCTAAGGCATTGGCCACCGAAGAAGGCTTGAAAACGGCCAATGAACGGATTGTTAGCAACTCGCACCAACTCGTCGAACGGACGAGTACTGGCCATGTCAGCAAGCCAGGAGACGGGAAAATCGGCTGGGGCATGAAACCGACCAAGGAACGGATTGTTGGCACCTCGGACAGGCTCTCGTAGAATGCGCGTGGACATGGGCTGGGCATGTCCACCAGCAAGGTGGTGGGAAAATCGGCTAAGGCATTGGCCACCGAAGAAGGATTGAAAACGGCCAAGGAACGGATTGTTGGAAACTCGCACCAACTCGTCGAATGGGCGAGTGCTGGCCATGTCAGCAAGCCTGGCGAAGCGAAACTCGGTCGGGGCATGAAACCGACCAAGGAACGGATTGTTGGCACCTCGGACAGGCTCTCGTAGAATGCGCGTGGACATGGGCTGGGCATGTCCACCAGCAAGGTGGTGGGAAAATCGGCTAAGGCATTGGCCACCGAAGAAGGATTGAAAACGGCCAAGGAACGGATTGTTGGCAACTCGCACCAACTCGTCGAATAGGCGAGTGCTGGCCATGACAGCAAGCCTGGCGAAGCGAAACTCGGCCGGGGCATGAAACCGACCAAGGAACGAATTGTTGGCACCTCGGACCGGCTCTCGTAGAATGCGTGCATGTCGACCAGCAAGGTGGTGGGAAAATCGGCGAAAGCATTGGCCACCGAAAATGGCTTGAAAACGGCCAATGAACGGATTGTCGGCAACTGGCACCAACTCGTCGAATGGGCGAGTGATGGCCATGTCAACAATCCAGGCGAAGGGAAAATCGGCCTAGGCATGAAACCGACCAATGAACGGATTGTTGGCTCCTCGGACTGGCTCTCGTAGAATGCGCGTGGACATGGGATGGGCATGTCCTCCAGTAAGGTGGTGGGAAAATCGGCTAAGGCATTGGCCACCGAAGAAGGCTTGAAAACAGCCAATGAACGAATTGTTGGCAACTCGCACCAACTCGTCGAATGGGCGAGTGCTGGCCATGTCAGCAAGCCAGGCGACAGGAAAATCGGCCGAGGCATGAAACCGACCAAGGAACAGATTGTTGGTACCTCGGACCGGCTCTCATAGAATGCGCGTGGACATGGGCTGGGCATGTCCACCAGCAAGGTGGTGGGAAAATCGACTAGGGCCTTGGCCACCGAAGAAGGCTTGAAAACGGCCAATGAACGGATTGTTGGCAACTAGCACCAACTCGTCGAATGGACGAGTGCTGGCCATGTCAGCAAGCCAGGCGACGGGAAAATCGGCCGGGGCATGAAGCCGACCATGGAACGGATTGTTGGCACCTTGGACCGGCTCTCGTAGAATGTGCGTGGACATGGGCTGGGCATGTCCACCAGCAAGGTGGTGGGAAAATCGGCTAAGGCATTTGCCACCGAAGAAGGCTTGAAAACGGCCAACGAACGGATTGTTGGCAACTCGCACCAACTCGTCGAATGGGCGAGTGCTGGCCATGTCAGCAAGCGAGGCGACGGGAAAATCGGCCGGGGCATGAAACCGACCATGGAACGAATTGTTGGCACCTCGGACCGGCTCTAGTAGAATGCGTGCATGTTCGCCAGCAAGGTGGTGGGAAAATCGGCGAAAGCATTGGCCACCGAAAAAGGCTTGAAAACGGCCAACGAACGGATTGTCGGCAACTGGCACTAACTCGTCAAATGGGCGAGTGATGGCCATGTCAACAATCCTGGCGAAGGGAAAATCGGCCTAGGCATGAAACCGACCAAGGAACGGATTGTTGGCTCCTCGAACCGGCTCTCGTAGAATGCGCGTGGACATGGGATGGGCATGTCCACTAGTAAGGTGGTGGGAAAATCGGCTAAGGCATTGGCCACCGAAGAAGGCTTGAAAACAGCCAATGAACGGATTGTTGGCAACTCGCACCAACTCGTCGAATGGGCGAGTGCTGGCCATGTCAGCAAGCCAGGCGACGAGAAACTCGGCCGGCGCATGAAACCGACCAAGGAACGGATAGTTGGCACCTCGGACCAGCTCTCGTAGAATGCGTGTGGACATGGGCCGGGCATGCCCACCAGCAAGGTGGTGGGAAAATCGGCTAAGGCATTGGCCACCGAAGAAGGCTTGAAAACGGCCAATGAACGAATTGTTGGCAACTCGCACCAACTCGTCGAACGGACAAGTACTGGGCATGTCAGCAAGCCAGGAGACTGGAAAATCGGCTGGGGCATGAAACCGACCAAGGAACGGATTGTTGGCACCTCGGACAGGCTCTCGTAGAATGCGCGTGGACATGGGCTGGGCATGTCCACCAGCAAGGTGGTGGGAAAATCGACTAAGGCCTTGGCCACCGAAGAAGGCTTGAAAACGGCCAATGAACGGATTGTTGGCAACTCGCACCAACTCGTCGAATGGCCGAGTGCTGGCCATGTCAGCAAGCCAGGCGACGGGAAAATCGGCCGGGGCATGAAACCCACCAAGGAAAGGATTGTTGGCACCTCGGACCGGCTCTCGTAGAATGCGCGTGGACATGGGCTGGGCATGTCCACCAGCAGGGTGGTGGGAAAATCGGCGAAAGCATTGGCCACCGAAGAAGGCTTGAAAATGGCCAATGAACAGATTGTTGGCAACTCGCCCCAACTCGTCTAATGGGCGAGTGCTGGCCATGTCAGCAAGCCAAGCAAAGGGAAAATCGGCCGGGGCATGAAACCGACCAAGGAAGGGATTGTTGGCACCTCGGACAGGCTCTCGTAGAATGCGCGTGGACATGGGCTGGGCATGTCCACCAGCAAGGTGGTGGGAAAATCGACGAAAGCATTGGCCACCGAAGAAGGCTTGAAAACAGCCAATGAACGGATTGTTGGCAACTCGCACCAACTCGTCGAATGGGCGAGTGCTGGCCATGTCAGCAAGCCAGGCGACGGGAAAATCGGCCGGGGCATGAAACCGACCAAGGAATGGATTGTTGGCACCTCGGACCAGCTCTCGTAGAATGCGCGTGGACATGGGCCGGGCATGTCCACCAGCAAGGCGGTGGGAAAATCGGCGAAAGCATTGGCCACCGAAGAAGGCTTGAAAACGGCCAATGAACAGATTGTTGGCAACTCGCCCCAACTCGTCGAATGGGCGAGTGCTGGCCATGTCAGCAAGCCAAGCAAAGGGAAAATCGGCCGGGGCATGAAACCGACCAAGGAACGGATTGTTGGCACCTCGGACCGGCTCTCGTAGAATGCGCGTGGACATGGGCTGGGCATGTCCACCAGCAAGGTGGTGGGAAAATCGGCTAAGGCATTGGCCACCGAAGAAGGATTGAAAACGGCCAAGGAACGGATTGTTGGCAACTCGCACCAACTCGTCGAATGGGCGAGTGCTGGCCATGTCAGCAAGCCTGGCGAAGCGAAACTCGGCCGCGGCATGAAACCGACCAAAGAACGGATTGTTGGCACCTTGGACCGGCTCTCGTAGAATGTGCGTGGACATGGGCTGGGCATGTCCACCAGCAAGGTGGTGGGAAAATCGGCTAAGGCTTTTGCCACCGAAGAAGTTTTGAAAACGGCCAATGAACGGATTGTTGGCAACTCGCACCAACCCGTCGAATGGGCGAGTGCTGGCCATGTCAGCAAGCCAGGCGACGGGAAAATCGGCTGGGGCATGAAACCGACCAAGGAACGGATTGTTGGCACCTCGGACCGGCTCTCGTAGAATCGCGCGGACTTGGACTGGGCATGTCCACCAGCAAGGTGGTGGGAAAATCGGCTAAGGCATTGGCCACCGAAGAAGGCTTGAAAACGGCCAATGAACGGATTGTTGGCAACTCGCACCAACTCGTCGAACGGACGAGTACTGGCCATGTCAGCAAGCCAGGAGACGGGAAAATTGGCCGGGGCATGAAACCGACCAAGGAACGATTTGTTGGCACCTCGGACCGGCTCTCGTAGAATGCATATGGACATGGGCTGGGCATGTCCACCAGCAAGGTGGTGGGAAAATC
Organism: Carallia pectinifolia; assembly: GCA_037832335.1. Classification (NCBI taxonomy): domain Eukaryota; kingdom Viridiplantae; phylum Streptophyta; class Magnoliopsida; order Malpighiales; family Rhizophoraceae; genus Carallia; species Carallia pectinifolia. The sequence continues at coordinate 13,611,844 of CM075444.1, read as the reverse complement.
GACGAAAGCATTGGCCACCGAAGAAGGCTTGAAAACGGCAAATAAACGGATTGTTGGCAACTCGCACCAACTCGTCGAATGGGCGAGTGCTGGCCATGTCAGCAAGCCAGGTGACGGAAAAATCGGCCGGGGCATGAAACCGACCAAGGAACGGATTGTTGGCACCTCGGACCGGCTCTCGTAGAATGCGCGTGGACATGGGCTGGGCGTGGCCACCAGCAAAGTGGTGGGAAAATCGGCGAAAGCATTGGCCACCGAAGAAGGCTTGAAAACGGCCAATGAACGGATTGTTGGCAACACGCCCCAACTCGTCGAATGGGTGAGTGCTGACCATGTGAGCAAGCCAAGCGAAGGGAAACTCGGCCGGGGCATGAAACCGACCAAGGAACGGATTGTTGGCACCTCGGACCGGCTCTCGTAGAATGCGCGTGGACATGGGTCGGGCATGTCCACCAGCAAGGTGGTGGGAAAATCGGCGAAGGAATTGGCCACCGAAGAAGGCTTGAAAACGGCCAATGAACGGATTGTTGGCAACACGCCCCAACTCGTCGAATGGGTGAGTGCTGACCATGTGAGCAAGCCAAGCGAAGGGAAACTCGGCCGGGGCATGAAACCGACCAAGGAACGGATTGTTGGCACCTCGGACCGGCTCTCGTAGAATGCGCGTGGACATGGGTCGGGCATGTCCACCAGCAAGGTGGTGGGAAAATCGGCGAAGGAATTGGCCACCGAAGAAGTCTTGAAAACGGCCAATGAACGGATTGTTGGCAACTCGCGCCAACTCGTTGAATTGGCGAGTGCTGGCCATGTCAGCAAGCGAGGTAAAGGGAAACTCGGCCGGGGCATGAAACCGACCAAAGAACGGATTGTTGGCACCTCGGTCCGGCTCTCATAGAATGCGCGTGGACATGGGCTGGGCATGTCCACCAGCAGGGTGGTGGGAAAATCGGCAAAGGCATTGGCCACCGAAGAAGGCTTGAAAACGGCCAATGAACGGATTGTTGGCAACTCGCACCAACTCGTCGAACGGACGTGTGCTGGCCATGTCAGCAAGCCAGGAGACGGGAAAATCGGCCGGCGCATGAAACCGACCAAAGAAACGGATTGTTGGCACCTCGAACCGGCTCTCGTAGAATGCGCGTGGACATGGGCTGGGCATGTCCACCGGCAAGGTGGTGGGAAAATCGGCGAAGGAATTGGCCACCGAAGAAGGTTTGAAAACGGCCAATGAACGGATTGTTGGCAACTCGCACCAACTCGTCGAATGGGCGAGTGCTGGCCATGTCAGCAAGCCTGGCGACGGGAAAATCGGTCGGGGCATGAAACTGACCAAGGAACGGATTGTTGGCACCTCGGACCAGCTCTCGTAGAATGCGCGTGCACATGGGCCGGGCATGTCCACCAGCAAGGTGGTGGGAAAATCGACGAAACCATTGGCCACCGAAGAAGGCTTGAAAACGGCCAATGAACAGATTGTTGGCAACTCGCACCAACTCGTCGAATGGGCGAGTGCTGGCTATGTCAGCAAGCCAGGCGACGGGAAAATCAGCCGGCGCATGAAACCGTCGAAGGAACAGATTGTTGGCACCTCGGACCGGCTCTCGTAGAATGCGCGTGGACATGGGCTGGGCATGGCCACCAGCAAGGGGGTGGGAAAATCGGCGAAGGCATTGGCCACCGAAAAAGGCTTGAAAACAGCGAATGAACGGATTGTTGGCAACTCGCGCCAACTCGTTGAATGGGCGAGTGCTGGCCATGTCAGCAAGCCAGGTGAAGGGAAACTCGGCCGGGGCATGAAACCGACCAAGGAACGGATTGTTGGCACCTCGGTCCGGCTCTCGTAGAATGCGCGTGGACATGGGCCGGGCATGTCCACCAGCAAGGTGGTGGGAAAATCAGCTAAGGCATTGGCCACCGAAGAAGGCTTGAAAACGGCCAATGAACAGATTGTTGGCAACTAGCACCAACTCGTCGAATGGACGAGTGCTGGCCATGTCAGCAAGCCAGGCGACGGGAAAATCGGCCGGGGCATGAAACCGTCGAAGGAACAGATTGTTGACACCTCAGACCGGCTCTCGTAGAATGCGCGTGGACATGGGCTGGGCATGGCCACCAGCAAGGTGGTGGGAAAATCGGCGAAGGCATTGGCCACCGAAGAAGGCTTGAAAACGGCGAATGAACGGATTGTTGGCAACTCGCGCCAACTCGTTGAATGGGCGAGTGCTGGCCATGTCAGCAGGCCAGGAGAAGGGAAACACGGCCGGGGCATGAAACTGACCAAGGAACGGATTGTTGGCACCTCAGTCCGGCTCTCGTAGAATGCGCGTGGACATGGGCTGGGCATGTCCACCAGCAAGGTGGTGGGAGAATCGGCGAAGGAATTGGCCACCGAAGAAGGCTTGAAAACGGCCAATGAACGGATTGTTGGCAAGTCGCACCAACTCGTCGAATGGACGAGTGCTGACCATGTCAGCAAGCCAGGTGAAGGGAAACTCGGCCGGGGCATGAAACCGACCAAGGAACGGATTGTTGGCACCTCGGTCCGGCTCTCGTAGAATGCGCGTGGACATGGGCTGGGCATGTCCACCAGCAAGGTGGTGGGAAAATCGGCGAAGGAGTTGGCCACCGAAGAAGGCTTGAAAATGGCCAATGAACGGATTCTTGGCAACTCGCACCAACTCGTCGAATGGGCGAGTGGTGACCATGTCAGCAAGCCAGGTGAAGGGAAACTCGGCCGGGGCATGAAACCGACTAAGGAACGGATTGTTGGCACCTCGGTCCTGCTCTCGTAGAATGCGCGTGGACATGGGCTGGGCATGTCCACCAGCAAGGTGGTGGGAAAATCGGCAAAGGCATTGGCCACCGAAGAAGGCTTGAAAACGGCCAATGAACGGATTGTTGGCAACTCGCACCAACTCGTCGAACGTACGAGTGCTGGCCATGTCAGCAAGCCAGGAGACGGGAACATCGGCCGGCGCATGAAACCGACCAAAGAAACGGATTGTTGGCACCTCGAACCGGCTCTCGTAGAATGCGCGTGGACATGGGCTGGGCATGTCCACCAGCAAGGTGGTGGGAAAATCGGCGAAGGAATTGGCCACCGAAGAAGGTTTGAAAACGGTCAATGAACGGATTGTTGGCAACTCGTACCAACTCGTCGAATGGGCGAGTGCTGGCCATGTCAACAAGCCTGGCGACGGGAAAATCGGTCGGGGCATGAAACCCACCAAGGAACGAATTGTTGGCACCTCGGACCAGCTCTCGTAGAATGCGCGTGGACATGGGCCGGGCATGTCCACCAGCAAGGTGGTGGGAAAATCAGCTAAGGCATTGGCCAACGAAGAAGGCTTGAAAACGGCTAATGAACGGATTGTTGGCAAATCGCACCAACTCGTCGAATGGACGAGTGCTAGCCATGTCAGCAAGCCAGGAGACGGGAAAATCGGCCGGGGCATAAAACCGACAGAGGAACGGATTGTTGGCACCTCGGACCGGCTCTCGTAGAATGCGCGTGGACATGGGCAGGGCATGTCCACCAGCAAGGTGGTGGGAAAATCGACGAAACCATTGGCCACCGAAGAAGGCTTGAAAACGGCCAATGAACAGATTGTTGGCAACTCACACCAACTCGTCGAATGGGCGAGTGCTGGCCATGTCAGCAAGCCAGGCGACGGGAAAATCGGCCGGGGCATGAAACCGTCGAAGGAACAGATTGTTGGCACCTCGGACCGGCTCACGTAGAATGCGCATGGACATGGGCTGGGCATGGCCACCAGCAAGGTGGTGGGAAAATCGGCGAAGGCATTGGCCACCGAAGAAGGCTTGAAAACGGCGAATGAACGGATTGTTGGCAACTCGCGCCAACTCGTTGAATGGGCTAGTGCTGGCCATGTCAGCAAGCCAGGTGAAGGGAAACTCGGCCGGGGCATGAAACCGACCAAGGAACGGATTGTTGGCACCTCGGTCCGGCTCTCGTAGAATGCGTGTGGACATGGGCTGGGCATGTCCACCAGCAAGGTGGTGGGAAAATCAGCAAAGGCATTGGCCACCGAAGAAGGCTTGAAAACGGCCAATGAACGGATTGTTGGCAACTCGCACCAACTCGTCGAACGGACGAGTGCTGGCCATGTCAGCAAGCCAGGAGACGGGAAAATCGGCCGGCGCATGAAACCGACCAAGGAACGGATTGTTGGTACCTCGAACCGGCTCTCGTAGAATGCGCGTGGACATGGGCTGGGCATGTCCACCAGCAAGGTGGTGGGAAAATCGGCGAAGGAATTGGCCACCGAAGAAGGCTTGAAAACGGCGAATGAACGGATTGTTGGCAACTCGCACCAACTCGTCGAATGGGCGAGTGCTGGCCATGTCAGCAAGCCTGGCGACGGGAAAATCGGCCGGGGCATGAAACCGACCAAGGAACGGATTGTTGGCACCTCGGACCAGCTCTCGTGGAATGCGCGTGGACATGGGCCGGGCATGTCCACCAGCAAGGTGGTGGGAAAATCGGCTAAGGCATTGGCCACCGAGGAAGGCTTGAAAACGGCCAACGAACGGATTGTTGGCAACTCGCAACAACTCGTCGAACGGACGAGTGCTAGCCATGTCAGCAAGCCAGGAGACGGGAAAATCGGCCGGGGCATGAAGCCGACCAAGGAACGGATTGTTTGCACCTCGGACCGGCTCTCGTAGAATGCGCGTGGACATGGGCAGGGCATGTCCACCAGCAAGGTGGTGGGAAAATCGACGAAACCATTGGCCACCGAAGAAGGCTTGAAAACGGCCAATGAACAGATTGTTGGCAACTCGCACCAACTCGTCAAATTGGCGAGTGCTGGCCATGTCAGCAAGCCAGGCGACGGGAAAATCGGCCGGGGCATGAAACCGTCGAAGGAACAGATTGTTGGCACCTCGGTCCTGCTCTCGTAGAATGCGCGTGGACATGGGCTGGGCATGTCCACCAGCAAGGTGGTGGGAAAATCGGCGAAGGCATTGGCCACCGAAGAAGGCTTGAAAACGGCGAATGAACGGATTGTTGGCAACTCGCGCCAACTCGTTGAATGGGCGAGTGGTGGCCATGTCAGCAGGCCCGGTGAAGGGAAACTCGGCCGGGGCACGAAACTGACCAAGGAACGGATTGTTGGCACCTCGGTCCGGCTCTCGTAGAATGCGCGTGGACATGGGCTGGGCATGTCCACTAGCAAGGTGGTGCGAAAATCGGCTAAGGCATTGGCCACCGAAGAAGGCTTGAAAATGGCCAATGAACGGATTGTTGGCAACTCGCACCAACTCGTCGAATGGGCGAGTGGTGGCCATGTCAGCAGGCCCGGTGAAGGGAAACTCGGCCGGGGCACGAAACTGACCAAGGAACGGATTGTTGGCACCTCGGTCCGGCTCTCGTAGAATGCGCGTGGACATGGGCTGGGCATGTCCACTAGCAAGGTGGTGCGAAAATCGGCTAAGGCATTGGCCACCGAAGAAGGCTTGAAAACGGCCAATGAACGGATTGTTGGCAAATCGCACCAACTCGTCGAACGGACGAGTGCTAGCCATGTCAGCAAGCCAGGAGACGGGAAAATCGGCGGGGCATAAAACCGACAGAGGAACGGATTGTTTGCACCTCGGACCGGCTCTCGTAGAATGCGCCTGGACATGGGCAGGGCATGTCCACCAGCAAGGTGGTGGGAAAATCGACGAAACCATTGGCCACCGAAGAAGGCTTGAAAACGGCCAATGAACAGATTGTTGGCAACTCACACCAACTCGTCGAATGGGCGAGTGCTGGCCATGTCAGCAAGCCAGGCGACGGGAAAATCGGCCGGGGCATGAAACCGTCGAAGGAACAGATTGTTGGCACCTCGGACCGGCTCACGTAGAATGCGCATGGACATGGGCTGGGCATGGCCACCAGCAAGGTGGTGGGAAAATCGGCGAAGGCATTGGCCACCGAAGAAGGCTTGAAAACGGCGAATGAACGGATTGTTGGCAACTCGCGCCAACTCGTTGAATGGGCTAGTGCTGGCCATGTCAGCAAGCCAGGTGAAGGGAAACTCGGCCGGGGCATGAAACCGACCAAGGAACGGATTGTTGGCACCTCGGTCCGGCTCTCGTAGAATGCGTGTGGACATGGGCTGGGCATGTCCACCAGCAAGGTGGTGGGAAAATCAGCAAAGGCATTGGCCACCGAAGAAGGCTTGAAAATGGCCAATGAACGGATTGTTGGCAACTCGCACCAACTCGTCGAACGGACGAGTGCTGGCCATGTCAGCAAGCCAGGAGACGGGAAAATCGGCCGGCGCATGAAACCGACCAAGGAACGGATTGTTGGCACCTCGAACCGGCTCTCGTAGAATGCACGTGGACATGGGCTGGGCATGTCTACCAGCAAGGTGGTGGGAAAATCGGCGAAGGAATTGGCCACCGAAGAAGGCTTGAAAACGGCGAATGAACGGATTGTTGGCAACTCGCGCCAACTCGTTGAATGGGCGAGTGGTGGCCATGTCAGCAGGCCCGGTGAAGGGAAACTCGGCCGGGGCACGAAACTGACCAAGGAACGGATTGTTGGCACCTCGGTCCGGCTCTCGTAGAATGCGCGTGGACATGGGCTGGGCATGTCCACTAGCAAGGTGGTGCGAAAATCGGCTAAGGCATTGGCCACCGAAGAAGGCTTGAAAATGGCCAATGAACGGATTGTTGGCAACTCGCACCAACTCGTCGAATGGGCGAGTGGTGGCCATGTCAGCAGGCCCGGTGAAGGGAAACTCGGCCGGGGCACGAAACTGACCAAGGAACGGATTGTTGGCACCTCGGTCCGGCTCTCGTAGAATGCGCGTGGACATGGGCTGGGCATGTCCACTAGCAAGGTGGTGCGAAAATCGGCTAAGGCATTGGCCACCGAAGAAGGCTTGAAAACGGCCAATGAACGGATTGTTGGCAACTCGCACCAACTCGTCGAACGGACGAGTGCTAGCCATGTCAGCAAGCCAGGAGACGAGAAAATCGGCCGGGGCATGAAACCGACCAAGGAACGGATTGTTGGCTCCTCGGACCGACTCTCATAGAATGCGCGTGGACATTGGCTGGGCATGTCCACGAGCACGGTGGTGGGAAAATCGACGAAAGCATTGGCCACCGAAGAAGGCTTGAAAACGGCCAATGAACGGATTGTTGGCAACTCGCACCAACTCGTCGAACGGACGAGTGCTAGCCATGTCAGCAAGCCAGGAGACGGGAAAATCGGCCGGGGCATGAAACCGACCAAGGAACGGATTGTTGGCACCTCGGACCAGCTCTCGTAGAATGCGCGTGGACATGGGCCGGGCATGTCCACCAGCAAGGTGGTGGGAAAATCAGCTAAGGCATTGGCCACCGAAGAAGGCTTGAAAACGGCCAATGAACGGATTGTTGGCAACTCGCACCAACTCGTCGAACGGACGAGTGCTAGCCATGTCAGCGAGCCAGGAGACGGGAAAATCGGCCGGGTCATGAAACCGACTAAGGAACGGATTGTTTGCACCTCGGACTGGCTCTCGTAGAATGCGCGTGGACATGGGCAGGGCATGTCCACCAGCAAGGTGGTGGGAAAATCGACGAAACCATTGGCCACCGAAGAAGGCTTGAAAACGGCCAATGAACAAATTGTTGGCAACTCGCACCAACTCGTCAAATGGGCGAGTGCTGGCCATGTCAGCAAGCCAGGCGACGGGAAAATCGGCCGGGGCATGAAACCGTCGAAGGAACAGATTGTTGGCACCTCAGACCGGCTCTCGTAGAATGCGCGTGGACATGGGCTGGGCATGGCCACCAGCAAGGTGGTGGGAAAATCGGCGAATGCATTGGCCACCGAAGAAGGCTTGAAAACGGCGAATGAACGGATTGTTGGCAACTCGCGCCAACTCGTTGAATGGGCGAGTGCTGGCCATGTCAGCAGGCCCGGTGAAGGGAAACTCGGCCGGGGCATGAAACTGACCAAGGAACGGATTGTTGGCACTTCGGTCCGGCTCTCGTAGAATGCGCGTGGACATGGGCTGGGCATGTCCACTAGCAAGGTGGTGCGAAAATCGGCTAAGGCATTGGCCACCGAAGAAGGCTTGAAAACGGCCAATGAACGGATTGTTGGCAACTCGCACCAACTCGTCGAACGGACGAGTGCTGGCCATGTCAGCAAGCCAGGAGACGGGAAAATCGTCCGGCGCATGAAACCGACCAAGGAACGGATTGTTGGCACCTCGGACCGGCTCTCGTAGAATGTGCGTGGACATGGGCTGGGCATGTCCACCAGCAAGGTGGTGGGAAAATCGGCGAAGGAATTGGCCACCGAAGAAGGCTTGAAAACGGCCAATGAACGGATTGTTGGCAACTCGCACCAACTCGTCGAATGGGCGAGTGCCGGCCATGTCAGCAAGCCAGGCGACGGGAAAATCGGCCGGGGCATGAAATCGACCAAGGAACGGATTGTTGGTGCCTCGGACCGGCTCTCGTAGAATGCGCGTGGACATGGGCTGGGCACGTCCACTAGCAAGGTGGTGGGAAAATCGGCGAAGGCATTAGCCACCGAAGAAGGCTTGAAAACGGCCAATGAACGGATTGTTGGCAACTCGCACCAACTCGTCGAATGGGCGAGTGCTGGCCATGTCAGCAAGTCTGGCGACGTGAAAATCGGCCTGGGCATGAAACCGACCAAGGAATAGATTGTTGGCACCTCGGACCGGCTCTCGTAGAATGCGCGTGGACATGGGCTGGGCACGGCCACCAGCAAGGTGGTGGGAAAATCGGCGAAGGAATTGGCCACCGAAGAAGGCTTGAAAACGGCCAATGAATGGATTGTTGGCAACTCGCACCAACTCGTCGAATGGGCGAGTGCTGGCCATGTCAGCAAGCCTGGCGACGAGAAAATCGGCCGGGGCATGAACAAGGAACAGATTGTTGGCACCTCGGACCAGCTCTCGTAGAATGCGCGTAGACATGGTCTGGGCATGTCCACCAGCAAGGTGGTGGGAAAATCAGCTAAGGCATTGGCCACCAGAAGAAGGCTTGAAAACGGCCAATGAACGGATTGTTGGCAACTCGCACCAACTCGTCGAACGGACGAGTGCTAGCCATGTCAGCAAGGCAGGAGACGGGAAAATCGGCCGGGGCATGAAACCGACCAAGGAACGGATTGTTGGCACGTCGGACCGGCTCTCGTAGAATGCGCGTGGACATGGGCTGGGCATGTCCACCAGCACGGTGGTGGGAAAATCGACGAAAGCACTGGCCACCGAAGAAGGCTTGAAAACGGCCAATGAACGGATTGTTGGCAACTCGCACCAACTCGTCGAACGGACGAGTGCTAGCCATGTCAGCAAGCCAGGAGACGGGAAAATCGGCCGGGGCATGAAACCGACCAAGGAACGGATTGTTGGCACCTCGGTTCGGCTCTCGTAGAATGCGCGTGGACATGGGCTGGGCATGTCCACCAGCAAGGTGGTGCGAAAATCGGCAAAGGCATTGGCGATCGAAGAAGGCTTGAAAACGGCCAATGAACGGATTGTTGGCAACTCGCACCAACTCGTCGAACGGACGAGTGCTGGCCATGTCTGCAAGCCAGGAGACGGGAAAATCGTCCGGCGCATGAAACCGACCAAGGAACGGATTGTTGGCACCTCGGACCGGCTCTCGTAGAATGTGCGTGGACATGGACTGGGCATGTCCGCCAGCAACGTGGTGGGAAAATCGGCGAAGGAATTGGCCACCGAAGAAGGCTTGAAAACGGCCAATGAACGGATTGTTGGCAACTCGCACCAACTCGTCGAACGAACGAATGCTGGCCATGTCAGCAAGCCAGGAGACGGGAAAATCGTCCGGCGCATGAAACCGACCAAGGAACGGATTGTTGGCACCTCGGACTGGCTCTCGTAGAATGTGCGTGGACATGGGCTGGGCATGTCCACCAGCAAGGTGGTGGGAAAATCGGCGAAGGAATTGGCCACCGAAGAAGGCTTGAAAACGGCCAATGAACGGACTGTTGGCAACTCGCACCAACTCGTCGAATGGGCGAGTGCTGGCCATGTCAGCAAGCCAGGCGACGGGAAAATCGGTCGGGGCATGAAACCGACCAAGGAACGGATTGTTGGCACGTCGGACCGGCTCTCGTAGAATGCGCGTGGACATGGGCTGGGCATGTCCACCAGCACGGTGGTGGGAAAATCGACGAAAGCATTGGCCACCGAAGAAGGCTTGAAAACGGCCAATGAACGGATTGTTGGCAACTCGCACCAACTCGTCGAACGAACGAGTGCTAGCCATGTCAGCAAGCCAGGAGACGGGAAAATCGGCCGGGGCATGAAACCGACCAAGGAACGGATTGTTGGCACCTCGGACCGGCTCTCGTAGAATGCGCGTGGACATGGGCTGGGCACGTCCACTAGCAAGGTGGTGCGAAAATCGGCAAAGGCATTGGCCACCGAAGAAGGCTTGAAAACGGCCAATGAACGGATTGTTGGCAACTCGCACCAACTCGTCGAACGGATGAGTGCTGGCCATGTCTGCAAGCCAGGAGACGGGAAAATCGTCCGGCACATGAAACCGACCAAGGAACGGATTGTTGGCACCTCGGACCGGCTCTCGTAGAATGTGCGTGGACATGGGCTCGGCATGTCCACCAGCAAGGTGGTGGGAAAATCGGCGAAGGAATTGGCCACCGAAGAAGGCTTGAAAACGGCCAATGAACGGACTGTTGGCAACTCGCACCAACTCGTCGAATGGGCGAGTGCTGGCCATGTCAGCAAGCCAGGCGACGGGAAAATAGGCCGGGGCATGAAACCGACCAAGGAACGGATTGTTGGCACCTCGGACCGGCTCTCGTAGAATGCGCGTGGACATGGGCTGGGCACGTCCACCAGAAAGGTGGTGGGAAAATCGGCGAAGGCATTAGACCTCGAAGAAGGCTTGAAAACGGCCAATGAACGGATTGTTGGCAACTCGCACCAACTCGTCGAATGGGCGAGTGCTGGACATGTCAGCAAGCCTGGCGACGTGAAAATCGGCCGGGGCATGAAACCGACCAAGGAACGGATTGTTGGCACCTCGGACTGGCTCTCGTAGAATACGCGTGGACATGGGCTGGGCAAGTCCACCAGCAAGGTGGTGGGAAAATCGGCGAAGGAATTGGCCACCGAAGAAGGCTTGAAAACGGCCAATGAACGGATTGTTGGCAACTCGCACCAACTCGTCGAATGGGCGAGTGCTGGCCATGTCAGCAAGCCTGGCGACGGGAAAATCGGCCGGGGCATGAAACCGACCAAGGAACGGATTGTTGGCACCTCGGACCGGCTCTCGTAGAATGCGCGTGGAAATGGGCTGGGCACGTCCACCAGCAAGGTGGCGGGAAAATCGGCGAAGGCATTAGCCCTCGAAGAAGGCTTGAAAACGGCCAATGAACGGATTGTTGGAAACTCGCACCAACTCGTCGAATGGGCGAGTGCTGGCCATGTCCGCAAGCCAGGCGACAGGAAAATCGACCAGGGCATGAAACCGTCCAAGGAACGGATTGTTGGCACCTCGGACCGGCTCTCGTAGAATGCGCGTGGACATGGGCTGGGCATGGCCACCAGCAAGGTGGTGGGAAAATCGGCGAAGGCATTGGCCACCGAAGAAGGCTTGAAAACGGCCAATGAACGGATTGTTGGCAACTCGCGCCAACTCGTTGAATTGGCGAGTGCTGGCCATGTCAGCAAGCCAGGTGAAGGGAAACTCGGCCGAGGCATGAAACCGACCAAGGAACGGATTGTTGGCACCTCGGACCGGCTCTCGTAGAATGCGCGTGGACATGGGCTGGGCATGGCCACCAGCAAGGTGGTGGGAAAATCAGCTAAGGTATTGGCCACAGAAGAAGGCTTGAAAACGGCCAATGAACGGATTGTTGGCAACTCGCACCAACTCGTCGAACGGACGAGTGCTGGCCTTGTCAGCAAACCAGGAGACGGGAAAATCGGCCGGCGCATGAAACCGACCAAGGAACAGATTGTTGGCACCTCGGACCAGCACTCGTAGAATGCGCGTAGACATGGGCCGGGCATGTCCACCAGCAAGGTGGTGGGAAAATCAGCTAAGCCATTGGCCACCGAAGAAGGCTTGAAAACGGACAATGAACGGATTGTTGGCAACTCGCACCAACTCGTAGAACGGACGAGTGCTGGCCATGTCAGCAAGCCATGAGACGGGAAAATCGGCCGGGGCATGAAACCGACCAAGGAACGGATTGTTGGCACCTCGGACCGGCACTCGTAGAATGCGCGTGGACATGGGCTGGGCATGTCCACCAGCAAGGTGGTGGGAAAATCGACGAAAGCATTGGCCACCGAAGAAGGCTTGAAAACGGCCAATGAACGGATTGTTGGCAACTCGCACCAACTCGTCGAATGGGCGAGTGCTGGCCATGTCAGCAAGCTAGGCGACGGGAAAATCGGCCGGGGCATGAAACCGACCAAGGAACGGATTGTCTGCACCTCGGACCGGCTCTCGTAGAATGCGCGTGGACATGGGCTGGGCATGTCCACTAGCAAGGTGGTGGGAAAATCGGCGAAGGCATTAGCCACCGAAGAAGGCTTGAAAACGGCCAATGAACGGATTGTTGGCAACTCGCACCAACTCGTCGAACGGACGAGTGCTGGCCATGTCAGCAAGTCAGGAGACGAGGAAAATCGGCCGGCGCATGAAACCGACCAAGGAACAGATTGTTGGCACCTCGGACCGGCTCTCGTAGAATGCGCGTGGACATGGGCTGGGCATGTCCACCTGCAAGGTGGTGGGAAAATCGGCGAAGGCATTAGCCACCGAAGAAGGCTTGAAAACGGCCAATGAACGGATTGTTGGCAACTCTCACCAACTCGTCGAATGGGCGAGTGCTGGCCATGTCAGCAAGTCTGGCGACGTGAAAATCGGCCGGGGCATGAAACCGACCAAGGAACTGATTGTTGGCACCTCCGACCGGCTCTCCTAGAATGCGCGTGGACATGGGCTGGGCATGTCCACCAGCAAGGTGGCGGGAAAATCGGCGAAGGCATTGGCCACCGAAAAAGGCTTGAAAACGGCCAATGAACGGATTGTTGGCAAGTCGCACCAACTCGTCGAATGGGCGAGTGCAGGCCAAGTCAGCAAGCCAGGCGATGGGAAACTCGGCCGGGGCATGAAACCTTCCAAGGAACGGATTGTTGGCACCGCGGACCGGCTCTCGTAGAATGCGCGTGGACATGGGCTGGGCATGCCCACCAGCAAGGTGGTGGGAAAATCGGCGAAAGCATTGGCCACCGAAGAAGGGTTGAACACGGCCAATGAACGGATTGTTGGCAACTCGCACCAACTTGTCGAATGGACGAGTGCTGGCCATGTCAGCGAGCCAGGCGATGGGAAACTCGGCCGGGGCATTAAACCGACCAAGGAACGGATTGTTGGCACCTCGGACCAGCTCTCGTAGAATGCGCGTGGACTTGGGCCGGGCATATCCACCAGCAAGGTGGTGGGAAAATCAGCTAAGGTATTGGCCACCGAAGAAGGCTTGAAAACGGCCAATGAACGGATTGTTGGCAACTCGCACCAACTCGTCGAAAGGTCGAGTGCTGGCCATGTCAGCAAGCCAGGCGACGGGAAGGAACAGATTGTTGGCACCTCGGACTGGCTCTCGTTGAATGCGCGTGGACATGGGCTGGGCATGTCCACCAGCAAGGTTGTGGGAAAATCGGCTAAGGCATTGGCCACCGAAGAAGGCTTGAAAACGGCCAATGAATGGATTGTTGGCAACTCGCACCAACTCGTCGAATGGGCGAGTGATGGCCATGTCAGCAAGCCAGGCGAAGGGAAAATCGGCCGGGACATGAAACCGACCAAGGAATAGATTGTTGGCACCTCGGACCGGCTCTAGTAGAATGCACGTGGACATGGGCTGGGCATGTCCACCAGCAAGGTGGTGGGAAAATCGGCGAAGGCATTGGCCACCGAAGAAGGCTTGAAAACGGCCAATGAACGGATTGTTGTCAACTCGCCCCAACTCGTCGAATGGGCGAGTGCTGGCCATGTCAGCAAGCCATGCGAAGGGAAGCACGGCCGGGGCATGAAACCGACCAAGGATCGGATTGTTGGCACCTCGGACCGGCTCTCGTAGAATGCGCGTGGACATGGGCTGGGCATGGCCACCAGCAAGGTGGTGGGAAAATCGGCGAACGCATTGGCCACCGAAGAAGGCATGAAAACGGCCAACGAACGGATTATTGGCAACTCGGAGCAACACGTCGAATGGGCGAGTGCTGGCCATGTCAGCAAGCCTGTCGACGGGAAAATCGGCCGGGGCATGAAACCGACCAAGGAACGGATTGTTGGCACCTCGGACCGGCTCTCGTAGAATGCGCATGGACATGGGCTGGGCATGTCCACCAGCAAGGTGGTGGGAAAATCGGCGAAGGCATTGGCCACCGAAGAAGGCTTGAAAACGGCCAATAAACGGATTTTTGCAACTCGCACCAACTCGTCGAATGGGCGAGTGCTGGCCAAGTCAGCAAGCCAGGCGATGGGAAACTCGGCCGGGGCATAAAACCTACCAAGGAACGGATTATTGCCACCGCGGACCGGCTCTCGTAGAATGCGCGTGGACATGGGATGGGCATGTCCACCAGCAAGGTGGTGGGAAAATCGGCGAAGGCATTGGCCACCGAAGAAGGCTTGAAAACGGCCAATGAACGGATTGTTGGCAACTCGCACCAACTCGTCGAATGGGCGAGTGCAGGCCAAGTCAGCAAGCCAGGCGATGGGAAACTCGGCCGGGACATGAAACCTTCCAAGGAAAGGATTGTTGGCACCGCGGACCGGCTCTCGTAGAATGCGCGTGGACATGGGCTGGGCATGCCCACCAGCAAGGTGGTGGGAAAATCGGCGAAAGCATTGGCCACCGAAGAAGGCTTGAAAACGGCCAATGAACGGATTGTTGGCAACTCGCACCAACTCGTCGAATGGGCAAGTGCTGGCCATGTCAGCAAGCCAGGCGATGGGAAAATCGGCCAGGGCATGAAACCGACCGAGGAACGGATTCTTGGCACCTCGGACCGGCTCTCGTAGAATACGCGTGGACATGGGCTGGGCATGTCCACCAGCAAGGTGGTGGGAAAATCGGCGAAAGCGTTGGCCACCGAAGAAGGCTTGAAAACGGCCAATGAACGGATTGTTGGCAACTCGCCCCAACTCGTCGAATGGGCGAGTGCTGCCATGTCAGCAAGCCAGGCGAAGGGAAACTCGGACGTTGCATGAAACCGACCAAGGAACGGATTGTTGGCACCTCGGACCGGCTCTCGTAGAATTCGCGTGGACATGGGCTGGGCATGTCCACCAGCAAGGTGGTGGGAAAATCGGCGAAAGCATTTGCCACCGAAGAAGGCTTAAAAATGGCCAATGAACGGATTATTGGCAACTCGCACTAACTCGTCGAATTGGCGAGTGCTGGCCATGTCAGCAAGCCAGGCGACGGGAAAATCGGTCGGGGCATGAAACCGACCAAGGAACGGACTGTTGGCACCTCGGACCGGCTCTCGTAGAATGCGCGTGGACATGGGCTGGGCATGTCCACCAGCAAGGTGGTGGGAAAATCGGCGAAAGCGTTGGCCACCGAAGAAGGCTTGAAACCGGCCAATGAACAGATTATTGGCAACTCGCACCAACTCGTTGAATGGGCGAGTGCTGGCCATGTCAGCAAGCCTGGCGAAGGGAAAATCGGCCGGGGCATGAAACCGACCATGGAATGGATTGTTGGCACCTCGGACCGGCTCTCGTAGAATGCGCGCGGACATGGGCTGGGCATGTCCACCAGCAAGGTGGTGGGAAAATCGGCGAAGGCATTGGCCACCGAAGAAGGCATAAAAATGGCCAATGAACGGATTATTGGCAACTTGCACCAACTCGTCAAATGGCCGAGTGCTTGCCATGTCAGTAAGCCAGGCAACGGGAAAATCGGCCGGGGCATGAAACCGACCAAGGAACGAATTGTTGGCACCTCGGACCGGCTCTTGTAGAATGCGCGTGGATATGGGCTGGGCATGTCCACCAGCAAGGTGGTGGGAAAATCGGCTAAGGCATTGGCCACTGAGGAAGGATTGAAAACGGCCAATGAACCGATTGTTGGCGACTCGCACCAACTCGTCGAATGGGTGAGTGCTGGCCATGTCAGCAGCCTAGGCGACGGGAAAATCGACCGGGGCATGAAACCGACCGAGGAACGAATTGTTGGCACCTCGGACCGGCTCTCGTAGAATGCGTGTGGATATGGGCTGGGCATGTCCACCAGCATGGTGGTGGGAAAATCGGCTAAGGCATTGGCCACCGAAGAAGGCATGAAAACGGCCAATGAACGGATTATTGGCAACTCGCACCAACTCGTCGAATTGGCGAGTGCTGGCCATGTCAGCAAGCCGGGCGACCGGAAAATCAGCCGGGGCATGAAACCGACGAAGGAACGAATTGTTGGCACCTCGGACCTGCTCTCGTAGAATGCGCGTGGACATGGGCTGGGCATGTCCACCAGCAAGGTGGTGGGAAAATCGGCGAAAGCATTGGCCACCGAAAAAGGCTTGAAAACGGCCAATGAACAGATTATTGGCAACTTGCACCAACTCGTCGAATGGCCGAGTGCTTGCCATGTCAGTAAGCCAGGCAACGGGAAAATCGGCCGGGGCATGAAACCGACCAAGGAACGAATTGTTGGCACCTTGGACCGGCTCTTGTAGAATGCGCGTGGATATGGGCTGGGCATGTCCACCAGCAAGGTGGTGGGAAAATCGGCTAAGGCATTGGCCACTGAAGAAGGATTGAAAACGGCCAATGAACCGATTGTTGGCGACTCGCACCAACTCGTCGAATGGGTGAGTGCTGGCCATGTCAGCAGCCTAGGCGACGGGAAAATCGGCCGGGGCATGAAACCGACCGGGGAACGGATTGTTGGCACCTCGGACCGGCTCTCGTAGAATGCGTGTGGATATGGGCTGGGCATGTCCACCAGCAAGGTGGTGGGAAAATCGGCGAAGGCATTGGCCACCGAAGAAGGCATGAAAACGGCCAATGAACGGATTATTGGCAACTCGCACCAACTCGTCGAATGGGCGAGTGCTAGCCATGTCAGCAAGCCGGGCGACCGGAAAATCGGCCGGGGCATGAAACCGACCAAGGAACGGATTGTTGGCACCTCGGACCTGCTCTGGTAGAATGCGCGTGGACATGGGCTGGGCATGTCCACCAGCAAGGTGGTGGGAAAATCAGCGAAGGCATTGGCCACCGAAGAAGGCTTGAAAACGGCCAATGAACGGATTGTTGGCAACTCGCACCAACTCGTCGAATGGGCGAGTGCTGGCCATGTGAGCAAGCCAGGCGACGGGAAAATCGGCCAGGGCATGCAACCGACCAAGGAACAGATTGTTGGCACCTCGGACCGACTCTCGTAGAATGCGCGTGGACATGGGCTGGGCATGTCCACCAGCAAGGTGGTGGGAAAATCGGCGAAAGCATTGGGCACCGAGGAAGGCTTGAAAACGGCCAATGAACGGATTATTGGCAACTCGCACCAACTCGTCGAATGGCCGAGTGCTTGCCATGTCAGTAAGCCAGGCAACGGGAAAATCGGCCGGGGCATGAAACCGACCAAGGAACGAATTGTTGGAACCTCGGACCGGCTCTTGTAGAATGCGCGTGGATATGGGCTGGGCATGTCCACCAGCAAGGTGGTGGGAAAATCGGCTAAGGCATTGGCCACTGAGGAAGGATTGAAAACGGCCAATGAACCGATTGTTGGCGACTCGCACCAACTCGTCGAATGGGTGAGTGCTGGCCATGTCAGCAGCCTAGGCGACGGGAAAATCGACCGGGGCATGAAACCGACCGAGGAACGAATTGTTGGCACCTCGGACCGGCTCTCGTAGAATGCGTGTGGATATGGGCTGGGCATGTCCACCAGCATGGTGGTGGGAAAATCGGCTAAGGCATTGGCCACCGAAGAAGGCATGAAAACGGCCAATGAACGGATTGTTGGCAACTCGCACCAACTCGTCGAATTGGCGAGTGCTGGCCATGTCAGCAAGCCGGGCGACCGGAAAATCGGCCGGGGCATGAAGCCGACGAAGGAACGAATTGTTGGCACCTCGGACCTGCTCTCGTAGAATGCGCGTGGACATGGGCTGGGCATGTCCACCAGCAAGGTGGTGGGAAAATCGGCGAAAGCATTGGCCACCGAAGAAGGCTTGAAAACGGCCAATGAACAGATTATTGGCAACTTGCACCAACTCGTCGAATGGCCGAGTGCTTGCCATGTCAGTAAGCCAGGCAACGGGAAAATCGGCCGGGGCATGAAACCGACCAAGGAACGAATTGTTGGCACCTTGGACCGGCTCTTGTAGAATGCGCGTGGATATGGGCTGGGCATGTCCACCAGCAAGGTGGTGGGAAAATCGGCTAAGGCATTGGCCACTGAAGAAGGATTGAAAACGGCCAATGAACCGATTGTTGGCGACTCGCACCAACTCGTCGAATGGGTGAGTGCTGGCCATGTCAGCAGCCTAGGCGACGGGAAAATCGGCCGGGGCATGAAACCGACCGGGGAACGGATTGTTGGCACCTCGGACCGGCTCTCGTAGAATGCGTGTGGATATGGGCTGGGCATGTCCACCAGCAAGGTGGTGGGAAAATCGGCGAAGGCATTGGCCACCGAAGAAGGCATGAAAACGGCCAATGAACGGATTATTGGCAACTCGCACCAACTCGTCGAATGGGCGAGTGCTAGCCATTTCAGCAAGCCGGGCGACCGGAAAATCGGCCGGGGCATGAAACCGACCAAGGAACGGATTGTTGGCACCTCGGACCTGCTCTGGTAGAATGCGCGTGGACATGGGCTGGGCATGTCCACCAGCAAGGTGGTGGGAAAATCAGCGAAGGCATTGGCCACCGAAGAAGGCTTGAAAACGGCCAATGAACGGATTGTTGGCAACTCGCACCAACTCGTCGAATGGGCGAGTGCTGGCCATGTGAGCAAGCCAGGCGACGGGAAAATCGGCCAGGGCATGCAACCGACCAAGGAACAGATTGTTGGCACCTCGGACCGACTCTCGTAGAATGCGCGTGGACATGGGCTGGGCATGTCCACCAGCAAGGTGGTGGGAAAATCGGCGAAAGCATTGGGCACCGAGGAAGGCTTGAAAACGGCCAATGAACGGATTATTGGCAACTCGCACCAACTCGTCGAATGGCCGAGTGCTTGCCATGTCAGTAAGCCAGGCAACGGGAAAATCGGCCGGGGCATGAAACCGACCAAGGAACGAATTGTTGGAACCTCGGACCGGCTCTTGTAGAATGCGCGTGGATATGGGCTGGGCATGTCCACCAGCAAGGTGGTGGGAAAATCGGCTAAGGCATTGGCCACTGAAGAAGGATTGAAAACGGCCAATGAACCGATTGTTGGCGACTCGCACCAACTCGTCGAATGGGTGAGTGCTGGCCATGTCAGCAGCCTAGGCGACGGGAAAATCGGCCGGGGCATGGAACCGACCGAGGAACGGATTGTTGGCACCTCGGACCGGCTCTCGTAGAATGCGCGTGGACACGGGCTGGGCATGTCCACCAGCAAGGTGGTGGGAAAATCGGCTAAGGCATTGGCCACCGAAGAAGGCTTGAAAACGGCCAATGAACGGATTATTGGCAACTCGCACCAACTCGTCGAATTGGCGAGTGCTGGCCATGTCAGCAAGCCGGGCGACCGGAAAATCGGCCGGGGCATGAAACCGACCAAGGAACGGATTGTTGGCACCTCGGACCTGCTCTCGTAGAATGCGCGTGGACATGGGCTGGGCATGTCCACCAGCAAGGTGGTGGGAAAATCGGCGAAGGCATTGGCCACCGAAGAAGGCTTGAAAACGGCCAATGAACGGATTATTGGCAACTCGCACCAACTCGTCGAATGGCCGAGTGCTTGCCATGTCAGTAAGCCAGGCAACGGGAAAATCGGCCGGGGCATGAAACCGACCAAGGAACGAATTGTTGGCACCTCGGACCGGCTCTTGTAGAATGCGCGTGGATATGGGCTGGGCATGTCCACCAGCAAGGTGGTGGGAAAATCGGCTAAGGCATTGGCCACTGAAGAAGGATTGAAAACGGCCAATGAACCGATTGTTGGCGACTCGCACCAACTCGTCGAATGGGTGAGTGCTGGTCATGTCAGCAGCCTAGGCGACGGGAAAATCGGCCGGGGCATGAAACCGACCGAGGAACGGATTGTTGGTACCTCGGACCGGCTCTCGTAGAATGCGTGTGGATATGGGCTGGGCATGTCCACCAGCAAGGTGGTGGGAAAATCGGCTAAGGCATTGGCCACCGAAGAAGGCTTGAAAACGGCCAATGAACGGATTATTGGCAACTCGCACCAACTCGTCGAATGGCCGAGTGCTTGCCTTGTCAGTAATCCAGGCAACAGGAAAATCGGCCAGGGCATGAAACCGACCAAGGAACAAATTGTTGGCACCTCGGACTGGCTCTCATAGAATTCGCGTGGACATGGGCTGGGCATGACCACCAGCAATGTGGTGGGCAAATCGGCTAAGGCATTGGCCACCGAAGAAGGCTTGAAAATGGCCAATGAACGGTTTGCTGGCAACTCGCACCAACTCGTCGAATAGGCGAGTGATGGCCATGTCAGCAAGCTAGGCGACGGGAAAATCGGCCGGGGCATGCAACCGACCAAGGAACAGATTGTTGGCACCTTGAACCGGCTCTCGTAGTATGCGCGTGGACATGGGCTGGGCATGTCCACCAGCAAGGTGGTGGGAAAATCGGCGAAAGCATTGGCCACCGAAGAAGGCTTGAAAACGGCCAACAAACGGATTGTTGGCAACGCGCACCAACTCGTCGAATGGGCGAGTGCTGGCCATGTCAGCAAGCCAGGCGACGGGAAAATCGACCGGGGCATAAAATCGACCAAGGAACTGATTGTTGGCACCTCGGACCGGCTCTCGTAGAATGCGCGTGGACACGGGCTGGGCATGTCCACCAGCAAGGTGGTGGGAAAATCGGCTATGGCATTGGCCACCGAAGAAGGCTTGAAAACGGCCAATGAACGGATTGTTGGCAACTCGCACAAGCTCGTCGAATGGGCGAGTGCTGGCCATGTCAGCAAGCCAGGCGACGGGAAAATCGGCAGGGGCATGAAACTGACCGAGGAACGGATTGCTGGCACCTCGGACCTGCTCTCGTAGAATGCGTGTGGACATGGGCTGGGCATGTCCACCAGCAAGGTGGTGGGAAACTCGGCTAAGGCATTGGCCACCGAAGAAGGCTTGAAAACGGCCAATGAACGTATTGTTGGCAACTCGCACCAACTCGTCGAATGGGTGAGTGCTGGCCATGTCAGCAAGCCAGGCGACGGGAAAATCGGCCGGGGCATGAAACCGACCAAGGAACGGATTGTTAGCACCTCGGACCGGCTCTCGTAGAATGCGCGTGGACATGCGCTGGGCATGTCCACCAGCAACGTGGTGAGAAAATCGGCTAAGGCATTGGCCACCGAAGAAGGCTTGAAAACGGCCAATGAACGGATTGTTGGCAACTTGCACCAACTCGTCGAATGGGCGAGTGCTGGCCATGTCAGCAAGCTAGGCGATAAGAAAATCGGCCGGGGCATCAAACCGACCAAGGAACGGATTGTTGCCACCTCGGACCGGCTCTCGTAGAATACGCGTGGACATGGGCTGGGCATGTCCACAAGCAAGGTGGTGGGAAAATCGGCGAAGGCATTGGCCACCGAAGAAGGCTTGAAAACGGCCAATGAACGTATTGTTGGCAACTCGCACCAACTCGTCGAATGGGTGAGTGCTGGCCATGTCAGCAAGCCAGGCGACGGGAAAATCGGCCGGGGCATGAAACCGACCAAGGAACGGATTGTTAGCACCTCGGACCGGCTCTCGTAGAATGCGCGTGGACATGGGCTGGGCATGTCCACCAGCAAGGTGGTGGGAAAATCGGCGAAAGCATTGGCCACCGAAGAAGGCTTGAAAACGGCCAATGAACATATTGTTGGCAACTCGCACAAAGTCGTCGAATGGGCGAGTGCTGGCCATGTTAGCAAGCCAGGCGACGGGAAAATCGGCCGGGGCATGAAACCGACCGAGGAACAAATTGTTGGCACGTCAGACCGGCTCTCGTAAAATGCGTGTGGACATGGGCTAGGCATGTCCACCAGCAAGGTGGTGGGAAAATCGGCGAAGGCATTGTCCACCGAAGAAGGCTTGAAAACGGCCAATGAACGGATTGTTGGCAACTCGCACCAACTCGTCGAATGGGTGAGTGCTGGCCATGTCAGCAAGCCAGGCGACGGGAAAATCGGCCGGGGCATGAAACCGACCGAAGAACGGATTGTTGGCACCTCGGACCGGCTCTCGTAGAATGCGTGTGGACATGGGCTGGGCATGTCCACCAGCAAGGTGGTGGGAAAATCGGATAAGGCATTGGCCACCGAAGAAGGCTTGAAAACGGCTAATGAACGGATTATTGGCAACTCGCACCAACTCGTCGAATGGCCGAGTGCTTGCCTTGTCAGTAATCCAGGCAACAGGAAAATCGGCCGGGGCATGAAATCGACCATGGAACGAATTGTTGGCACCTCGGACTGGCTCTCGTAGAATTCGCGTGGACATGGGCTGGGCATGTCCACCAGCAATGTGGTGGGCAAATCGGCTAAGGCATTGGCCACCGAAGAAGGCTTGAAAACGGCCAATGAACGGTTTGTTGGCAACCCGCACCAACTCGTCGAATGGGCGAGTGTTGGCCATGTCAGCAAGCCAGGCGACGGGAAAATCGGCCGGGGCATGAAACTGACAAAGGAACGGATTGTTGGCGCCTCGGACCGGCTCTCGTAGAATGCGCGTGGACATGGGCTGGGCATGTCCACCACCAAGGTGGTGGGAAAATCGGCTAAGGCATTGGCCACCGAAGAAGGCTTGAAAACGGCCAATGAACAGATTATTGGCAACTTGCACCAACTCGTCGAATGGCCGAGTGCTTGCCATGTCAGTAAGCCAGGCAACGGGAAAATCGGCCGGGGCATGAAACCAACCAAGGAACGAATTGTTGGCACCTCGGACCGACTCTCGTAGAATTCGCGTGGACATGGGCTGGGCATGTCCACCAGCAACGTGGTGGGAAAATCGGCTAAGGCATTGGCCACCGAAGAAGGCTTGAAAACGGCCAATGAACGGATTGTTGGCAACTTGCACCAACTCGTCGAATGGGCGAGTGCTGGCCATGTCAGCAAGCCAGGCGATAGGAAAATCGGCCGGGGCATGAAAACGACCAAGGAACGGATTGTTGGCACCTCGGACCGGCTCTCGTAGAATGCGCGTGGACATGGGCTGGGCATGTCCACCAACAAGGTGGTGGGAAAATCGGCTAAGGCATTGGCCACCGAAGAAGGCTTGAAAACGGCCAATGAACGGATTGTTGGCAACTCGCACCAACTCGTCGAATGGGCGAGTGCTGGCCATGTCAGCAAGCCAGGCGACGGGAAAATCGGCCGGGGCATGAAACCGACCAAGGAACGGATTGTTAGCACCTCGGACCGGCTCTCGTAGAATGCGCGTGGACATGGGCTGGGCATGTCCACCAGCAAGGTGGTGGGAAAATCGGCGAAAGCATTGGCCACCGAAGAAGGCTTGAAAACGGCCAATGAACAGATTGTTGGCAACTCGCACAAAGTCGTCGAATGGGCGAGTGCTGGCCATGTTAGCAAGCCAGGCGACGGGAAAATCGGCCGGGGCATGAAACCGACGGAGGAACAAATTGTTGGCACGTCAGACCGGCTCTCGTAAAATGCGGGTGGACATGGGCTAGGCATGTCCACCAGCAAGGTGGTGGGAAAATCGGCTAAGGCATTGGCCACCAAAGAAGGCTTGAAAACGGCCAATGAACGTATTGTTGGCAACTCGCACCAACTCGTCGAATGGGTGAGTGCTGGCCATGTCAGCAAGCCAGGCGACGGGAAAATCGGCCGGGGCATGAAACCGACCAAGGAACGGATTGTTAGCACCTCGGACCGGCTCTCGTAGAATGCGCGTGGACATGGGCTGGGCATGTCCACCAGCAAGGTGGTGGGAAAATCGGCGAAAGCATTGGCCACCGAAGAAGGCTTGAAAACGGCCAATGAACATATTGTTGGCAACTCGCACAAAGTCGTCGAATGGGCGAGTGCTGGCCATGTTAGCAAGCCAGGCGACGGGAAAATCGGCCGGGGCATGAAACCGACCGAGGAACAAATTGTTGGCACGTCAGACCGGCTCTCGTAAAATGCGT
Organism: Carallia pectinifolia; assembly: GCA_037832335.1. Classification (NCBI taxonomy): domain Eukaryota; kingdom Viridiplantae; phylum Streptophyta; class Magnoliopsida; order Malpighiales; family Rhizophoraceae; genus Carallia; species Carallia pectinifolia. The sequence goes on along the minus strand of CM075444.1, from coordinate 13,587,511 downwards.
GTGGACATGGGCTAGGCATGTCCACCAGCAAGGTGGTGGGAAAATCGGCGAAGGCATTGGCCACCGAAGAAGGCTTGAAAACGGCCAATGAACGGATTGTTGGCAACTCGCACCAACTCGTCGAATGGGTGAGTGCTGGCCATGTCAGCAAGCCAGGCGACGGGAAAATCGGCCGGGGCATGAAACCGACCGAAGAACGGATTGTTGGCACCTCGGACCGGCTCTCGTAGAATGCGTGTGGACATGGGCTGGGCATGTCCACCAGCAAGGTGGTGGGAAAATCGGATAAGGCATTGGCCACCGAAGAAGGCTTGAAAACGGCTAATGAACGGATTATTGGCAACTCGCACCAACTTGTCGAATGGCCGAGTGCTTGCCTTGTCAGTAATCCAGGCAACAGGAAAATCGGCCGGGGCATGAAATCGACCAAGGAACGAATTGTTGGCACCTCGGACTGGCTCTCGTAGAATTCGCGTGGACATGGGCTGGGCATGTCCACCAGCAATGTGGTGGGCAAATCGGCTAAGGCATTGGCCACCGAAGAAGGCTTGAAAACGGCCAATGAACGGTTTGTTGGCAACCCGCACCAACTCGTCGAATGGGCGAGTGTTGGCCATGTCAGCAAGCCAGGCGACGGGAAAATCGGCCGGGGCATGAAACTGACAAAGGAACGGATTGTTGGCGCCTCGGACCGGCTCTCGTAGAATGCGCGTGGACATGGGCTGGGCATGTCCACCACCAAGGTGGTGGGAAAATCGGCTAAGGCATTGGCCACCGAAGAAGGCTTGAAAACGGCCAATGAACAGATTATTGGCAACTTGCACCAACTCGTCGAATGGCCGAGTGCTTGCCATGTCAGTAAGCCAGGCAACGGGAAAATCGGCCGGGGCATGAAACCAACCAAGGAACGAATTGTTGGCACCTCGGACCGACTCTCGTAGAATTCGCGTGGACATGGGCTGGGCATGTCCACCAGCAACGTGGTGGGAAAATCGGCTAAGGCATTGGCCACCGAAGAAGGCTTGAAAACGGCCAATGAACGGATTGTTGGCAACTTGCACCAACTCGTCGAATGGGCGAGTGCTGGCCATGTCAGCAAGCCAGGCGATAGGAAAATCGGCCGGGGCATGAAAACGACCAAGGAACGGATTGTTGGCACCTCGGACCGGCTCTCGTAGAATGCGCGTGGACATGGGCTGGGCATGTCCACCAACAAGGTGGTGGGAAAATCGGCTAAGGCATTGGCCACCGAAGAAGGCTTGAAAACGGCCAATGAACGGATTGTTGGCAACTCGCACCAACTCGTCGAATGGGCGAGTGCTGGCCATGTCAGCAAGCCAGGCGACGGGAAAATCGGCCGGGGCATGAAACCGACCAAGGAACGGATTGTTAGCACCTCGGACCGGCTCTCGTAGAATGCGCGTGGACATGGGCTGGGCATGTCCACCAGCAAGGTGGTGGGAAAATCGGCGAAAGCATTGGCCACCGAAGAAGGCTTGAAAACGGCCAATGAACAGATTGTTGGCAACTCGCACAAAGTCGTCGAATGGGCGAGTGCTGGCCATGTTAGCAAGCCAGGCGACGGGAAAATCGGCCGGGGCATGAAACCGACGGAGGAACAAATTGTTGGCACGTCAGACCGGCTCTCGTAAAATGCGGGTGGACATGGGCTAGGCATGTCCACCAGCAAGGTGGTGGGAAAATCGGCTAAGGCATTGGCCACCAAAGAAGGCTTGAAAACGGCCAATGAACGTATTGTTGGCAACTCGCACCAACTCGTCGAATGGGTGAGTGCTGGCCATGTCAGCAAGCCAGGCGACGGGAAAATCGGCCGGGGCATGAAACCGACCAAGGAACGGATTGTTAGCACCTCGGACCGGCTCTCGTAGAATGCGCGTGGACATGGGCTGGGCATGTCCACCAGCAAGGTGGTGGGAAAATCGGCGAAAGCATTGGCCACCGAAGAAGGCTTGAAAACGGCCAATGAACATATTGTTGGCAACTCGCACAAAGTCGTCGAATGGGCGAGTGCTGGCCATGTTAGCAAGCCAGGCGACGGGAAAATCGGCCGGGGCATGAAACCGACCGAGGAACAAATTGTTGGCACGTCAGACCGGCTCTCGTAAAATGCGTGTGGACATGGGCTAGGCATGTCCACCAGCAAGGTGGTGGGAAAATCGGCGAAGGCATTGGCCACCGAAGAAGGCTTGAAAACGGCCAATGAACGGATTGTTGGCAACTCGCACCAACTCGTCGAATGGGTGAGTGCTGGCCATGTCAGCAAGCCAGGCGACGGGAAAATCGGCCGGGGCATGAAACCGACCGAAGAACGGATTGTTGGCACCTCGGACCGGCTCTCGTAGAATGCGTGTGGACATGGGCTGGGCATGTCCACCAGCAAGGTGGTGGGAAAATCGGATAAGGCATTGGCCACCGAAGAAGGCTTGAAAACGGCTAATGAACGGATTATTGGCAACTCGCACCAACTTGTCGAATGGCCGAGTGCTTGCCTTGTCAGTAATCCAGGCAACAGGAAAATCGGCCGGGGCATGAAATCGACCAAGGAACGAATTGTTGGCACCTCGGACTGGCTCTCGTAGAATTCGCGTGGACATGGGCTGGGCATGTCCACCAGCAATGTGGTGGGCAAATCGGCTAAGGCATTGGCCACCGAAGAAGGCTTGAAAACGGCCAATGAACGGTTTGTTGGCAACCCGCACCAACTCGTCGAATGGGCGAGTGTTGGCCATGTCAGCAAGCCAGGCGACGGGAAAATCGGCCGGGGCATGAAACTGACAAAGGAACGGATTGTTGGCGCCTCGGACCGGCTCTCGTAGAATGCGCGTGGACATGGGCTGGGCATGTCCACCACCAAGGTGGTGGGAAAATCGGCTAAGGCATTGGCCACCGAAGAAGGCTTGAAAACGGCCAATGAACAGATTATTGGCAACTTGCACCAACTCGTCGAATGGCCGAGTGCTTGCCATGTCAGTAAGCCAGGCAACGGGAAAATCGGCCGGGGCATGAAACCAACCAAGGAACGAATTGTTGGCACCTCGGACCGACTCTCGTAGAATTCGCGTGGACATGGGCTGGGCATGTCCACCAGCAACGTGGTGGGAAAATCGGCTAAGGCATTGGCCACCGAAGAAGGCTTGAAAACGGCCAATGAACGGATTGTTGGCAACTTGCACCAACTCGTCGAATGGGCGAGTGCTGGCCATGTCAGCAAGCCAGGCGATAGGAAAATCGGCCGGGGCATGAAAACGACCAAGGAACGGATTGTTGGCACCTCGGACCGGCTCTCGTAGAATGCGCGTGGACATGGGCTGGGCATGTCCACCAACAAGGTGGTGGGAAAATCGGCTAAGGCATTGGCCACCGAAGAAGGCTTGAAAACGGCCAATGAACGGATTGTTGGCAACTCGCACCAACTCGTCGAATGGGCGAGTGCTGGCCATGTCAGCAAGCCAGGCGACGGGAAAATCGGCCGGGGCATGAAACCGACCAAGGAACGGATTGTTAGCACCTCGGACCGGCTCTCGTAGAATGCGCGTGGACATGGGCTGGGCATGTCCACCAGCAAGGTGGTGGGAAAATCGGCGAAAGCATTGGCCACCGAAGAAGGCTTGAAAACGGCCAATGAACAGATTGTTGGCAACTCGCACAAAGTCGTCGAATGGGCGAGTGCTGGCCATGTTAGCAAGCCAGGCGACGGGAAAATCGGCCGGGGCATGAAACTGACGGAGGAACAAATTGTTGGCACGTCAGACCGGCTCTCGTAAAATGCGGGTGGACATGGGCTAGGCATGTCCACCAGCAAGGTGGTGGGAAAATCGGCTAAGGCATTGGCCACCAAAGAAGGCTTGAAAACGGCCAATGAACGTATTGTTGGCAACTCGCACCAACTTGTCGAATGGGCGAGTGCTGGCCATGTCAGCAAGCCAGGCGATGGGAAAATCGGCCGGGGCATCAAACCGACCAAGGAACGGATTGTTGCCACCTCGGACCGGCTCTCGTAGAATACGCGTGGACATGGGCTGGGCATGTCCACCAGCAAGGTGGTGGGAAAATCGGCGAAGGCATTGGCCACCGAAGAAGGCTTGAAAACGGCCAATGAACGGATTGTTGGCAACTCGCACCAACTCGTCGAATGGGTGAGTGCTAGCCATGTCAGCAAGCCAGGCGACGGGAAAATCGGCTGGGGCATGAAACCGACCGAAGAACGGATTGTTGGCACCTCGGACCGGCTCTCGTAGAATGCGTGTGGACATGGGCTGGGCATGTCAACCAGCAAGGTGGTGGGAAAATCGGCGAAGGCATTGGCCACCGAAGAAGGCTTGAAAACGGCCAATGAACGGATTGTTGGCAACTCGCACCAACTCGTCGAATGGGTGAGTGCTAGCCATGTCAGCAAGCCAGGCGACGGGAAAATCGGCTGGGGCATGAAACCGACCGAAGAACGGATTGTTGGCACCTCGGACCGGCTCTCGTAGAATGCGTGTGGACATGGGCTGGGCATGTCAACCAGCAAGGTGGTGGGAAAATCGGCGAAGGCATTGGCCACCGAAGAAGGCTTGAAAACGGCCAATGAACGGATTGTTGGCAACTCGCACCAACTCGTCGAATGGGTGTGTGCTAGCCATGTCAGCAAGCCAGGCGACGGGAAAATCGGCTGGGGCATGAAACCGACCGAAGAACGGATTGTTGGCACCTCGGACCGGCTCTCGTAGAATGCGTGTGGACATGGGCTGGGCATGTCCACCAGCAAGGTGGTGGGAAAATCGGCTAAGGCATTGGCCACCGAAGAAGGCTTGAAAACGGCCAATGAACGGATTATTGGCAACTCGCACCAACTCGTCGAATGGCCGAGTGCTTGCCTTGTCAGTAATCCAGGCAACAGGAAAATCGGCCGGGGCATGAAATCGACCAAGGAACGAATTGTTGGCACCTCGGACTGGCTCTCGTAGAATTCGCGTGGACATGGGCTGGGCATGTCCACCAGCAATGTGGTGGGCAAATCGGCTAAGGCATTGGCCACCGAAGAAGGCTTGAAAACGGCCAATGAACGGTTTGTTGGCAACTCGCACCAACTCGTCGAATGGGCGAGTGTTGGCCATGTCAGCAAGCCAGGCGACGGGAAAATCGGCCGGGGCATGAAACTGACAAAGGAACGGATTGTTGGCGCCTCGGACCGGCTCTCGTAGAATGCGCGTGGACATGGGCTGGGCATGTCCACCACCAAGGTGGTGGGAAAATCGGCTAAGGCATTGGCCACCGAAGAAGGCTTGAAAACGGCCAATGAACGGATTGTTGGCAACTCGCACCAGCTCGTCGAATGGGCGAGTGCTGGCCATGTCAGCAAGCCAGGCGACGGGAAAATCGGCCGGGGCATGAAACTGACCGATGAACGGATTGTTGGCACCTCGGACCGGCTCTCGTTGAATGCGTGTGGACATGGCCTGGGCATGTCCACCAGCAAGGTGGTGGGAAAATCGGCTAAGGCATTGGCCACCGAAGAAGGCTTGAAAACGGCCAATGAACGGATTATTGGCAACTCGCACCAACTCGTCGAATGGCCGAGTGCTTGCCATGTCAGTCAGCCAGGCAACGGGAAAATCGGCCGGGGCATGAAACTTACCAAGGAACGAATTGTTGGCACCTCGGACCGGCTCTCGTAGAATTCGCGTGGACATGGGCTGGGAATGTCCACCAGCAAGGTGGTGGGAAAATCGGCTAAGGCATTGGCCACCGAAGAAGGCTTGAAAACGGCCAATGAACGGATTGTTGGCAACTCGCACCAACTCGTAGAATGGGCGAGTGCTGGCCATGTCAGCGAGCCAGGCGACGGGAAAATCGGCCGGGGCATGAAACCGACTAAGGAACGGATTGTTAGCACCTCGGACCGGCTCTCGTAGAATGCGCGTGGACATGGGCTGGGCATGTCCACCAGCAAGGTGGTGGGAAAATCGGCGAAAGCCTTGGCCACCGAAGAAGGCTTGAAAACGGCCAATGAACAGATTGTTGGCAACTCGCACAAAGTCGTCGAATGGGCGAGTGCTGGCCATGTTAGCAAGCCAGGCGACGGGAAAATCGGCCGGGGCATGAAACCGACCGAGGAACAAATTGTTGGCACGTCGGATCGGCTCTCGTAAAATGCGTGTGGACATGGGCTAGGCATGTCCACCAGCAAGGTGGTGGGAAAATCGGCTAAGGCATTGGCCACCAAAGAAGGCTTGAAAACGGCCAATGAACGTATTGTTGGCAACTCGCACCAACTTGTCGAATGGGCGAGTGCTGGCCATGTCAGCAAGCCAGGCGACGGGAAAATCGGCCGGGGTATCAAACCGACCAAGGAACGGATTGTTGGCACCTCGGACCGGCTCTCGTAGAATACGCGTGGACATGGGCTGGGCATGTCCACCAGCAAGGTGGTGGGAAAATCGGCGAAGGCATTGGCCACCGAAGAAGGCTTGAAAACGGCCAATGAACGGATTGTTGGCAACTCGCACCAACTCGTCGAATGGGCGAGTGCTGGCCATCTCAGCAAGCCAGGCGACGGGAAAATCGGCCGGGGCATTAAACCGACCCAGGAACGGATTGTTGGCACCTCGGACCGGCTCTCGTAGAATACGCGTGGACATGGGCTGGGCATGTCCACCAGCAAGGTGGTGGGACAATCGGCTAAGGCATTGGCCACCGAAGAAGGCTTGAAAACGGCCAATGAACGGATTGTTGGCAACTCGCACCAACTCATCGAATGGGCGAGTGCTGGCCATGTCAGCAAGCCAGGCGACGGGAAAATCGGCCGGTGCATTAAACCGACCCAGGAACGGATTGTTGGCACCTCGGACCGGCTCTCGTAGAATACGCGTGGATATGGGCTGGGCATGTCCACCAGCAAGGTGGTGGGAAAATCGGCGAAGGCATTGGCCACCGAAGAAGGCTTGAAAACGGCCAATGAACGGATTGTTGGCAACTCGCACCAACTCGTCGAATGGGCGAGTGCTGGCCATGTCAGCAAGCCAGGCGACGGGAAAATCGGCCGGGGCATGAAACCGACCGAAGAACGGATTGTTGGCACCTCGGACCGGCTCTCGTAGAATGCGTGTGGACATGGGCTGGGCATGTCAACCAGCAAGGTGGTGGGAAAATCGGCTAAGATATTGGCCACCGAAGAAGGCTTGAAAACGGCCAACGAACGGATTGTTGGCAACTCGCACCAACTCGTCGAATGGGCGAGTGCTGGCCATGTCAGCAAGCCAGGCGACGGGAAAATCGGCCGGGGCATGAAACCGACCGAGGAACGGATTGTTGGCACCTCAGACCGGCTCTCGTAGAATGCGCGCGGACATGGGCTGGGCATGTCCACCAACAAGGTGGTGGGAAAATCGGCTAAGGCATTGGCCACCGAAGAAGGCTTGAAAACGGCCAATGAACGGATTGTTGGCAACTCGCACCAACTCGTCGAATGGGCGAGTTCTGGCCATGTCAGCAAGCCAAGCGACGGGAAAATCGGCCGGGGCATGAAACCGACCAAGGAACGGATTGTTCGCACCTCGGACCGGCTCTCGTAGAATGCGCGTGGACACGGGCTGGGCATGTCCACCAACAAGGTGGTGGGAAAATCGGCGAAAGCATTGGCCACCAAAGAAGGCTTGAAAACGGCCAATGAACAGATTGTTGGCAACTCGCACAAACCCGTCGAATGGGCGAGTGCTGGCCATGTCAGCAAGCCAGGCTACGGGAAAATCGGCCGGGGCATGAAACCGACCGAGGAACAAATTGTTGGCACGTCGGACCGGCTCTCGTAAAATGCGTGTGGACATGGGCTAGGCATGTCCACGAGCAAGGTGGTGGGAAAATCGGCTAAGGCATTGGCCACCGAAGAAGGCTTGAAAACGGCCAATGAACGGATTGTTGGCAACTCGCACCAACTCGTCGAATGGGCGAGTGCTGGCCATGTCAGCAAGCCAGGCGACGGGAAAATCGGCCGGGGCATCAAACCGACCAAGGAACGGATTGTTGGCACCTCGGACCGGCTCTCATAGAATACGCGTGGACATTGGCTGGGCATGTCCTCCAGCAAGGTGGTGGGAAAATCGGCGAAGGCATTGGCCACCGAAGAAGGCTTGAAAACGGACAATGAACGGATTGTTGGTAACTCGCACCAACTCGTCGAATGGGCGAGTGCTGGCCAGGTCAGCAAGCCAGGCGACGGGAAAATCGGCCGGGGCATGAAACCCACCAAGGAACGGATTGTTGGCACCTCGGACCGGCTCTCGTAGAATGCGCGTGGACATGGGCTGGGCATGTCCACCAGCAAGGTGGTGGGAAAATCGGCTAAGGCATTGGCCACCGAAGAAGGCTTGAAAACGGCCAATGAACGGATTGTTGGCAACCCGCACCAACTCGTCGAATGGGCTAGTGCTGGCCATGTCAGCAAGCCAGGCGACGGGAAAATCGGCCGGGGCATGAAACCGACCAAGGAACGGATTGTTGGCACCTCGGACCGGCTCTCGTAGAATGCGCCAGGACATGGGCTGGGCATGTCCACCAGCAAGGTGGTGGGAAAATCGGCTAAGGCATTGGCCACCGAAGAAGGCTTGAAAACAGCCAATGAACGGATTCTTGGCAACTCGCGCCAACTCGTCGAATGGGCGAGTGCTGGCCATGTCAGCAAGCCAGGCGATGGGAAAATCGGCCGAGGCATGAAACCGACCAAAGAACAGATTGTTGGCACCTCGGACCGGCTCTCGTAGAATGCGCGTGGACATGGGTTGGGCATGTCCACCAGCAAGGTGGTGGGACAATCGGCTAAGGCATTGGCCACCGAAGAAGGATTGAAAACGGCCAATGAACTGATTGTTGGCAACTCGCACCAACTCGTCGAATGGGCAAGTGCTGGCCATGTCAGCAAGCCAGGCGATGGGAAAATCGGCCGGGGCATGAAATCGACCAAGGAACGGATTGTGGGCACCTCGGACCGGCTCTCGTAGAATGCGCGTGGACATGGGCTGGGCATGTCCACCAGCAAGGTGGTGGGAAAATCGGCTAAGGCATTGGCCACCAAAGAAGGCTTGAAAACGGCCAATGAACGGATTGTTGGCAACTCGCACCAACCCGTCGAATGGGCGAGTGCTGGCCATGTCAGCAGTCTAGGCGACGGGAAAATCGGCCGGGGCATGAAACCGACCAAGGAACGGATTGTTGGCACCTCAGACCGGCTGTCGTAGAATGCGCGTGGACATGGGCTGGGCATGTCCACCAGCAAGGTGGTTGGAAAATCGGCTAAAGCATTGGCCACCGAAGAAGGGTTGAAAACGGCCAATGAACGGATCATTGGCAACTCGCACCAACTCGTCGAATGGCCGAGTGCTTGCCATGTCAGTAAGCCAGGCAACGGGAAAATCGGCCGGGGCATGAAACTGACAAAGGAACGAATTGTTGGCACCTCGGACCGGCTCTCGTAGAATGCGCGTGGACATGGGCTGGGCATGTCCACCAGCCAGGTGGTGGGAAAATCGGCTAAGGCATTGGCCACCGAAGAAGGCTTAAAAACGGCCAATGAACGGATTGTTGGCAACTCGCACCAACTCGTCGAATGGGCGAGTTCTGGCCATGTCAGCAAGCCAGGCGACGGGAAAATCGGCTGGGGCATGAAACCGACCAAGGAACGGATTGTTGGCACCTCGGACCGGCTCTCGTAGAATGCGCGTGGACATGGGCTGGGCATGTCCACCAGCAAGGTGGTGGGAAAATCGGCTAAGGCATTGGCCACCGAAGAAGGCTTGAAAACGGCCAATGAACGGATTGTTGGCAACTCGCGCCAACTCGTCGAATGGGCGAGTGCTGGCCATGTCAGCAAGCCAGGCAATGGGAAAATCGGCCGAGGCATGAAACCGACCAAGGAACAGATTGTTGGCACCTCGGACCGGCTCTCGTAGAATGCGCGTGGACATGGGCTGGGCATGTCCACCAGCAAGGTGGTGGGACAATCGGCTAAGGCATTGGCCACCGAAGAAGGATTGAAAACGACCAATGAACTGATTGTTGGCAACTCGCACCAACTCGTCGAATGGGCGAGTGCTGGCCATGTCAGCAAGCCAGGCGACGGGAAAATCGACCGGGGCATGAAACCGACCAAGGAACGAATTGTTGGCACCTCGGACCGGGTCTCGTAGAATGCGCGTGGACATGGGCTGGGCATGTCCACCAGCAACGTGGTGGGAAAATCGGCTAAGGCATTGGCCACCGAAGAAGGATTGAAAACGGCCAACGAACGGATTGTTGGCAACTCGCGCGAACTCGTCCAATGGGCGAGTGCTGGCCATGTCAGCAAGCTAGGCGACGGGAAAATCGGCCGGGGCATGAAACCGACCAAGGAACGGATTGTTGGCACCTCGGACCGGCTATCGTAGAAAGCGCATGGACATGGGCTGGCCATGTCCACCATCAAGGTGGTGGGAAAATCGGCTAAGGCATTGGCCACCGAAGAAGGCTTGAAAACGGCCAATGAACGGATTGTTGGCAACTCGCACCAACTCGTCGAATGGGCGAGTGCTGGCCATGTCAGCAAGCCAGGCGAAGGGAAAATCGGCCGGGGCATGAAACCGACCGAGGAACAGATTGTTGGCACCTCGGACCGGCTCTCGTAGAATGAGCGTGGACATGGGCTGGGCATGTCCACCAGCAAGGTGGTGGGAAAATCGGCTATGGCATTGGCCGCCGAAGAAGGCTTGAAAACGGCCAATGAACGGATTGTTGGCAACTAGCACCAACTCGTCGAATGGGCGAATGCTGGCCATGTCAGGAAGCCAGGCGACGGGAAAATCGGTCGGGGCAGGAAACCGACCAGGGAACGGATTGTTGGCACCTCGGACCGGCTCTCGTAGAATGCGCGTGGACATGGGCTGGGCATGTCCACCAGCAAGGTGGTGGGAAAATCGGCTAAGGCATTGGCCGCCGAAGAAGGATTGAAAACGGCCAACGAACGGATTGTTGGCAACTCGCGCGAACTCGTCCAATGGGCGAGTGCTGGCCATGTCAGCAAGCTAGGCGACGGGAAAATCGGCCGGGGCATGAAACCGACCAAGGAACGGATTGTTGGCACCTCGGACCGGCTCTCGTAGAAAGCGCATGGACATGGGCTGGCCATGTCCACCATCAAGGTGGTGGGAAAATCGGCTAAGGCATTGGCCACCGAAGAAGGCTTGAAAACGGCCAATGAACGGATTGTTGGCAACTCGCACCAACTCGTCGAATGGGCGAGTGCTGGCCATGTCAGCAAGCCAGGCGACGGGAAAATCGGCCGGGGCATGAAACCGACCGAGGAACAGATTGTTGGCACCTCGGACCGGCTCTCGTAGAATGAGCGTGGACATGGGCTGGGCATGTCCACCAGCAAGGTGGTGGGAAAATCGGCTATGGCATTGGCCGCCGAAGAAGGCTTGAAAACGGCCAATGAACGGATTGTTGGCAACTGGCACCAACTCGTCGAATGGGCGAGTGCTGGCCATGTCAGGAAGCCAGGCGACGGGAAAATCGGTCGGGGCAGGAAACCGACCAGGGAACGGATTGTTGGCACCTCGAACCGGCTCTCGTAGAATGCGCGTGGACATGGGCTGGGCATGTCTACCAGCAAGGTGGTGGGAAAATCGGCTAAGGCATTGGCCACCGAAGAAGGCTTGAAAACGGCCAATGAACGGATTGTTAGTAACTCGCCCCAACTCGTCTAATGGGCGAGTGCTGGCCATGTCAGCAAGCCAGGCGACGGGAAAATCGGCCGGGGCATGAAACCGACCAAGGAACGGATTGTTGGCACCACGGACCGGCTCTCGTAGAATGCGCGTGGACGTGGGCTGGGCATGTCCACCAGCAAGGTGGCGGGAAAATCGGCTAAGGCATTGGCCACCGAAGAAGGCTTGAAAACGGCCAATGAACGGATTGTTGGCAACTCGCACCAACTCGTCGAATGGCCGAGTGCTTGCCATGTCAGTAAGCCAGGCAACGGGAAAATCGGCTGGGGCATGAAACCGACCAAGGAACGAATTGTTGGCAACTAGGACCGGCTCTCGTAGAATGCGCGTGGACATGGGCTGGGCATGTCCACCAGCAAGGTGGTGGGAAAATCGGCTAAGGCATTGGCCACCGAAGATGGCTTGAAAACGGCCAAAGAACGGATTGTTGGCAACTCGCACCAACTCGTCGAATGGGCGAGTGCTGGCCATGTCAGCAAGCTAGGCGATGGGAAACTCGGCCGGGGCATGAAACCGACCAAGGAACGAATTGTTGGCACCTCGGACCGGCTCTCGTAGAATGCGCGTGGACATGGGCTGGGCATGTCCACCAGCAAGGTGGTGGGAAAATCGGCTAAGGCATTGGCCACCGAAGAAGGCTTGAAAACGGCCAATGAACGGATTGTTGGCAACTCGCACCAACTCATCGAATGGGCGAGTTCTGGCCATGTCAGCAAGCCAGGCGACGGGAAAATCGGCCGGGGCATGAAACCGACTAAGGAACGGATTGTTGGCACCTCGGACCGGCTCTCGTAGAATGCGCCTGGACATGGGCTGGGCATGTCCACCAGCAAGGTGGTGGGAAAATCGGCTAAGGCATTGGCCACCGAAGAAGGCTTGAAAACGGCCAATGAACGGATTATTGGAAACTCGCACCTACTCGTCGAATGGCCGAGTGCTTGCCATGTCAGTAAGCCAGGCAACGGGAAAATCGGCCGGGGCATGAAACCGACGAAGGAACAAATTGTTGGCAACTCGGACCGGCTCTCGTTGAATGCGCGTGGACATGGGCTGGGCATGTCCACCAGCAAGGTGGTGGGAAAATCGCGAAGGCATTGGCCACCGAAGAAGGCTTGAATACGGCCAATGAACGGATTGTTGGCAACTCGCACCAACTCGTCGAATGGGCGAGTGCTGGCCATGTCAGCAAGCCAGGCGACGGGAAAATCGGCCGGGGCATGAAACCGACCGAAGAACGGATTGTTGGCACCTCGGACCGGCTCTCGTAGAATGCGTGTGGACATGGGCTGGGCATGTCAACCAGCAAGGTGGTGGGAAAATCGGCAAAGGCATTCGCCACCGAAGAAGGCTTGAAAACGGCCAATGAACGGATTGTTGGCAACTCGCACCAACTCGTCGAATGGGCGAGTGCTGGCCATGTCAGCAAGCCAGGCGACGGGAAAATCGGCCGGGGCATGAAACCGACCAAGCAACAGATTGTTGGCACCTCGGACCGGCTCTCGTAGAATGCGCGTGGACATGGGCTGGGCATGTCCCCCAGCAAGGTGGTGGGAAAATTGGCGAAAGCATTGGCCACCGAAGAAGGCTTGAAAATGGCCAATGAACGGATTGTTGGCAACTCGCACCAACTCGTCGAATGGGCGAGTGTTGGCCATGTCAGCAAGCCAGGCGACGGGAAAATCGGCCGGGTTATGAAACTGACAAAGGAACGGATTGTTGGCGCCTCGGACCGGCTCTCGTAGAATGCGCGTGGACATGGGCTGGGCATGTCCACCACCAAGGTGGTGGGAAAATCGGCTAAGGCATTGGCCACCGAAGAAGGCTTGAAAACGACCAATGAACGGATTGTTGGCAATTCGCACCAACTCGTCGAATGGGCGAGTGCTGGCCATGTCAGCAAGCCAGGCGACGGGAAAATCGGCCGGGGCATGAAACCGACCAAGGAACGGATTGTTGGCACCTCGGACCGGCTCTCGTAGAATGCGCGTGGACATGGGCTGGGCATGTCCACCAGCAAGGTTGTGGGAAAATCGGCAAAGGCATTCGCCAGTGAAGAAGGCTTGAAAACGGCCAATGAACGGATTGTTGGCAACTCGCACCAACTCGTCGAATGGGCGAGTGCTGGCCATGTCAGCAAGCCAGGCGACGGGAAAATCGGCCGGGGCATGAAACCGACCAAGCAACAGATTGTTGGCACCTCGGACCGGCTCTCGTAGAATGCGCGTGGACATGGGCTGGGCATGTCCCCCAGCAAGGTGGTGGGAAAATTGGCGAAAGCATTGGCCACCGAAGAAGGCTTGAAAATGGCCAATGAACGGATTGTTGGCAACTCGCACCAACTCGTCGAATGGGCGAGTGTTGGCCATGTCAGCAAGCCAGGCGACGGGAAAATCGGCCGGGTTATGAAACTGACAAAGGAACGGATTGTTGGCGCCTCGGACCGGCTCTCGTAGAATGCGCGTGGACATGGGCTGGGCATGTCCACCAGCAAGGTGGTGGGACAATCGGCTAAGGCATTGGCCACCGAAGAAGGATTGAAAACGGCCAATGAACTTATTGTTGGCAACTCGCACCAACTCGTCGCATGGGCGAGTGCTGGCCATGTCAGCAAGCCAGGCGATGGGAAAATCGGCCGGGGCATGAAATCGACCAAGGAACGGTTTGTTGGCACCTCGGACTGGCTCTCGTAGAATGCGCGTGGACATGGGCTGGGCATGTCCACCAGCAAGGTGGTAGGAAAATCGGCTAAGGCATTGGCCACCGAAGAAGGCTTGAAAACGGCCAATGAACGGATTGTTGGCAACTCGCACCAACCCGTCGAATGGTCGAGTGCTGGCCATGTCAGCAAGCCAGGCGACGGGAAAATCGGCCGGGGCATGAAACCGACCAAGGAACGGATTGTTGGCACCTCGGACCGGCTCTCGTAGAATGCGCGTGGACATGGGCTGGGCATGTCCACCAGCAAGGTGGTGGGAAAATCGGCTAAGGCATTGGCCACCGAAGAACGGTTGAAAACGGCCAATGAACGGATTATTGGCAACTCGCACCAACTCGTCGAATGGCCGACTGCTTGCCATGTCAGTAAGCCAGGCAACGGGAAAATCGGCCGGGGCATGAAACCGACCAAGGAACGAATTGTTGGCACCTCGGACTGGCTCTCGTAGAATGCGCGTGGACATGGGCTGGGCATGTCCACCAGCAAGGTGGTGGGAAAATCGGCTAAGGCATTGGCCACCGAAGAAGGCTTAAAAACGGCCAACGAACGGATTGTTGGCAACTCGCACCAACTCGTCGAATGGGCGAGTGTTGGCCATGTCAGCAAGCCAGGCGACGGGAAAATCGGCCGGGGCATGAAACCGACCAAGGAACGGATTGTTGGCACCTCGGACCGGCTCTCGTAGAATGCGCGTGGACATGGGCTGGGCATGTCCACCAGCAAGGTGGTGGGAAAATCGGCTAAGGCATTGGCCACCGAAGAAGGATTGAAAACGGCCAATGAACGGATTGTTGGCAACTCGCGCGAACTCGTCGAATGGGCGAGTGCTGGCCATGTCAGCAAGCCAGGCGACGGGAAAATCGGCCGGGGCATGAAACCGACCAAGGAACGGATTGTTGGCACCTCGGACCGGCTCTCGTAGAAAGCGCGTGGACATGGGCTGGGCATGTCCACCAGCAAGGTGGTGGGAAAATCGGCTAAGGCATTGGCCACCGAAGAAGGCTTGAAAACGGCCAATGAACGGATTGTTGGCAACTCGCACCAACTCGTCGAATGGGCGAGTGCTGGCCATGTCAGCAAGCCAGGCGACGGGAAAATCGGCCGGGACATGAAACCGATCAAGGAACTGATTGTTGGAACCTCGGACCGGCTCTCGCAGAATGAGCGTGGACATGGGCTGGGCATGTCCACCAGCAAGGTGGTGGGAAAATCGGCTAAGGCATTGGCCGCCGAAGAAGGCTTGAAAACGGCCAATGAACGGATTGTTAGCAACTCGCCCCAACTCGTCTAATGGGCGAGTGCTGGCCATGTCAGCAAGCCAGGCGACGGGAAAATCGGTCGGGGCATGAAACCGACCAAGGAACAGATTGTTGGCACCTCGGACCGGCTCTCGTAGAATGCGCGTGGACATGGGCTGGGCATGTCCACCAGCAAGGTGGTGGGAAAATCGGCTAAGGCATTGGCCACTGAAGAAGGCTTGAAAACGGCCAATGAACAGATTGTTGGCAACTCGCGCCAACTCGTCGAATGGGCGAGTGCTGGCCATGTCAGCAAGCTAGGCAATGGGAAAATCGGCCGAGGCATGAAACCGACCAAGGAACAGATTGTTGGCACCTCGGACCGGCTCTCGTAGAATGCGCGTGGACATGGGCTGGGCATGTCCACCAGCAAGGTGGTGGGACAATCAGCTAAGGCATTGGCCACCGAAGAAGGATTGAAAACGGCCAATGAACTGATTGTTGGCAACTCGCACCAACTCGTCGAATGGGCGAGTGCTGGCCATGTCAGCAAGCCAGGCGACGGGAAAATCGGCCGGGGCATGAAACCGACCAAGGAACGGATTGTTGGTACCTCGGACCGGCTCTCGTAGAATGCGCGTGGACATGGGCTGGGCATGTCCACCAGCAAGGTGGTGGGAAAATCGGCAAAGGCATTGGCCACCGAAGAAGGCTTGAAAACGGCCAATGAACGGATTGTTGGCAACTCGCGCTAACTCGTCGAATGGGCGAGTGCTGGCCATGTCAGCAAGCCAGGCGATGGGAAAATCGGCCGGGGCATGAAATCGACCAAGGAACAGATTGTTGGCACCTCGGACAGGCTCTTGTAAAATGCGCGTGGACATGGGCTGGGCATGTCCACCAGCAAGGTGGTAGGAAAATCGGCTAAGGCATTGGCCACCGAAGAAGGATTGAAAACGGCCAATGAACGGATTGTTGGCAACTCACGCGAACTCGTCGAATGGGCGAGTGCTGGCCATGTCAGCAAGCCAGGCGACGGGAAAATCGGCCGGGGCATGAAACCGACCAAGGAACGGATTGTTGGCACCTCGGACCGGCTCTCGTAGAAAGCGCGTGGACATGGGCTGGGCATGTCCACCAGCAAGGTGGTGGGAAAATCGGCTAAGGCATTGGCCACCGAAGAAGGCTTGAAAACGGCCAATGAACGGATTGTTGGCAACTCGCACCAACTCGTCGAATGGGCGAGTGCTGGCCATGTCAGCAAGCCAGGCGACGGGAAAATCGGCCAGGGCATGAAACCGACCAAGGAACAGATTGTTGGAACCTCGGACCGGCTCTCATAGAATGAGCGTGGACATGGGCTGGGCATGTCCACCAGCAAGGTGGTGGGAAAATCGGCTAAGGCATTGGCCGCCGAAGAAGGCTTGAAAACGGCCGATGAACGGATTGTTAGCAACTCGCCCCAACTCGTCTAATGGGCGAGTGCTGGCCATGTCAGCAAGCCAGGCGACGGGAAAATCGGTCGGGGCATGAAACCGATCAAGGAACGGATTGTTGGCACCACGGACCGGCTCTCGTAGAATGCGCGTGGACGTGGGCTAGGCATGTCCACCAGCAAGGTGGTGGGAAAATCGGCTAAGGCATTGGCCACCGAAGAAGGCTTGAAAACGGCCAATGAACGGATTGTTGGCAACTCGCACCAACTCGTCGAATGGGCGAGTGCTGGCCATGTCAGCAAGCCAGGCGACGGGAAAATCGGCCGGGGCATGAAACCGACGAAGGAACAGATTGTTGGCACCTCGGACCGGCTCTCGTAGAATGCGCGTGGACATGGGCTGGGCTTGTCCACCAGCAAGGTGGTGGGAAAATCGCCTAAGGCATTGGCCGCCGAAGAAGGCTTGAAAACGGCCAATGAACGGATTGTTGGCAACTCGCACCAACTCGTCGAATGGGCGAGTGCTGGCCATGTCAGCAAGCCAGGCGACGGGAAAATCGGCCGGGGCATGAAACCGACCAAGGAACAGATTGTTGGAACCTCGGACCGGCTCTCATAGAATGAGCGTGGACATGGGCTGGGCATGTCCACCAGCAAGGTGGTGGGAAAATCGGCTAAGGCATTGGCCGCCGAAGAAGGCTTGAAAACGGCCGATGAACGGATTGTTAGCAACTCGCCCCAACTCGTCTAATGGGCGAGTGCTGGCCATGTCAGCAAGCCAGGCGACGGGAAAATCGGTCGGGGCATGAAACCGACCAAGGAACGGATTGTTGGCACCACGGACCGGCTCTCGTAGAATGCGCGTGGACGTGGGCTAGGCATGTCCACCAGCAAGGTGGTGGGAAAATCGGCTAAGGCATTGGACACCGAAGAAGGCTTGAAAACGGCCAATGAACGGATTGTTGGCAACTCGCACCAACTCGTCGAATGGGCGAGTGCTGGCCATGTCAGCAAGCCAGGCGACGGGAAAATCGGCCGGGGCATGAAACCGACCAAGGAACG
The DNA here is from genome assembly GCA_037832335.1 of Carallia pectinifolia. Taxonomy (NCBI): domain Eukaryota; kingdom Viridiplantae; phylum Streptophyta; class Magnoliopsida; order Malpighiales; family Rhizophoraceae; genus Carallia; species Carallia pectinifolia. The sequence continues at coordinate 13,569,301 of CM075444.1, read as the reverse complement.
GATTGTTGGCACCTCGGACCGGCTCTCGTAGAAAGCGCGTGGACATGGGCTGGGCATGTCCACCAGCAAGGTGGTGGGAAAATCGGCTAAGGCATTGGCCACCGAAGAAGGCTTGAAAACGGCCAATGAACGGATTGTTGGCAACTCGCACCAACTCGTCGAATGGGCGAGTGCTGGCCATGTCAGCAAGCCAGGCGACGGGAAAATCGGCCGGGGCATGAAACCGACCAAGGAACAGATTGTTGGAACCTCGGACCGGCTCTCATAGAATGAGCGTGGACATGGGCTGGGCATGTCCACCAGCAAGGTGGTGGGAAAATCGGCTAAGGCATTGGCCGCCGAAGAAGGCTTGAAAACGGCCGATGAACGGATTGTTAGCAACTCGCCCCAACTCGTCTAATGGGCGAGTGCTGGCCATGTCAGCAAGCCAGGCGACGGGAAAATCGGTCGGGGCATGAAACCGATCAAGGAACGGATTGTTGGCACCACGGACCGGCTCTCGTAGAATGCGCGTGGACGTGGGCTAGGCATGTCCACCAGCAAGGTGGTGGGAAAATCGGCTAAGGCATTGGCCACCGAAGAAGGCTTGAAAACGGCCAATGAACGGATTGTTGGCAACTCGCACCAACTCGTCGAATGGGCGAGTGCTGGCCATGTCAGCAAGCCAGGCGACGGGAAAATCGGTCGGGGCATGAAACCGACCAAGGAATGGATTGTTGGCAACACGGACCGGCTCTCGTAGAATGCGCGTGGACGTGGGCTAGGCATGTCCACCAGCAAGGTGGTGGGAAAATCGGCTAATGCATTGGCCACCGAAGAAGGCTTGAAAACGGCCAATGAACGGATTGTTGGCAACTCGCACCAACTCGTCGAATGGGCGAGTGCTGGCCATGTCAGGAAGCCAGGCGACGGGAAAATCGGTCGGGGCAGGAAACCGACCAAGGAACGGATTGTTGGCACCTTGGACCGGCTCTCGTAGAATGCGCGTGGACATGGGCTGGGCATGTCTACCAGCAAGGTGGTGGGAAAATCGGCTAAGGCATTGGCCACCGAAGAAGGCTTGAAAACGGCCAATGAACGGATTGTTAGCAACTCGCCCCAACTCGTCTAATGGGCGAGTGCTGGCCATGTCAGCAAGCCAGGCGATGGGAAAATAGGCCGCGGCATGAAACCGACCAAGGAACAGATTGTTGGCACCTCGGACAGGCTCTTGTAAAATGCGCGTGGACATGGGCTGGGCATGTCCACCAGCAAGGTGGTGGGAAAATTGGCTAAGGCATTGGCCACCGAAGAAGGATTGAAAACGGCCAATGAACGGATTGTTGGCAACTCACGCGAACTCGTCGAATGGGCGAGTGCTGGCCATGTCAGCAAGCCAGGCGACGGGAAAATCGGCCGGGGCATGAAACCGACCAAGGAACAGATTGTTGAAACCTCGGACCGGCTCTCGTAGAATGAGCGTGGACATGGGCTGGGCATGTCCACCAGCAAGGTGGTGGGAAAATCGGCTAAGGCATTGGCCGCCGAAGAAGGCTTGAAAACGGCCAATGAACGGATTGTTAGCAACTCGCCCCAACTCGTCTAATGGGCGAGTGCTGGCCATGTCAGCAAGCCAGGCGACGGGAAAATCGGTCGGGGCATGAAACCGACCAAGGAACGGATTGTTGGCAACACGGACCGGCTCTCGTAGAATGCGCGTGGACGTGGGCTAGGTATGTCCACCAGCAAGGTGGTGGGAAAATAGGCTAAGGCATTGGCCACCGAAGAAGGCTTGAAAACGGCCAATGAACGGATTGTTGGCAACTCGCACCAACTCGTCGAATGGGCGAGTGCTGGCCATGTCAGGAAGCCAGGCGACGGGAAAATCGGTCGGGGCAGGAAACCGACCAAGGAACGGATTGTTGGCACCTCGGACCGGCTCTCGTAGAATGCGCGTGGACATGGGCTGGGCATGTCTACCAGCAAGGTGGTGGGAAAATCGTCTAAGGCATTGGCCACCGAAGAAGGCTTGAAAACGGCCAATGAACGGATTGTTAGCAACTCGCCCCAACTCGCCTAATGGGCGAGTGCTGGCCATGTCAGCAAGCCAGGCGACGGGAAAATCGGCCGGGGAATGAAACCGACCAAGGAACGGATTGTTGGCACCACGGACCAGCTCTCGTAGAATGCGCGTGGACGTGGGCTAGGCATGTCCACCAGCAAGGTGGTGGGAAAATCGGCTAAGGCATTGGCCACCGAAGAAGGCTTGAAAACGGCCAATGAACGGATTGTTGGCAACTCGCACCAACTCGTCGAATGGGCGACTGCTGGCCATGTCAGCAAGCCAGGCGACGGGAAAATCGGTCGGGGCAGGAAACCGACCAAGGAACGGATTGTTAGCACCTCGGACCGGCTCTCGTAGAATGCGCGTGGACATGGGCTGGGCAAGTCTACCAGCAAGGTGGTGGGAAAATCGGCTAAGGCATTGGCCACCGAAGAAGGCTTCAAAACGGCCAATGAACAGATTGTTAGCAACTCGCCCCAACTCGTCTAATGGGCGAGTGCTGGCCATGTCAGCAAGCCAGGCGACGGAAAAATCGGTCGGGGCATGAAACCGACCAAGGAACGGATTGTTGGCACCACGGATCGGCTCTCGTAGAATGCGCGTGGACGTGGGCTGGGCAAGTCCACCAGCTAGGTGGTGGGAAAATCGGCTAAGGCATTGGCCACCGAAGAAGGCTTGAAAACGGCCAATGAACGGATTGTTGGCAACTCGCACCAACTCGTCGAATGGGCGAGTGCTGGCCATGTCAGCAAGCCAGGCGATGGGAAAATCGGCCGGGGCATGAAACCGACCAAGGAACAGATTGTTGGCACCTCGGACCGGCTCTCGTAGAATACGCGTGGACATGGGCTGGGCATGTCCACCAGCAAGGTGGCGGGAAAATCGGCTAAGGCATTGGCCACCGAAGAAGGCTTGAAAACGGCCAATGAACGGATTGTTGGCAACTCGCACCAACTCGTCGAATGGGCCAGTGCTGGCCATGTCAGCAAGCTAGGCGATGGGAAACTCGGCCGGGTCATGAAACCGACCAAGGAACGAGTTGTTGGCAACTAGGACCGGCTCTCGTAGAATACGCGTGGACATGGGCTGGGCATGTCCACCAGCAAGGTGGTCGGAAAATCGGCAAAGGCATTGGCCACCGAAGATGGCTTGAAAACGGCCAAAGAACGGATTGTTGGCAACTCGCACCAACTCGTCGAATGGGCGAGTGCTGGCCATGTCAACAAGCCAGGCGATGGGAAAATCGGCCGGGGCCTGAAACCGACCGAGGACCAGATTGTTGGCACCTCAGACCGGCTCTCGTAGAATGAGCGTGGACATGGGCTGGGCATGTCCACCAGCAAGGTGGTGGGAAAATCGGCTTAGGCATTGGCCGCCGAAGAAGGCTTGAAAACGGCCAATGAACGGATTGTTACCAACTCGCCCCAACTCGTCTAATGGGCGAGTGCTGGCCATGTCAGCAAGCCAGGCGACGGGAAAATCGGTCGGGGGATGAAACCGACCAAGGAACGGATTGTTGGCAACACGGACCGGCTCTCGTAGAATGCGCGTGGACGTGGGCTAGGCATGTCCACCAGCAAGGTGGTGGGAAAATCGGCTAAGGCATTGGCCACCGAAGAAGGCTTGAAAACGGCCAATGAACGGATTGTTGGCAACTCGCACCAACTCGTCGAATGGGCGAGTGCTGGTCATGTCAGGAAGCCAGGCGACGGGAAAATCGGTCGGGGCAGGAAACCGACCAAGGAACGGATTGTTGGCACCTCGGACCGACTCTCGTAGAATGCGCGTGGACATGGGCTGGGCATGTCTACCAGCAAGGTGGTGGGAAAATCGGCTAAGGCATTGGCCACCGAAGAAGGCTTGAAAACGGCCAATGAACGGATTGTTAGCAACTCGCTCCAACTCGTCTAATGGGCGAATGCTGGCCATGTCAGCAAGCCAGGCGACGGGAAAATCGGCCGGGGCATGAAACCGACCAAGGAACGGATTGTTGGCACCACGGACCGGCTCTCGTAGAATTCGCGTGGACGTGGGCTGGGCATGTCCACCAGCAAGGTGGTGGGAAAATCGGCTAAGGCATTGGCCACCGAAGAAGGCTTGAAAACGGCCAATGAACGGATTGTTGGCAACTCGCACCAACTCGTCGAATGGGCGAGTGCTGGCCATGTCAGCAAGCCAGGCGACGGGAAAATCGGTCGGGGCAGGAAACCGACCAAGGAGCGGATTGTTTGCACCTCGGACCGGCTCTCGTAGAATGCGCGTGGACATGGGCTGGGCAAGTCTACCAGCAAGGTGGTGGGAAAATCGGCTAAGGCATTGGCCACCGAAGAAGGCTTGAAAACGGCCAATGAACGGATTGTTAGCAACTCGCCCCAACTCGTCTAATGGGCGAGTGCTGGCCATGTCAGCAAGCCAGGCGACGGAAAAATCGGTCGGGGCATGAAACTGACCAAGGAACGGATTGTTGGCACCACGGACCGGCTCTCGTAGAATGCGCGTGGACGTGGGCTGGGCAAGTCCACCAGCTAGGTGGTGGGAAAATCGGCTAAGGCATTGGCCACCGAAGAAGGCTTGAAAACGGCCAATGAACGGATTGTTGGCAACTCGCACCAACTCGTCGAATGGGCGAGTGCTGGCCGTGTCAGCAAGCCAGGCGATAGGAAAATCGGCCGGGGCATGAAACCGACCAAGGAACAGATTGTTGGCACCTCGGACTGGCTCTCGTAGAATACGCGTGGACATGGGCTGGGCATGTCCACCAGCAAGGTGGCGGGAAATACGCCTAAGGCATTGGCCACCGAAAAAGGCTTGAAAACGGCCAATGAACGGATTGTTGGCAACTCGCCCCAACTCGTCGAATGGGCGAGTGCTGGCCATGTCAGCAAGCTAGGCGATGGGAAACTCGGCCGGGGCATGAAACCGACTAAGGAACGAATTGTTGGCAACTAGGACCGGCTCTCGTAGAATGCGCGTGGACATGGGCTGGGCATGTCCACCAGCAAGGTGGTCGGAAAATCGGCAAAGGCATTGGCCACCGAAGATGGCTTGAAAACGGCCAAAGAACGGATTGTTGGCAACTCGCACCAACTCGTCGAATGGGCGAGTGCTGGCCATGTCAACAAGCCAGGCGATGGGAAAATCAGCCGGGGCCTGAAACCGACCGAGGACCAGATTGTTGGCACCTCGGACCGGCTCTCGTAGAATGAGCGTGGACATGGGCTGGGCATGTCCACCAGCAAGGTGGTGGGAAAATCGGCTAAGGCATTGGCCGCCGAAGAAGGCTTGAAAACGGCCAATGAACGGATTGTTACCATCTCGCCCCAACTCGTCTAATGGGCGAGTGCTGGCCATGTCAGCAAGCCAGGCGACGGGAAAATCGGTCGTGGCATGAAACCGACCAAGGAACGGATTGTTGGCAACACGGACCGGCTCTCGTAGAATGCGCGTGGAAGTGGGCTAGGCATGTCCACCAGCAAGGTGGTGGGAAAATCGGCTAAGGCATTGGCCACCGAAGAAGGCTTGAAAACGGCCAATGAACGGATTGTTGGCAACTCGCACCAACTCGTCGAATGGGCGAGTGCTGGCCATGTCAGCAAGCCAGGCGACGGGAAAATCGGCCAGGGCATGAAACCGACCAAGGAACAGATTGTTGGCACCTCGGACCGGCTCTCGTAGAATGCGCGTGGACATGGGCTGGGCTTGTCCACCAGCAAGTTGGTGGGAAAATCGCCTAAGGCATTGGCCGCCGAAGAAGGCTTGAAAACGGCCAATGAACGGATTGTTGGCAACTCGCACCAACTCGTCGAATGGGCGAGTGCTGGCCATGTCAGGAAGCCAGGCGACGGGAAAATCGGTCGGGGCAGGAAACCGACCAAGGAACGGATTGTTGGCACCTCGGACCGGCTCTCGTAGAATGCGCGTGGACATGGGCTGGGCATGTCTACCAGCAAGGTGGTGAGAAAATCGGCTAAGGCATTGGCCACCGAAGAAGGCTTGAAAACGGCCAATGAACGGATTGTTAGCAACTCGCCCCAACTCGTCTAATGGGCGAGTGCTGGCCATGTCAGCAAGCCAGGCGACGGGAAAATCGGCCGGGGCATGAAACCGACCAAGGAACGGATTGTTGGCACCACGGACCGGCTCTCGTAGAATGCGCGTGGACGTGGGCTGGGCATGTCCACCAGCTAGGTGGTGGGAAAATCGGCTATGGCATTGGCCACCGAAGAAGGCTTGAAAACGGCCAATGAACGGATTGTTGGCAACTCGCACCAACTCGTCGAATGGGCGAGTGCTGGCCATGTCAGCAAGCCAGGCGACGGGAAAATCAGCCGGGGCATGAAACCGACCAAGGAACAGATTGTTGGCACCTCGGACCGGCTCTCGTAGAATACGCGTGGACATGGGCTGGGCATGTCCCCCAGCAAGGTGGCGGGAAAATCGCCTAAGGCATTGGCCACCGAAGAAGGCTTGAAAACGGCCAATGAACGGATTGTTGGCAACTCGCACCAACTCGTCGAATGGGCGAGTGCTGGCCATGTCAGCAAGCTAGGCGATGGGAAACTCGGCCGGGGCATGAAACCGACCAAGGAACGAATTGTTGGCAACTAGGACCGGCTCTCGTAGAATGCGCGTGGACATGGGCTGGGCATGTCCACCAGCAAGGTGGTCGGAAAATCGGCAAAGGCATTGGCCACCGAAGATGGCTTGAAAACGGCCAAAGAACGGATTGTTGGCAACTCGCACCAACTCGTCGAATGGGCGAGTGCTGGCCATGTCAACAAGCCAGGCGATGGGAAAATCGGCCGGGGCCTGAAACCGACCGAGGACCAGATTGTTGGCACCTCAGACCGGCTCTCGTAGAATGCGCGTGGACATGGGCAGGGCATGTCCACCAGCAAGGTGGTGGGAAAATCGGCTAAGGCACTGGCCACAGAAGAAGGGTTGAAAACAGCCAATGAACGGATTATTGGCAACTCGCACCAACTCGTCGAATGGCCGAGTGCTTGCCATGTCAGTAAGCTAAGCAACGGGAAAATCGGCCGGGGCATGAAACCGACCAAGGAACGAATTGTTGGCAACTCGGACCGGCTCTCGTAGAATGCGCGTGGAGATGGGCTGGGCATGTCCACCAGCAAGGTGGTGGGAAAATCGGCTAAGGCATTGGCCACCGAAGATGGCTTGAAAACGGCCAATGAACGGATTGTTGGCAACTCGCACGAACTCGTCGAATGGGCGAGTGTTGGCCATGTCAGCAAGCCAGGCGACGGGAAAATCGGCCAGGGCATGAAACTGACAAAGGAACGGATTGTTGGCGCCTCAGACCGGCTCTCGTAGAATGCGTGTGGACGTGGGCTGGGCATGTCCACGAGCAAGGTGGTGGGAAAATCGGCTAAGGCATTGGCCACCGAAGAAGGCTTGAAAACGGCCAATGAACGAATTGTTGGCAACTCGCACCAACTCGTCGAATGGGCGAGTGCTGGCCTTGTCAGCAAGGCAGGCGACGGGAAAATCGGCCGGGGCATGAAACCGACCAAGGAACGGATTGTTGGCCCCTCGGACCGGTCTCGTAGAATTCGCGCGGACATGGGCTGGGCATGTCCACCAGCAAGGTGGTGGGAAAATCGGCTAAGGCATTGGCCACCGAAGAAGGCTTGAAAACGGCCAATGAACGGATTGTTGGCAACAAGCACCAACTCGTCGAATGGGCGAGTGCTGGCCATGTCAGCAAGCCAGGCGATGGCAAAATCGGCCGGGGCATGAAACCGACCAAGGAACTGATTGTTAGCACCTCGGACTGGCTCTCGTAGAATGCGCGTGGACATGGGCTGGGCATGTCCACCAGCAAGGTGGTGGGAAAATCGGCTAAGGCATTGGCCACCGAAGATGGCTTGGAAACGGCCAATGAACGGATTGTTGGCAACTCGCACGAACTCGTCGAATGGGCGAGGGTTGGCCATGTCAGCAAGCTAGGCGACGGGAAAATCGGCCAGGGCATGAAACTGACAAAGGAATGGATTGTTGGCGCCTCGGACCGGCTCCCGTAGAATGCGCGTGGACATCGGCTGGCCATGTCCACCAGCAAGGTGGTGGGAAAATTGGCTAAGGCATTGGCCACCGAAGAAGGCTTGAAAACGGCCAAAGAACGGATTGTTGGCAACTCGCACCAACTCGTCGAATGGGCGAGTGCTGGCCATGTCAGCAAGCCAGGCGATGGGAAAATCTGCCGGGGCATGAAATCGAACGTGGAACGGATTGTTGGCACCTCGGACCGACTCTCGGAGAATGCGTGTGGACGTGGACTGGGCATGTCCACCAGCAAGGTGGTGGGAAAATCGGCTAAGGCATTGGCCACCAAAGAAGGCTTGAAAACGGCCAATGAACGAATTGTTGGCAACTCGCACCAACTCGTCGAATGGGCGAGTGCTTGCCATGTCAGTAAGCCAGGCAACGGAAAATCGGCCGGGGCATAAAACCAACCAAGGAATGAATTGTTGGCAACTCGGACCGGCTCTCGTAGAATGCGCGTGGACATGGGCCGGGCATGTCCACCAGCAAGGTGGTGGGAAAATCGGCTAAGGCATTGGCCACCGAAGATGGCTTGAAAACGGCCAATGAACGGATTGTTGGCAACTCGCACCAACTCGTCGAATGGGCGAGTGTTGGCCATGTCAGCAAGCCAGGCGACGGGAAAATCGGCCGGGGCATGAAATCGACAAGGGAACGGATTGTTGGCGCCTCGGACCGGCTCTCGTAGAATGCGCGTGGACATGGGCTGGGCATGTCCACCGGCAACGTGGTGGGAAAATCGGCTAAGGCATTGGCCACCGAAGAAGGATTGAAAACGGCCAATGAACGGATTGTTGGCAACTCGCGCCAACTCGTCGAATGGGCTAGTGCTGGCCATGTCTGCAAGCCAGGCGATGGGAAAATCGGCCGGGACATGAAACCGACCAAGGAACGGATTGTTGGCACCTCGGACCGGCTCTCGTAGAATGCGCGTGGACATGGGCTGGGCATGTCCACCAGTAAGGTGGTGGGAAAATCGTCTAAGGCATTGGCCACCGAAGAAGGCTTGAAAACGGCCAATGAACGGATTGTTGGCAACTCGCACCAACTCGTCGAATGGGCGAGCGCTGGCCATGTCAGCAAGCCAGGCGACGGGAAAATCGGCCGGGGCATGAAACTGACCAAGGAACAGATTGTTGGCACCTCGGACCGGCTCTCGTAGAATGCGCGTGGACATGGGCTGGGCATGACCACCAGCAAGGTGGTGGGAAAATCGGCTAAGGCATTGGCCACCAAAGAAGGATTGAAAACGGCCAATGAACGGATTGTTGGCAACTCGCGCCAACTCGTCGAATGGGCAAGTGCTGGCCATGTCAGCAAGCCAGCCGACGGGAAAATCGGCCGGGGCATGAAACCGACCAAGGAACGGATTGTTGGCACCTCGGACCGGCTCTCGTAGAATGCGCGTGGACATGGGCTGGGCATGTCAACCAGCAAGGTCGTGGGAAAATAGGCTAAGGCATTGGCCACCGAAGAAGGCTTGAAAACGGCCAATGAACGGATTGTTGGCAACTCGCACCAACTCGTCGAATGGTCGAGTGCCGGCCATGTCAGCAAGCCAGGCGATGGGAAACTCGGCCGGGGCATGAAACCGACCAAAGAACAGATTTTTGGCACCTTGGACTGGCTCTCGTAGAATGCGCGTGGACATGGGCAGGGCATGTCTACCATCAAGATGGTGGGAAAATCGGCTAAGGCGTTGGCCACCGAAGAAGGCTTGAAAACGGCCAATGAACGGATTATTGGCAACTCGCACCAACTCGTCAAATGGCCGAGTGCTTGCCATGTCAGTAAGCCAGGCAACGGAAAAATCGGCCGGGGCATGAAACCGACCAAGGAATGAATTGTTGGTAACTCGGACCGGCTCTCGTAGAATGCGCGTGGACATGGGCTGGGCATGTCCACCAGCAAGGTGGTGGGAAAATCGGCTAAGGCATTGGCCACCGAAGATGGCTTGAAAACGGCCAATGAACGGATTGTTGGCAACTCGCACCAACTCGTCGAATGGGCGAGTGTTGGCCATGTCAGCAAGCCAGGCGACGGGAAAATCGGCCGGGGCATGAAACCGACAAAGGAACGGATTGTTGGCGCCTCGGACCGGCTCTCGTAGAATGCGCGTGGACATGGGCTGGGCATGTCCACCAGCGAGGTGGTGGGAAAATTGGCTAAGGCATTGGCCACCGAAGAAGGCTTGAAAACGACCAATGAACAGATTGTTGGCAACTCGCGCCAACTCGTCGAATGGCCGAGTACTGGCCATGTTAGCAAGCCAGGCGACGGGAAAATCGGCCCGGGCATGCAACCGACCAAGGAACAGATTGCTGGCACCTCGGACCGGCTCTCGTAGAATGCGCGTGGACATGGGCTGGGCATGTCCACCAGCAAGGTCGTGGGAAAATAGGCTAAGGCATTAGCCACCGAAGAAGGCTTGAAAACGGCCAATGAACGGATTGTTGGCAACTCGCACCAACTCGTCGAATGGGCTAGTGCTGGCCATGTCTGCAAGCCAGGCGATGGGAAAATCGGCCGGGACATGAAACCGACCAAGGAACGGATTGTTGGAACCTCGGACCGGCTCTCGTAGAATGCGCGTGGACATGGGCTGGGCATGTCCACCAGTAAGGTGGTGGCAAAATCGGCTAAGGCATTGGCCACCGAAGAAGGCTTGAAAACGGCCAATGAACGGATTGTTGGCAACTCGCACCAACTCGTCGAATGGTCGAGTGCTGGCCATGTCAGCAAGCCAGGCGATGGGAAACTCGGCCGGGGCATGAAACCGACCAAGGAACAGATTTTTGGCACCTCGGACTGGCTCTCGTAGAATGCGCGTGGACATGGGCAGGGCATGTCTACCATCAAGATGGTGGGAAAATCGGCTAAGGCATTGGCCACCGAAGAAGGCTTGAAAACGGCCAATGAATGGATTGTTGGCAACTCGCACAAACTCGTCGAATGGGCGAGGGCTGGCCATGTCAGCAAGCCAGGCGACGGGAAAATCGACCGGGGCATGAAACCGACCAAGGAACTAATTGTTGGCACCTCGGACCGGCTCTCGTAGAATGCGCGTGGACATGGGCTGGGCATGTCCACCAGCAAGGTGGTGGGAAAATCGGCGAAAGCATTGGCCACCGAAGAAGGCTTGAAAACGGCCAATGAACTGATTGTTGGCAACTCGCACCAACTCGTCGAATGGGCGAGTGCTGGCCATGTCAGCAAGCCAGGCGATGGGAAAATCGGCCGGGGCATGAAACCGACCAAGGAACAGATTGTTGGCACCTCGGACCGGCTCTCGTAGAATGCGCGTGGACATGGGCTGGGCATGTCCACCAGCAAGGTGGTGGGAAAATCGGCTAAGGCATTGGCCACCGAAGAAGGATTGAAAACGGCCAATGAACGGACTGTTGGCAACTCGCGGCAACTCGTCGAATGGGCGAGTGCTGGCCATGTCAGCAAGCCAGCCGACGGGAAAATCGGCCGGGGCATGAAATCGACCAAGGAACGGATTGTTGGCACCTCGGACCGGCTCTCGTAGAATGCGCGTGGACATGGGCTGGGCATGTCCGCCAGCAAGGTGGTGGGAAAATAGGCTAAGGCATTGGCCACCGAAGAAGGCTTGAAAACGACCAATGAATGGATTGTTGGCAACTCGCACAAACTCGTCGAATGGGCGAGTGCTGGCCATGTCAGCAAGCCAGGCGACGGGAAAATCGACCGGGGCATGAAACCGACCAAGGAACTAATTGTTGGCACCTCGGACCGGCTCTCGTAGAATGCGCGTGGACATGGGCTGGGCATGTCCACCAGCAAGGAGGTGGGAAAATCGGCTAAGGCATTGGCCACCGAAGAAGGCTTGAAAACGGCTAATGAACGGATTGTTGGCAACTCGCACCAACTCGTCGAATGGGCGAGTGCTGGCCATGTCAGAAAGCCAGACGACGGGAAAATCGGCCGGGGCATGAAACCGACGAAGGAACGGATTGTTGGCACCTCGAACCGGATCTCGTAGAATGCGCGTGGACATGGGCTGGGCATGTGCACCGGCAAGGTGGTGGGAAAATCGGCTAAGGCATTGGCCACCGAAGAAGGCTTTAAAATGGCCAATGAACGGATTGTTGGCAACTCGCACCAACTCGTCGAATGGGCGAGTGCTGGCCATGTCAGAAAGCCAGGCGACGGGAAAATCGACCGGGGCATGAAACCGACCAAGGAACTAATTGTTGCCACCTCGGACCGGCTCTCGTAGAGTGCGCGTGGACATGGGCAGGGCATGTCTACCATCAAGATGGTGGGAAAATCGGCTAAGGCATTGGCCACCGAAGAAGGCTTGAAAACGGCCAATGAACGGATTATTGGCAACTCGCACCAACTCGTCGAATGGCCGAGTGCTTGCCATGTCAGTAAGCCAGGCAACGGAAAAATCGGCCGGGGCATGAAACCGACCAAGGAATGAATTGTTGGCAACTCGGACCGGCTCTCGTAGAATGCGCGTGGACATGGGCTGGGCATGTCCACCAGCAAGGTGGTGGGAAAATCGGCTAAGGCATTGGCCACCGAAGATGGCTTGAAAACGGCCAATGAACGGATTGTTGGCAACTCGCGCCAACTCGTCGAATGGGCGAGGGTTGGCCATGTCAGCAAGCCAGGCGACGGGAAAATCGGCCGGGGCATGAAACCGACAAAGGAACGGATTGTTGGCGCCTCGGACCGGCTCTCGTAGAATGCGCGTGGACATGGGCTGGGCATGTCCACCAGCAAGGTGGTGGGAAAATTGGCTAAGGCATTGGCCACCGAAGAAGGCTTGAAAACGGCCAATGAACGGATTGTTGGCAACTCGCACCAACTCGTCGAATGGCCGAGTACTGGCCATGTCAGCAAGCCAGGCGACGGGAAAATCGGCCCGGGCATGCAACCGACCAAGGAACAGATTGTTGGCACCTCGGACCGGCTCTCGTAGAATGCGCGTGGACATGGGCTGGGCATGTCCACCAGCAATGTGGTGGGAAAATCGGCGAAAGCATTGGCCACCGAAGAAGGCTTGAAAACGGCCAATGAACGGATTGTTGGCAACTCGCACCAACTCGTCGAATGGGCGAGTGCTGGCCATGTCAGCAAGCCAGGCGATGGGAAAATCGGCCGGGGCATGAAACCGACCAAGGAACAGATTGTTGGCACCTCGGACCGGCTCTCGTAGAATGCGCGTGGACATGGGCTGGGCATGTCCACCAGCAAGGTGGTGGGAAAATCGGCTAAGGCATTGGCCACCGAAGAAGGATTGAAAACGGCCAATGAACGGATTGTTGGCAACTCGCGGCAACTCGTCGAATGGGCGAGTGCTGGCCATGTCAACAAGCCAGCCGACGGGAAAATCGGCCGGGGCATGAAACCTACCAAGGAACGGATTGTTGGCACCTCGGACCGGCTCTCGTAGAATGCGCGTGGACATGGGCTGGGCATGTCCGCCAGCAAGGTGGTGGGAAAATAGGCTAAGGCATTGGCGACCGAAGAAGGCTTGAAAACGGCCAATGAATGGATTGTTGGCAACTCGCACAAACTCGTCGAATGGGCGAGTGCTGGCCATGTCAGCAAGCCAGGCGACGGGAAAATCGACCGGGGCATGAAACCGACCAAGGAACTAATTGTTGGCACCTCGGACCGGCTCTCGTAGAATGCGCGTGGACATGGGCTGGGCATTTCCACCAGCAAGGTGGTGGTAAAATCGGCTAAGGCATTGGCCACCGAAGATGGCTTGAAAACGGCCAATGAACGGATTGTTGGCAACTCGCGCCAACTCGTCGAATGGGCGAGGGTTGGCCATGTCAGCAAGCCAGGCGACGGGAAAATCGGCCGGGGCATGAAACCGACAAAGGAACGGATTGTTGGCGCCTCGGACCGGCTCTCGTAGAATGCGCGTGGACATGGGCTGGGCATGTCCACCAGCAAGGTGGTGGGAAAATTGGCTAAGGCATTGGCCACCGAAGAAGGCTTGAAAACGGCCAATGAACGGATTGTTGGCAACTCGCACCAACTCGTCGAATGGCCGAGTACTGGCCATGTCAGCAAGCCAGGCGACGGGAAAATCGGCCCGGGCATGCAACCGACCAAGGAACAGATTGTTGGCACCTCGGACCGGCTCTCGTAGAATGCGCGTGGACATGGGCTGGGCATGTCCACCAGCAATGTGGTGGGAAAATCGGCGAAAGCATTGGCCACCGAAGAAGGCTTGAAAACGGCCAATGAACGGATTGTTGGCAACTCGCACCAACTCGTCGAATGGGCGAGTGCTGGCCATGTCAGCAAGCCAGGCGATGGGAAAATCGGCCGGGGCATGAAACCGACCAAGGAACAGATTGTTGGCACCTCGGACCGGCTCTCGTAGAATGCGCGTGGACATGGGCTGGGCATGTCCACCAGCAAGGTGGTGGGAAAATCGGCTAAGGCATTGGCCACCGAAGAAGGATTGAAAACGGCCAATGAACGGATTGTTGGCAACTCGCGGCAACTCGTCGAATGGGCGAGTGCTGGCCATGTCAACAAGCCAGCCGACGGGAAAATCGGCTGGGGCATGAAACCTACCAAGGAACGGATTGTTGGCACCTCGGACCGGCTCTCGTAGAATGCGCGTGGACATGGGCAGGGCATGTCCGCCAGCAAGGTGGTGGGAAAATAGGCTAAGGCATTGGCGACCGAAGAAGGGTTGAAAACGGCCAATGAATGGATTGTTGGCAACTCGCACAAACTCGTCGAATGGGCGAGTGCTGGCCATGTCAGCAAACCAGGCGACGGGAAAATCGACCGGGGCATGAAACCGACCAAGGAACTAATTGTTGGCACCTCGGACCGGCTCTCGTAGAATGCGCGTGGACATGGGCTGGGCATGTCCACCAGCAAGGTGGAGGGAAAATCGGCTAAGGCATTGGCCACCGAAGAAGGATTGAAAACGGCCAATGAACGGATTGTTGGCAACTCGCGGCAACTCGTCGAATGGGCGAGTGCTGGCCATGTCAGCAAGCCAGCCGACGGGAAAATCGGCCAGGGCATGAAACCGACCAAGGAACGGATTGTTGGCACCTCGGACCGGCTCTCGTAGAATGCGCGCGGACATGGGCTGGGCAAGTCCACCAGCAAGGTGGTGGGAAAATCGGCTAAGGCATTGGCCACCGAAGAAGGCTTGAAAACGGCCAATGAACGGATTGTTGGCAACCCGCACCAACTCGTCGAATGGGCGAGTGCTGGCCATGTCAGAAAGCCAGGCGACGGGAAAATCAGCCGGGGCATGAAACCGACCGAGGAACAGATTGTTGGCACCTCAGACCGGCTCTCGTAGAATGCGCGTGGACATGGGCAGGGAATGTCCACCAGCAAGTTGGTGGGGAAATCGGCTAAGGCATTGGCCACCGAAGGAGGCTTGAAAACGGCGAATGAACGGATTGTTGGCAACTCGCACCAACTCGTCGAATGGGCGAGTGCTGGCCATGTCAGCTAGCCAGGCGACGGGAAAATCGGCCGGGGCATGAAACTGACCAAGGAACGAATTGTTGGCACCTCGGACCGGCTCTCGTAGAATGCGCGTGGACATGGGCTGGGCATGTCTACCAGTAAGGTGGTGGGAAAATCGGCGAACGCATTGGCCACCGAAGAAGGCTTGAAAACGGCCAATGAACGGATTGTTGGCAACTCGCACCAACTCGTCGAATGGGCGAGTGCTGGCCATGTCAGCAAGCCAGGCGACGGGAAAATCGGCCGGGGCATGAAACCGACGAAGGAACGGATTGTTGGCACCTCGTACCGGCTCTTGTAGAATGAGCGTGGACATGGGCTGGGCATGTCCACCGGCAAGGTGGTGGGAAAATTGGCTAAGGCATTGGCCACCGAAGAAGGCTTGAAAACGGCCAATGAACGGATTGTTGGCAACTCGCACCAACTCGTCGAATGGGCGAGTGCTGGCCATGTCAGCAAGCCAGGCGACGGGAAAATCGGCCGGGGCATGAAACCGACCAAGGAACGGATTGTTGGCACCTCGGACCGTCTCTCGTAGAATGCGCGTGGACATGGGCTGGGCATGTCCACCAGCAAGGTGGTGGGAAAATCGGCTAAGGCATTGGCCACCGAAGAAGGCTTGAAAACGGCCAGTGAACGGATGGTTGGCAACTCGCACCAACTCGTCGAATGGGCGAGTGCTGGCCATGTCAGCAAGCCAGGCGACGGGAAAATCGGCCGGGGCATGAAACCGACCGAGGAACAGATTATTGGCACCTCGGACCGGCTCTCGTAGAATGCCCGTGGACATGGGCAGGGAATGCCCACCAGCAAGTTGGTGGGGAAATCGGCTAAGGCATTGGCCACCGAAGAAGGCTTGAAAACGGCGAATGAACGGATTGTTGGAAACTCGCACCAACTCGTCGACTGGGCGAGCGTTGGCCATGTCAGCAAGCCAGGCGATGGGAAAATCGGCTAGGGCATGAAACCGACAAAGGAACAGATTGTTGGCGCCTCAGACCGGCTCTCGTAGAATGCTCGTGGACATGGGCTGGGCATGTCCACCAGCAAGGTGGTGGGAAAATCGGCTAAAACATTGGCCACCGAAGAAGGCTTGAAAACGGCCAATGAACGGATTGTTGGCAACTCGCACCAACTCTTCGAATGGGCCAGTGCTGGTTATGTCAGAAAGCCAGGCGACGGGAAAATCGGCCGGGGCATGAAACCGACCAAGGAACGGATTGTTGGCACCTCGGACCGGCTCTCGTAGAATACGCGTGGACATGGGCTGGGCATGTCCACCGGCAAGGTGGTGGGAAAATCGGCTAAGGCGTTGGCCACCGAAGAAGGCTTGAAAACAGCCAATGAACGGATTGTTGGCAACTCGCACCAACTCGTCGAATGGGCGAGTGCTGGCCATGTCAGCTAGCCAGGCGACGTGAAAATCGGCCGGGGCATGAAACCGACGAAGGAACGGATCGTTGGCACCTCGGACCGGCTCTCGTAGAATGCGCGTGGACATGGGCTGGGCATGTCCACCGGCAAGGTGGTGGGAAAATCGGCTAAGGCATTGGCCACCGAAGAAGGCTTGAAAACGGCCAACGAACGGATTGTTGGCAACTCGTACCAACTCGTCGAATGGGCGAGTGCTGGCCATGTCAGCAAGCCAGGCGATGGGAAAATCGGCCGGGGCATGAAATCGACCGAGGAACAGATTGTTGGCACCTCGGACCGGCTCTCGTAGAATGCCTGTGGACGTGGGCTGGGCATGTCCACCAGCAAGGTGGTGGGAAAATCGGCTAAGGCATTGGCCACCGAAGAAGGCTTGAAAACGGCCAATGAACGGATTGTTGGCAACTCGCACCAACTCGTCGAATGGGCGAGTGCTGGCCTTGTCAGCAAGCCAGGCGACGGGAAAATCGGCCGGGGCAAGAAACCGACCAAGGAACGGATTGTTGGCACCTTGGACCGGCTCTCGTAAAATGCGCGTGGACATAGGCTGGGCATGTCCACCAGCAAGGTGGTGGGAAAATCGGCTAAGGCATTGGCCACCGAAGAAGGCTTGAAAACGGCCAATGAACGGATTGTTGGCTACTCGCACCAACTCGTCGAATGGGCGAGTGCTGGCCATGTAAGTAAGCCAGGCGATGGGAAAATCGGCCGGGGCATGAAACCGACCAAAGAACAAATTGTTGGCACCTCGGACCGGCTCTCGTAGAATGCGTGTGGACATGGGCTGGGCATGTCCACCAGCAAGGTGGTGGGAAAATCGTCTAAGGCATTGGCCACCGAAGTAGGCTTGAAAACGGCCAATGAACGGATTGTTGGCAACTCGCACCAACTCGTCGAATGGGCGAGTGCTGGCCATGTCAGCAAGCCAGGCGACGGGAAAATCGGCCGGGGCATGAAACCGACGAAGGAACGGATTGTTGGCACCTCGGACCGGCTCTCGTAGAATGAGCGTGGACATGGGCTGGGCATGTCCACCGGCAAGGTGGTGGGAAAATCGGCTAAGGCATTGGCCACCAAAGAAGGCTTGAAAACGGCCAATGAACGGATTGTTGGCAACTCGCACCAACTCGTCGAATGGGCGAGTGCTGGCCATGTCAGCAAGCCAGGCGACGGGAAAATCGGCCGGGGCATGAAACCGACCAAGGAACAGATTGTTGGCACCTCGGACCGGCTCTCGTAGAATGCGCGTGGACATGGGCTGGGCATGTCCACCAGCAAGGTGGAGGGAAAATCGGCTAAGGCATTGGCCACTGAAGAAGGATTGAAAACGGCCAATGAACGGATTGTTGGCAACTCGCGGCAACTCGTCGAATGGGCGAGTGCTGGCCATGTCAGCAAGCCAGCCGACGGGAAAATCGGCCGGGGCATGAAACCGACCAAGGAACGGATTGTTGGCACCTCGGACCGGCTCTCGTAGAATACGCGCAGACATGGGCTGGGCATGTCCACCAGCAAGGTGGTGGGAAAATAGGCTAAGGCATTGGGCACCGAAGAAGGCTTGAAAACGGCCAATGAACGGATTGTTGGCAACTCGCACCAACTCGTCGAATGGGCGAGTGCTGGCCATGTCAGCAAGCCAGGCGACGGGAAAATCGGCCGGGGCATGAAACCGACCAAGGAACAGATTGTTGGCACCTCGGATCGTCTCTCGTAGAATGCGCGTGGACATGGGCTGGGCATGTCCACCAGCAAGGTGGTGGGAAAATCGGCTAAGGCATTGGCCACCGAAGAAGGCTAGAAAACGGCCAGTGAACGGATGGTTGGCAACTCGCACCAACTCGTCGAATGGGCGAGTGCTGGCCATGTCAGCAAGCCAGGCGACGGGAAAATCGGCCGGGGCATGAAACCGACCGAGGAACGGATTGTTGGCACCTTGGACCGGCTCTCGTAAAATGCGCGTGGACATAGGCTGGGTATGTCCACCAGCAAGGTGGTGGGAAAATCGGCTAAGGCATTGGCCACCGAAGAAGGCTTGAAAACGGCCAATGAACGGATTGTTGGCAACTCGCACCAACTCGTTGAATGGGAGAGTGCTGGCCATGTAAGTAAGCCAGGCGATGGGAAAATCGGCCGGGGCATGAAGCCGACCAAAGAACAAATTGTTGGCACCTCGGACCGGCCCTCGTAGAATGCGCGTGGACATGGGCTGGGCATGTCGACCAGCAAGGTGGTGGGAAAATCGTCTAAGGCATTGGCCACCGAAGTAGGCTTGAAAACGGCCAATGAACGGATTGTTGGCAACTCGCACCAACTCGTCGAATGGGCGAGTGCTGGCCATGTCAGCAAGCCAGGCGACGGGAAAATTGGCCGGGGCGTGAAACCGACCAAGGAACGGATTGTTGGCACCTCGGACGGGCTCTCGTAGAATGCGCGTGAACATGGGCTGGGCATGTCCACCAGCAAGGTGGTGGGAAAATCGGCTAAGGCATTGGCCACCGAAGAAGGCTTGAAAACGGCCAATGAACGGATTGTTGGCAACTCCAACCAACTCGTCGAATGGGCGAGTGCTGGCCATGTCAGCAAGCCAGGCGACGGGAAAATCGGCCGGGGCAAGAAACCGACCAAGGAACGGATTGTTGGCACCTTGCACCGGCTCTCGTAAAATGCGCGTGGACATAGGCTGGGCATGTCCACCAGCAAGGTGGTGGGAAAATCGGCTAAGGCATTGGCCATCAAAGAAGGCTTGAAAACGGCCAATGAACGGATTGTTGGCAACTCGCACCAACTCGTCGAATGGGCGAGTGCTGGCCATGTAAGCAAGCCAGGCGATGGGAAAATCGGCCGGGGCATGAAACCGACCAAAGAACAAATTGTTGGCACCTCGGACCGGCCCTCGTAGAATGCGCGTGGACATGGGCTAGGCATGTCCACCAGCAAGGTGGTGGGAAAATCGTCTAAGGCATTGGCCACCGAAGTAGGCTTGAAAACGGCCAATGAACGGATTGTTGGCAACTCCAACCAACTCGTCGAATGGGCGAGTGCTGGCCATGTCAGCAAGCCAGGCGACGGGAAAATTGGCCGGGGCGTGAAACCGACCAAGGAACGGATTGTTGGCACCTCGGACGGGCTCTCGTAGAATGCGCGTGAACATGGGCTGGGCATGTCCACCAGCAAGGTGGTGGGAAAATCATCTAAGGCATTGGCCACCGAAGAAGGCTTGAAAACGGCCAATGAACGGATTGTTGGCAACTCCAACCAATTCGTCGAATGGGCGAGTGCTGGCCATGTCAGCAAGCCAGGCAACGGGAAAATCGGCCGGGGCATGAAACCGACCAAGGAACGGATTGTTGGCAGCTCGGACCGGCTCTCACAGAATGCGCGTGGACATGGGCTGGGCATGTCCGCCAGCAAGGTGGTGGGAAAATCGGCTAAGGCATTGGCCACCGAAGAAGGCTTGAAAACGGCCAATGAACGGATTGTTGGCAACTCGCACCAACTCGTCGAATGGGCGAGTGCTGGCCATGTAAGCAAGCCAGGCGATGGGAAAATTGGCCGGGGCAAGAAACCGACCAAAGAACATATTGTTGGCACCTCGGACCGGCTCTCGTAGAATGCGCTTGAACATGGGCTGGGCATGTCCACCAGCAAGGTGGTGGGAAAATCGTCTAAGGCATTGCCCACCGAAGAAGGCTTGAAAACGGCCAATGAACGGATTGTTGGCAACTCGCACCAACTCGTCGAATGGGCGAGTGCTGGCCATGTCAGCAAGCCAGGCGACGGGAAAATCGGCCGGGGCGTGAAACCGACCAAGGAACGGATTGTTGGCACCTCGGACGGGCTCTCGTAGAATGCGCGTGGACATGGGCTGGGCATGTGCACCAGCAAGGTGGTGGGAAAATCGGCTAAGGCATTGGCCACCGAAGAAGGCTTGAAAACGGCCAATGAACGGATTGTTGGCAACTCCAACCAACTCGTCGAATGGGCGAGTGCTGGCCATGTCAGCAAGCCAGGCGACGGGAAAATCGGCCTAGGCAAGCAACCGACCAAGGAACAGATTGTTGGCACCTCGGACCGGCTCTCGTAGAATGCGCGTGGACATGGGCTGGCCATGTCCACCAGCAAGGTGGTGGGAAAATCGGCGAAAGCATTGGCCACCGAAGAAGGCTTGAAAACGGCCAATGAACGGATTGTTGGCAACTCGTACCAACTCGTCGAATGGGCGAGTGCTGGCCATGTCAGCAAGCCAGGCGATGGGAAAATCGGCCTGGGCATAAAATCGACCGAGGAACGGATTGTTGGCACCTCGGACCGGCTCTCGTAGAATGCCTGTGGACGTGGGCTGGGCATGTCCACCTGCAAGGTGGTGGGAAAATCGGCTAAGGTATTGGCCACCGAAGAAGGCTTCAAAATGGCCAATGAACGGATTGTTGGCAACTCGTACCAACTCGTCGAATGGGCGAGTGCTGGCCATGTCAAAAAGCCAGGCGACGGGAAAATCGGCCGGGGCATGAAACCGACAAAGGAACAGATTGTTGGCACCTCGGACCGGCTCTCGTAGAATGCGCGTGGACATGGGCTGGGCATGTCCACCGGCAAGGTGGTGGGAAAATCGGCTAAGGCATTGGCCACCGAAGAAGGCTTGAAAACGGCCAATGAACGGATTGTTGGCAACTCGTACCAACTCGTCGAATGGGCGAGTGCTGGCCATGTCAGCAAGCCAGGCGACGGGAAAATCGGCCGGGGCATGAAACCGACCAAGGAACAGATTGTTGGCACCTCGGACCGGCTCTCGTTGAATGCTCGTGGACATGGGCTGGCCATGTCCACCAGCAAGGTGGTGGGAAAATCGGCTAAGGCATTGGCCACCGAAGAAGGCTTGAAAACGGCCAATGAACGGATTGTTGGCAACTCCAACCAACTCGTCGAATGGGCGAGTGCTGGCCATGTCAGCAAGCCAGGCGACGGGAAAATCGGCCGGGGCATGAAACTGCCCAAGGAACGGATTGTTGGCACCTCGGACCGGCTCTTGTAGAATGCGCGTTGACATGGGCTGGGCATGTCCACCAGCAAGGTGGTGGGAAAATCGGCTAAGGCATTGGCCACCGAAGAAGGCTTGAAAACGGCCAATGAACGGATTTTTGGCAACTCCAACCAACTCGTCGAATGGGCGAGTGCTGGCCATGTCAGCAAGCCAGGCGACGGGAAAATCGGCCGGGGCATGAAACCGCCCAAGGAACGGATTGTTGGCACCTCGGACCGGCTCTCGTAGAATGCGCGTGGACATAGGCTGGGCATGTCCACCAGCAAGATGGTGGGAAAATCGGCTAAGGCATTGGCCACCGAAGAAGGCTTGAAAACGGCCAATGAAAGTATTGTTGGCAACTCGCACCAACTCGTCGAATGGGCGAGTGCTGGCCATGTCAGCAAGCCATGCAATGGGAAAATCGGCCGGGGCATGAAACCGACCAAAGAACAAATTGTTGGCACCTCGGACCGGCTCTCGTACAATGCGCGTGGACATGGGCTGGGCATGTCCACCAGCAAGGTGGTGGGAAAATCGTCTAAGGCATTGGCCACCGAAGAAGGCTTGAAAACGGCCAATGAACGGATTGTTGGCAACTCGCACCAACTCGTCGAATGGGCGAGTGCTGGCCATGTCAGCAAGCCAGGCGACGGGAAAATCGGCCGAGGCGTGAAACCGACCAAGGAACGGATTGTTGGCACCTCGGACGGGCTCTCGTAGAATGCGCGTGGACATGGGCTGGGCATGTGCACCAGCAAGGTGGTGGGAAAATCGGCTAGGGCATTGGCCACCGAAGAAGGCTTGAAAACGGCCAATGAACGGATTGTTGACAACTCGCACCAACTCGTCGAATGGGCGAGTGCTGGCCATGTCAGCAAGCCAGGCGACGGGAAAATCGGCCGGGGCGTGAAACCGACCAAGGAACGGATTGTTGGCACCTCGGACCGGCTCTCGTAGAATGCCTGTGGACGTGGGCTGGGCATGTCCACCAGCAAGGTGGTGGGAAAATCGGCTAAGGCATTGGCCACCGAAGAAGGCTTGAAAATGGCCAATGAACGGATTGTTGGCAACTCGCACCAACTCGTCGAATGGGCGAGCGCTGGCCATGTAAGCAAGCCAGGCGATGGGAAAATCGGCCAGGGCATGAAACCGACCAAAGAACAAATTGTTGGCACCTCGGACCGGCTCTCGTAGAATGCACGTGGACATGGGCTGGGCATGTCCACCAGCAAGGTGGTGGGAAAATCGGCTAAGGCATTGGCCACCGAAGAAGGCTTGAAAACGGCCAATGAACGGATTGTTGGCAACTCCAACCAACTCGTCGAATGGGCGAGTGCTGGCCATGTTAGCAAGCCAGGCGACAGGAAAATCGGCCAGGGCATGAAACCGACCAAGGAACGGATTGTTGGAACCTCGGACCGGCTCTCATAGAATGCGCGTCGACATGGGCTGGGCATGTCCACCAGCAAGGTGGTGGGAAAATCGGCTAAGGCATTGGCCACCGAAGAAGGCTTGAAAACGGCCAATGAACGGATTGTTGGCAACTCGCACCAACTCGTCGAATGGGCGAGTGCTGGCCATGTAAGCAAGCCAGGCGATGGGAAAATCGACCGGGGCATGAAACCGACCAAAGAACAAATTGTTGGCACCTCGGACCGGCTCTCGTAGAATGCGCGTGGACATGGGCTGGGCATGTCCACCAGCAAGGTGGTGGGAAAATCGTCTAAGGCATTGGCCACCGAAGTAGGCTTGAAAACGGCCAATGAACGGATTGTTGGCAACTCGCACCAACTCGTCGAATGGGCGAGTGCTGGCCATGTCAGCAAGCCAGGCGACGGGAAAATCGGCCGGGGCGTGAAACCGACCAAGGAACGGATTGTTGGCACCTCGGACCGGCTCTCGTAGAATGCCTGTGGACGTGGGCTGGGCATGTCCACCAGCAAGGTGGTGGGAAAATCGGCTAAGGCATTGGCCACCGAAGAAGGCTTGAAAATGGCCAATGAACGGATTGTTGGCAACTCGCACCAACTCGTCGAATGGGCGAGCGCTGGCCATGTAAGCAAGCCAGGCGATGGGAAAATCGGCCGGGGCATGAAACCGACCAAAGAACAAATTGTTGGCACCTCGGACCGGCTCTCGTAGAATGCACGTGGACATGGGCTGGGCATGTCCACCAGCAAGGTGGTGGGAAAATCGGCTAAGGCATTGGCCACCGAAGAAGGCTTGAAAACGGCCAATGAACGGATTGTTGGCAACTCGCACCAACTCGTCGGATGGGCGAGTGCTGGCCATGTAAGCAAGCCAGGCGATGGGAAAATCGGCCGGGGCATGAAACCGACCAAAGAACAAATTGTTGGCACCTCGGACTGGCTCTCGTAGAATGCACGTGGACATGGGCTGGGCATGTCCACCAGCAAGGTGGTGGGAAAATCGTCTAAGGCATTGGCCACCTAAGAAGGCTTGAAAACGGCCAATGAACGGATTGTTGGCAACTCGCACCAACTCGTCGAATGGGCGAGTGCTGGCCATGTCAGCAAGCCAGGCGACGGGAAAATCGGCCGGGGCGTGAAACCGACCAAGGAACGGATTGTTGGCACCTCGGACGGGCTCTCGTAGAATGCGCGTGGACATTGGCTGGGCATGTGCACCAGCAAGGTGGTGGGAAAATCGGCTAAGGCATTGGCCACCGAAGAAGGCTTGAAAACGGCCAATGAACGGATTGTTGGCAACTCCAACCAACTCGTCGAATGGGCGAGTGCTGGCCATGTCAGCAAGCCAGGCGACGGGAAAATCGGCCGGTGCATGAAACCGACCAAGGAACGGATTGTTGGCACCTCGGACCGGCTCGCGTAGAATGCGCGTGGACATGGGCTGGGCATGTCCACCAGCAAGGTGGTGGGAAAATCGGCTAAGGCATTGGCCACCGAAGAAGGGTTGAAAACGGCCAATGAACGGATTGTTGGCAACTCGCACCAACTCGTCGAATGGGCGAGTGCTGGCCATGTTAGCAAGCCAGGTGACGGGAAAATCGGCCGGGGCATGAAACCGACCAAGGAACGGATTGTTGGCACCTCGGACTGGCTCTCGTAGAATGCGCGTGGACATGGGCTGGGCATGTCCACCAGCAAGGTGGTGGGAAAATCGGCTAAGGCATGGCCACCGAAGAATGCTTGATAACGGCCAATGAACGGATTGTTGGCAACTCGCACCAACTCGTCGAATGGGCGAGTGCTGGCCATGTCAGCAAGCCAGGCGACGGGAAAATCGGCCGGGGCATGAAACCGACCAAGGAACGGATTGTTGGCACCTCGGACCGGCTCTCGTAGAATGCGCGTGGACATGGGCTGGGCATGTCCACCAGCAAGGTGGTGGGAAAATCGGCTAAGGCATTGGCCACCGAAGAAGGCTTGAAAACGGCCAATGAACGGATTGTTGGCAACTCCAACCAACTCGTCGAATGGGCGAGTGCTGGCCATGTCAGCAAGCCAGGCGATGGGAAAATCGGCCGGGGCATGAAACCGACCAAAGAACAAATTGTTGGCACCTCGGACCGGCTCTCGTAGAATACGCGTGGACATGGGCTGGGCATGTCCACCAGCAAGGTGGTGGGAAAATCGGCTAAGGCATTGGCCACCGAAGAAGGCTTGAAAACGGCCAATGAACGGATTGTTGGCAACTCGCACCAACCCGTCGAATGGGCGAGTGCTGGCCATGTCAGCAAGCCAGGCGACGGGAAAATTGGCCGGGGCTTGAAACCGACCAAGGAACGGATTGTTGGCACCTCAGACCGGCTCTCGTAGAATGCGCGTGGACATTGGCTGGGCATGTCCACCAGCAAGGTGGTGGGAAAATCGGCTAAGGCATTGGCCACCGAAGAAGGCTGCAAAACGGCCAATGAACGGATTGTTGGCCACTCGCACCAACTCGTCGAATGGGCGAGTGCTGGCCATGTCAGCAAGCCAGGCGACGGGAAAATCGGCCGGGGCATGAAACCGACCAAGGAACGAATTGTTGGCACGTCGGACCGGCTCTCGTAGAATACGCGTGGACATGGGCTGGGCATGTCCACCAGCAAGGTGGTGGGAAAATCGGCTAAGGCATTGGCCACCGAAGAAGGCTTGAAAACGGCCAATGAACGGATTGTTGGCAACTCTAACCAACTCGTCGAATGGGCGAGTGCTGGCCATGTCAGCAAGCCAGGCGACGGGAAAATCTGCCGGGGCATGAAACCGACCAAGGAACGGATTGTTGGCACCTCGGACCGGCTCTCGTAGAATGCGCGTGGACATAGGCTGGGCATGTCCACCAGCAAGGTGGTGGGAAAATCGGCTAAGGCATTGGCCACCGAAGAAGGCTTGAAAACGGCCAATGAAAGTATTGTTGGCAACTCGCACCAACTCGTCGAATGGGCGAGTGCTGGCCATGTCAGCAAGCCAGCCAATGGGAAAATCGACCGGGGCATGAAACCAACCAAAGAACAAATTGTTGGCACCTCGGACCAGCTCTCGTAGAATGCGCGTGGACATGGGCTGGGCATGTCCACCAGCAAGGTGGTGGGCAAATCGTCTAAGGCATTGGCCACCGAAGAAGGCTTGAAAACGGCCAATGAACGGATTGTTGGCAACTCGCACCAACTCGTCGAATGGGCGAGTCCTGGCCATGTCAGCAAGCCAAGAGACGGGAAAATCGGCCGGGGCGTGAAACCGACCAAGGAACGGATTGTTGGCACCTCGGACGGGCTCTCGTAGAATGCGCGTGGACATGGGCTGGGCATGCGCACCAGCAAGGTGGTGGGAAAATCGGCTAAGGCATTGGCCACCGAAGAAGGCTTGCAAACGGCCAATGAACGGATTGTTGGCAACTCCAACCAACTCGTCGAATGGGCGAGTGCTGGCCATGTCAGCAAGCCAGGCGACGAGAAAATCGGCCGGGGCATGAAACCGACCAAGGAACGGATTGTTGGCACCTCGGACCGGCTCTCATAGAATGAGCGTGGACATGGGCTGGGCATGTCCACCAGCAAGGTGGTGGGAAAATCGGCTAAGGCATTGGCCACCGAAGAAGGCTTCAAAACGGCCAATGAACGGATTGTTGGCAACTCTAACCAACTCGTCGAATGGGCGAGTGCTGGCCATGTCAGCAAGCCAGGCGACGGGAAAATCTGCCGGGGCATGAAACCGACCAAGGAACAGATTGTTGGCACCTCGGACCGGCTGTCGTAGAATGCGCGTGGACATAGGCTGGGCATGTCCACCAGCAAGGTGGTGGGAAAATCGGCTAAGGCATTGGCCACCGAAGAAGGCTTGAAAACGGCCAATGAAAGTATTATTGGCAACTCGCACCAACTCGTCGAATGGGCGAGTGCTGGCCATGTCAGCAAGCCAGCCAATGGGAAAATCGACCGGGGCATGAAACCAACCAAAGAACAAATTGTTGGCACCTCGGACCGGCTCTCGTAGAATGCGCGTGGACATGGGCTGGGCATGTCCACCAGCAAGGTGGTGGGAAAATCGGCTAAGGCATTGGCCACCGAAGAAGGCTTGAAAACGGCCAATTAACGGATTGTTGGCAACTCCAACCAACTCGTCGAATGGGCGAGTGCTGGCCATGTTAGCAAGCCAGGCGACGGGAAAATCGGCCGGGGCAAGAAACCGAATAATGGACGGATTGTTGGCACCTTGGACCGGCTCTCGTAAAATGCGCGTGGACATAGGCTGGGCATGTCCACCAGCAAGGTGGTGGGAAAATCAGCTAAGGCATTGGCCACCGAAGAAGGCTTGAAAACGGCCAATGAACGGATTGTTGGCAACTCGCACCAACTCGTCGAATGGGCGAGTGCTGGCCATGTAAGCAAGCCAGGCGAGGGGAAAATCGGCCGGGGCATGAAACCGACCAAAGAACAAATTGTTGGCACCTCGGACCGGCTCTCGTAGAATGCGCGTGGACATGGGCTGGGCATGTCCACCAGCAAGGTGGTGGGAAAATCGGCTAAGGCATTGGCCACCGAAGAAGGCTTGAAAACGGCCAATGAACGGATTGTTGGCAACTCCAACCAACTCGTCGAACGGGCGAGTGCTGCCATGTCAGCAAGCCAGGCGACGGGAAAATCGGCCGGGGCATGAAACCGACCAAGGAACGGATTGTTGGCACCTCAGACCGGCTCTCGTAGAATGCGCGTGGACATGCGCTGGGCATGTCCACCAGCAAGGTGGTGGGAAAATCGGCTAAGGCATTGGCCACCGAAGAAGGCTTGAAAACGGCCAATGAACGGATTGTTGGCAACTCCAGCCAACTCGTCGAATCGGCGAGTGCTGGCCATGTCAGCAAGCCAGCCGACGGGAAAATTGACCGGGGCATGAAACCGTCCAAGGAACGGATTGTTGGCACCTCGGACCGGCTCTAGTAGAATGCGCGTGGACATAGGCTGGGCATGTCCACCAGCAAGGTGGTTGGAAAATCGGCTAAGGCATTGGCCACCGAAGAAGGCTTGAAAACGACCAATGAAAGTATTGTTGGCAACTCGCACCAACTCGTCGAACGGGCGAGCGCTGGCCATGTCAGCAAGCCAGGCAATGGGAAAATCGGCTGGGCCATGAAACCGACCAAAGAACAAATTGTTGGCACCTCGGACTGGCTCTCGTAGAATGCGCGTGGACATGGGCTGGGCATGTCCACCAGCAAGGTGGTGGGAAAATCGTCTAAGGCATTGGCCACCGAAGAAGGCTTGAAAACGGCCAATGAACGGATTTTTGGCAACTCGCACCAACTCGTCGAACGGGCGAGTGCTGGCCATGTCAGCAAGCCAGGCGACGGAAAAATCGGCCGGGGCATGAAACCGACCAAGGAAAGGATTGTTTTCACCTAGGACCGGCTCTCGTAGAATGCGCATGGACATGGGCTGGGCATGTCCACCAGCAAGGTGGTGGGAAAGTCGGCTAAGGCATTGGCCACCGAAGAACGCTTGAAAACGACCAATGAACGGATTGTTGGCAACTCGCACCAACTCGTCGAATGGGCGAGTGTTGGCCATGTCAGCAAGCCAGGCGAAGGGAAAATCGGTCAGGGCATG
This sequence comes from Carallia pectinifolia, assembly GCA_037832335.1. NCBI lineage: Eukaryota > Viridiplantae > Streptophyta > Magnoliopsida > Malpighiales > Rhizophoraceae > Carallia > Carallia pectinifolia. Next base: position 13,540,171 of record CM075444.1, on the reverse strand, counting down.
AAACCGACCAAGGAACGGATTGTTGGCACCTCGGACCGGCTCTCGTAGAATGCGCATGGACATGGGCTGGGCATGTCCACCAGCAAGGTGGTGGGAAAGTCGGCTAAGGCATTGGCCACCGAAGAAGGCTTGAAAACGGCCAATGAACGGATTGTTGGCAACTCGCACCAACTCGTCCAATGGGCGAGTGCTGGCCATGTCAGCAAGCCAGGCAATGGGAAAATCGGCCGGCCCATGAAACCGACCAAAGAACAAATTGTTGGCACCTCGGACCGGCTCTCGTAGAATGCGCGTGGACATGGGCTGGGCATGTCCACCAGCAAGGTGGTGGGAAAATCGGCTAAGGCATTGGCCACCGAAGAAGGCTTGAAAACGGCCAATGAACGGATTGTTGACAACTCGTACCAACTCGTCAAACGGGCGAGTGCTGGCCATGTCAGAAAGCCAGGCGACGGGAAAATCGGCCGGGGCATGAAACCGACCAAGGAAAGGATTGTTGGCACCTCGGACCGGCTCTCGTAGAATGCGCATGGACATGGGCTGGGCGTGTCCGCTAGCAAGGTGGTGGGAAAGTTGGCTAAGGCATTGGCCACCGAAGAAGGCTTGAAAACGGCCAATGAATGGATTGTTGGCAACTCGCACCAACTCGTTGAATGGGCGAGTGCTGGCCATGTCAGTAAGCCAGGAGATGGGAAACTCGGCCGGGGCATGAAACCGACCAAGGAACAAATTGTTGGCACCTCGGACCGGCTCTCGTAGAATGCTCGTGGACGTGGCCTGCGCAAGTCCACCAGCAAGGTGGTGGGAAAATCGACTAAGGCATTGGCCACCGAAGATGGCTTGAAAATGACCAATGAACGGATTTTTGGCAACTCGCACCAACTCGTCGAATGGGCGAGTGCTGGCCATGTCAGCAAGCCAGGCAATGGGAAAATCGGCCGGCCCATGAAACCGACCAAGGAACAAATTGTTGGCACCTCGGACCGGCTCTCGTAGAATGCGCGTGGACATGGGCTGGGCATGTCCACAAGCAAGGTGGTGGGAAAATCGGCTAAGGCATTGGCCACCGAAGAAGGCTTGAAAACGGCCAATGAACGGATTGTTGGCAACTCGTACCAACTCGTCGAACGGGCGAGTGCTGGCCATGTCAGAAAGCCAGGCGACGGGAAAATCGGCCGGGGCAAGAAACCGACCAAGGAAAGGATTGTTGGCACCTCGGACCGGCTCTCGTAGAATGCGCATGGACATGGGCTGGGCGTGTCCGCCAGCAAGGTTGTGGGAAAGTTGGCTAAGGCATTGGCCACCGAAGAAGGCTTGAAAACGGCCAATGAACGGATTGTTGGCAACTCGCACCAACTCGTCGAATGGGCGAGTTCTGGCCATGTCAGCAAGCCAGGCGAAGGGAAAATCGGCCGGAGCATGAAACAGACCAAGGAACGGATTATTGGCACCTCAGACCGGCTCTCGTAGAATGCGTGTGGACATGGGCTCGGCATGTCCACCAGCAAGGTGGTGGGAAAATCGGCTAAGGCATTGGCCACCGAAGAAGGCTTGAATACGGCCAATGAACGGATTGTTGGCAACTCGCACCAACTCGTCGAATGGGCGAGTGCTGGCGATGTGAGCAAGCCAGGCGACGGGAAAATCGGCCGGGGCATGAAACCGACCAAGGAACGGATTGTTGGCACCTCGGACCGGCTCTCATAGAATGCGCGTGGACATGGGCTGGGCATGTCCACCAGCAAGGTGGTGGGAAAATCGGCTAAGGCATTGGCCACCGAAGAAGGCTTGAAAACGGCCAATTAACGGATTGTTGGCAACTCCAACCAACTCGTCGAATGGGCGAGTGCTGGCCATGTTAGCAAGCCAGGCGACGGGAAAATCGGCCGGGGCAAGAACCCGAATAATGGACGGATTGTTGGCACCTTGGACCGGCTCTCATAAAATGCGCGTGGACATAGGCTGGGCATGTCCACCAGCAAGGTGGTGGGAAAATCGGCTAAGGCATTGGCCACCGAAGAAGGCTTGAAAACGGCCAATGAACGGATTGTTGGCAACTCGCACCAACTCGTCGAATGGGCGAGTTCTGGCCATGTCAGCAAGCCAGGCGAAGGGAAAATCGGCCGGAGCATGAAACAGACCAAGGAACGGATTATTGGCACCTCAGACCGGCTCTCGTAGAATGCGTGTGGACATGGGCTCGGCATGTCCACCAGCAAGGTGGTGGGAAAATCGGGTAAGGCATTGGCCACCGAAGAAGGCTTGAAAACGGCCAATGAACGGATTGTTGGCAACTCGCACCAACTCATCGAATGGGCGAGTGCTGGCCATGTAAGCAAGCCAGGCGAGGGGAAAATCGGCCGGGGCATGAAACCGACCAAAGAACAAATTGTTGGCACCTCGGACCGGCTCTCGTAGAATGCGCGTGGACATGGGCTGGGCATGTCCACCAGCAAGGTGGTGGGAAAATCGGCTAAGGCATTGGCCACCGAAGAAGGCTTGAAAACGGCCAATGAACGGATTGTTGGCAACTCCAACCAACTCGTCGAACGGGCGAGTGCTGGCCATGTCAGCAAGCCAGGCGACGGGAAAATCGGCCGGGGCATGAAACCGACCAAGGAACGGATTGTTGGCACCTCAGACCGGCTCTCGTAGAATGCGCGTGGACATGCGCTGGGCATGTCCACCAGCAAGGTGGTGGGAAAATCGGCTAAGGCATTGGCCACCGAAGAAGGCTTGAAAACGGCCAATGAACGGATTGTTGGCAACTCCAGCCAACTCGTCGAATCGGCGAGTGCTGGCCATGTCAGCAAGCCAGCCGACGGGAAAATCGACCGGGGCATGAAACCGACCAAGGAACGGATTGTTGGCGCCTCGGACCGGCTCTAGTAGAATGAGCGTGGACATAGGCTGGGGATGTCCACCAGCAAGGTGGTTGGAAAATCGGCTAAGGCATTGGCCACCGAAGAAGGCTTGAAAACGACCAATGAAAGTATTGTTGGCAACTCGCACCAACTCGTCGAACGGGCGAGCGCTGGCCATGTCAGCAAGCCAGGCAATGGGAAAATCGGCTGGGCCATGAAACCGACCAAAGAACAAATTGTTGGCACCTCGGCCTGGCTCTAGTAGAATGCGCGTGGACATGGGCTGGGCATGTCCACCAGCAAGGTGGTGGGAAAGTCGTCTAAGGCATTGGCAACCGAAGAAGGCTTCAAAACGGCCAATGAACGGATTTTTGGCAACTCGCACCAACTCGTCGAATGGGCGAGTGTTGGCCATGTCAGCAAGCCAGGCGAAGGGAAAATCGGTCGGGGCATGAAACCGACCAAGGAACGGATTGTTGGCACCTCGGACCGGCTCTCGTAGAATGCGCATGGACATGGGCTGGGCATGTCCACCAGCAAGGTGGTGGGAAAGTCGGCTAAGGCATTGGCCACCGAAGAAGGCTTGAAAACGACCAATGAACGGATTGTTGGCAACTCGCACCAACTCGTCGAATGGGCGAGTGTTGGCCATGTCAGCAAGCCAGGCGAAGGGAAAATCGGTCGGGGCATGAAACCGACCAAGGAACGGATTGTTGGCACCTCGGACCGGCTCTCGTAGAATGCGCATGGACATGGGCTGGGCATGTCCACCAGCAAGATGGTGGGAAAGTCGGCTAAGGCATTGGCCACCGAAGAAGGCTTGAAAACGGCCAATGAACGGATTGTTGGCAACTCCAGCCAACTCGTCGAATCGGCGAGTGCTGGCCATGTCAGCAAGCCAGCCGACGGGAAAATCGACCGGGGCATGAAACCGACCAAGGAACGGATTGTTGGCACCTCGGACCAGCTCTAGTAGAATGCGCGTGGACATAGGCTGGGCATGTCCACCAGCAAGGTGGTTGGAAAATCGGCTAAGGCATTGGCCACCGAAGAAGGCTTGAAAACGGCCAATGAACGGATTGTTGGCAACTCGTACCAACTCGTCGAACGGGCGAGTGCTGGCCATGTCAGAAAGCCAGGCGACGGGAAAATCGGCCGGGGCAAGAAACCGACCAAGGAAAGGATTGTTGGCACCTCGGACCGGCTCTCGTAGAATGCGCATGGACATGGGCTGGGCGTGTCCGCCAGCAAGGTTGTGGGAAAGTTGGCTAAGGCATTGGCCACCGAAGAAGGCTTGAAAACGGCCAATGAACGGATTGTTGGCAACTCGCACCAACTCGTCGAATGGGCGAGTTCTGGCCATGTCAGCAAGCCAGGCGAAGGGAAAATCGGCCGGAGCATGAAACAGACCAAGGAACGGATTATTGGCACCTCAGACCGGCTCTCGTAGAATGCGTGTGGACATGGGCTCGGCATGTCCACCAGCAAGGTGGTGGGAAAATCGGCTAAGGCATTGGCCACCGAAGAAGGCTTGAATACGGCCAATGAACGGATTGTTGGCAACTCGCACCAACTCGTCGAATGGGCGAGTGCTGGCGATGTGAGCAAGCCAGGCGACGGGAAAATCGGCCGGGGCATGAAACCGACCAAGGAACGGATTGTTGGCACCTCGGACCGGCTCTCATAGAATGCGCGTGGACATGGGCTGGGCATGTCCACCAGCAAGGTGGTGGGAAAATCGGCTAAGGCATTGGCCACCGAAGAAGGCTTGAAAACGGCCAATTAACGGATTGTTGGCAACTCCAACCAACTCGTCGAATGGGCGAGTGCTGGCCATGTTAGCAAGCCAGGCGACGGGAAAATCGGCCGGGGCAAGAACCCGAATAATGGACGGATTGTTGGCACCTTGGACCGGCTCTCATAAAATGCGCGTGGACATAGGCTGGGCATGTCCACCAGCAAGGTGGTGGGAAAATCGGCTAAGGCATTGGCCACCGAAGAAGGCTTGAAAACGGCCAATGAACGGATTGTTGGCAACTCGCACCAACTCGTCGAATGGGCGAGTTCTGGCCATGTCAGCAAGCCAGGCGAAGGGAAAATCGGCCGGAGCATGAAACAGACCAAGGAACGGATTATTGGCACCTCAGACCGGCTCTCGTAGAATGCGTGTGGACATGGGCTCGGCATGTCCACCAGCAAGGTGGTGGGAAAATCGGGTAAGGCATTGGCCACCGAAGAAGGCTTGAAAACGGCCAATGAACGGATTGTTGGCAACTCGCACCAACTCATCGAATGGGCGAGTGCTGGCCATGTAAGCAAGCCAGGCGAGGGGAAAATCGGCCGGGGCATGAAACCGACCAAAGAACAAATTGTTGGCACCTCGGACCGGCTCTCGTAGAATGCGCGTGGACATGGGCTGGGCATGTCCACCAGCAAGGTGGTGGGAAAATCGGCTAAGGCATTGGCCACCGAAGAAGGCTTGAAAATGGCCAATGAACGGATTGTTGGCAACTCCAACCAACTCGTCGAACGGGCGAGTGCTGGCCATGTCAGCAAGCCAGGCGACGGGAAAATCGGCCGGGGCATGAAACCGACCAAGGAACGGATTGTTGGCACCTCAGACCGGCTCTCGTAGAATGCGCGTGGACATGCGCTGGGCATGTCCACCAGCAAGGTGGTGGGAAAATCGGCTAAGGCATTGGCCACCGAAGAAGGCTTGAAAACGGCCAATGAACGGATTGTTGGCAACTCCAGCCAACTCGTCGAATCGGCGAGTGCTGGCCATGTCAGCAAGCCAGCCGACGGGAAAATCGACCGGGGCATGAAACCGACCAAGGAACGGATTGTTGGCGCCTCGGACCGGCTCTAGTAGAATGAGCGTGGACATAGGCTGGGGATGTCCACCAGCAAGGTGGTTGGAAAATCGGCTAAGGCATTGGCCACCGAAGAAGGCTTGAAAACGACCAATGAAAGTATTGTTGGCAACTCGCACCAACTCGTCGAACGGGCGAGCGCTGGCCATGTCAGCAAGCCAGGCAATGGGAAAATCGGCTGGGCCATGAAACCGACCAAAGAACAAATTGTTGGCACCTCGGCCTGGCTCTAGTAGAATGCGCGTGGACATGGGCTGGGCATGTCCACCAGCAAGGTGGTGGGAAAGTCGTCTAAGGCATTGGCAACCGAAGAAGGCTTCAAAACGGCCAATGAACGGATTTTTGGCAACTCGCACCAACTCGTCGAATGGGCGAGTGTTGGCCATGTCAGCAAGCCAGGCGAAGGGAAAATCGGTCGGGGCATGAAACCGACCAAGGAACGGATTGTTGGCACCTCGGACCGGCTCTCGTAGAATGCGCATGGACATGGGCTGGGCATGTCCACCAGCAAGGTGGTGGGAAAGTCGGCTAAGGCATTGGCCACCGAAGAAGGCTTGAAAACGACCAATGAACGGATTGTTGGCAACTCGCACCAACTCGTCGAATGGGCGAGTGTTGGCCATGTCAGCAAGCCAGGCGAAGGGAAAATCGGTCGGGGCATGAAACCGACCAAGGAACGGATTGTTGGCACCTCGGACCGGCTCTCGTAGAATGCGCATGGACATGGGCTGGGCATGTCCACCAGCAAGATGGTGGGAAAGTCGGCTAAGGCATTGGCCACCGAAGAAGGCTTGAAAACGGCCAATGAACGGATTGTTGGCAACTCCAGCCAACTCGTCGAATCGGCGAGTGCTGGCCATGTCAGCAAGCCAGCCGACGGGAAAATCGACCGGGGCATGAAACCGACCAAGGAACGGATTGTTGGCACCTCGGACCAGCTCTAGTAGAATGCGCGTGGACATAGGCTGGGCATGTCCACCAGCAAGGTGGTTGGAAAATCGGCTAAGGCATTGGCCACCGAAGAAGGCTTGAAAACGACCAATGAAAGTATTGTTGGCAACTCGCACCAACTCGTCGAACGGGCGAGCGCTGGCCATGTCAGCAAGCCAGGCAATGGGAAAATCGGCTGGGCCATGAAACCGACCAAAGAACAAATTGTTGGCACCTCGGACTGGCTCTCGTAGAATGCGCGTGGACATGGGCTGGGCATGTCCACCAGCAAGGTGGTGGGAAAGTCGTCTAAGGCATTGGCAACCGAAGAAGGCTTCAAAACGGCCAATGAACGGATTGTTGGCAACTCCAACCAACTCGTCGAACGGGCGAGTGCTGGCCATGTCAGCAAGCCAGGCAACGGGAAAATCGGCCGGGGCATGAAACCGACCAAGGAACGGATTGTTGGCACCTCAGACCGGCTCTCGTAGAATGCGCGTGGACATGCGCTGGGCATGTCCACCAGCAAGGTGGTGGGAAAATCGGCTAAGGCATTGGCCACCGAAGAAGGCTTGAAAACGGCCAATGAACGGATTGTTGGCAACTCCAGCCAACTCGTCGAATCGGCGAGTGTTGGCCATGTCAGCAAGCCAGGCGAAGGGAAAATCGGTCGGGGCATGAAACCGACCAAGGAACGGATTGTTGGCACCTCGGACCGGCTCTCGTAGAATGCGCATGGACATGGGCTGGGCATGTCCACCAGCAAGGTGGTGGGAAAGTCGGCTAAGGCATTGGCCACCGAAGAAGGCTTGAAAACGGCCAATGAACGGATTGTTGGCAACTCGCACCAACTCGTCCAATGGGCGAGTGCTGGCTATGTCAGCAAGCCAGGCAATGGGAAAATCGGCCGGCCCATGAAACCGACCAAAGAACAAATTGTTGGCACCTCGGACCGGCTCTCGTAGAATGCGCGTGGACATGGGCTGGGCATGTCCACCAGCAAGGTGGTGGGAAAATCGGCTAAGGCATTGGCCACCGAAGAAGGCTTGAAAACGGCCAATGAACGGATTGTTGACAACTCGTACCAACTCGTCGAACGGGCGAGTGCTGGCCATGTCAGAAAGCCAGGCGACGGGAAAATCGGCCGGGGCATGAAACCGACCAAGGAAAGGATTGTTGGCACCTCGGACCGGCTCTCGTAGAATGCGCATGGACATGGGCTGGGCGTGTCCGCTAGCAAGGTGGTGGGAAAGTTGGCTAAGGCATTGGCCACCGAAGAAGGCTTGAAAACGGCCAATGAATGGATTGTTGGCAACTCGCACCAACTCATTGAATGGGCGAGTGCTGGCCATGTCAGTAAGCCAGGAGATGGGAAACTCGGCCGGGGCATGAAACCGACCAAGGAACAAATTGTTGGCACCTCGGACCGGCTCTCGTAGAATGCTCGTGGACGTGGCCTGCGCAAGTCCACCAGCAAGGTGGTGGGAAAATCGACTAAGGCATTGGCCACCGAAGATGGCTTGAAAATGACCAATGAACGGATTTTTGGCAACTCGCACCAACTCGTCGAATGGGCGAGTGCTGGCCATGTCAGCAAGCCAGCCGAAGGGAAAATCGGCCGTTGCATGAAACTGACCAAGGAACGGATTGTGGGCACCTCGGACCGGCTCTCGTAGAATGCGCGTGGACATGGGCTGGGCATGTCCACCAGCAAGGTGGTGGGATAATAGGCTAAGGCATTGGCCACCGAAGAAGGCTTGAAAACGGCCAATGAACGGATTGTTGGCAACTCGAACCAACTCGTCGAATGGGCGAGTGCTGGCCATGTCAGCAAGCCAGGCGAAGGGAAAATCGGCCGGGGCATGAAACCGACCGAGGAACGGATTGTTGGCACCTCGGACCGGCTCTCGTAGAATGCGCGTGGACATGGGCTAAGCATGTCCACCAGCAAGGTGGTGGGAAAATCGGCTAACGCATTGGCCACCGAAGAAGGCTTGAAAACGGCCAATGAACGAATTGTTGGCAACTCGCACCAACTCGTCGAATGGGCGAGTTCTGGCCATGTCAGCAAGCCAGGCGAAGGGAAAATCGGCCGGAGCATGAAACCGACCAAGGAACGGATTATTGGCACCTCAGACCGGCTCTCGTAGAATGCGTGTGGACATGGGCTCAGCATGTCCACCAGCAAGGTGGTGGGAAAATCGGCTAAGGCATTGGCCACCGAAGAAGGCTTGAATACGGCCAATGAACGGATTGTTGGCAACTCGCACCAACTCGTCGAATGGGCGAGTGCTGGCGATGTGAGCAAGCCAGGCGACGGGAAAATCGGCCGGGGCAAGAAACCGACCAAGGAACGGATTGTTGGCACCTCGGACCGGCTCTCGTAGAATGCGCATGGACATGGGCTGGGCATGTCCACCAGCAAGGTGGTGGGAAAATCGGCTAAGGCATTGGCCACCGAAGAAGGCTTGAAAACGGCCAATGAAAGTATTGTTGGCAACTCGCACCAACTCGTCGAATGGGCGAGTGCTGGCCATGTCAGCAAGCCAGCCAATAGGAAAATCGACCGGGGCATGAAACCAACCAAAGAACAAATTGTTGGCACCTCGGACCGGCTCTCGTAGAATGCGCGTGGACATGGGCTGGGCCTGTCCACCAGCAAGGTGGTGGGCAAATCGTCTAAGGCATTGGCCACCGAAGAAGGCTTGAAAACGGCCAATGAACGGATTGTTGGCAACTCGCACCAACATGTCGAATGGGCGAGTGCTGGCCATGTCAGCAAGCCAAGAGACGGGAAAATCGGCCGGGGCGTGAAACCGACCAAGGAACGGATTGTTGGCACCTCGGACCGGCTCTCATAGAATGCGCGTGGACATGGGCTAGGCATGTCCACCAGCAAGGTGGTGGGAAAATCGGCTAAGGCATTGGCCACCGAAGAAGGCTTGAAAACGGCCAACGAACGGATTGTTGGCAACTCTCACCAACATGTCGAATGGGCGAGTGCTGGCCATGTAAGCAAGCCAGGCGAGGGGAAAATCGGCCGGGGCATGAAACCGACCAAAGAACAAATTGTTGGCACCTCGGACCGGCTCTCGTAGAATGCGCGTGGACATGGGCTGGGCATGTCCACCAGCAAGGCGGTGGGAAAATCGTCTAAGGCATTGGCCACCGAAGAAGGCTTGAAAACGGCCAATGAACGGATTGTTGGCAACTCGCACCAACTCGTCGAATGGGCGAGTGCTGGCCATGTCAGCAAGCCAGGCGACGGGAAAATCGGCCGGGGCATGAAACCGACCAAGGAACGGATTGTTGGCACCTCAGACCGGCTCTCGTAGAATGCGCGTGGACATGGGCTGGGCATGTCCACCAGCAAGGTGGTGGGAAAATCGGCTAAGGCATTGGACACCGAAGAAGGCTTGAAAACGGCCAATGAACGGATTGTTGGCAACTCGCACCAACTCGTCGAATGGGCGAGTGCTGGCCATGTCAGCAAGCCAGGTGACGGGAAAATCGGCCGGGGCATAAAACCGACCGGGGAACAGATTGTTGGCACCTCGGACCGACTCTCGTAGAATGCGCATGGACATGGGCTGGGCATGTCCACCAGCAAGGTGGTGGGAAAACCGGCTAAGGCATTGGCCACCGAAGAAGGCTTGAAAACGGCCAATGAACGGATTGTTGCAACTCGCACCAACTCGTAAAATGGGCGAGTGCTGGCCTTGTCAGCAAGCTAGGTGACGGGAAAATCGGCCGGGGCATGAAACCGACCAAGGAACGGATTGTTGGCACCTCGGACCGGCTCTCGTAGAATGCGCGTGGACATGGGCTGGGCATGTCCACCAGCAGGGTGGTGGGAAAATCGGCTAAGGCATTGGCCACCGAAGAAGGCTTGAAAACGGCCAATGAACGGATTGTTGGCAACTCGCACCAACTCGTCGAATGGGCGAGTGCTGGCCATGTCAGCAAGCCAGGCGACGGGAAAATCGGCCGGGGCATGAAACCGACCGAGGAACGGATTGTTGGCACCTCGGACCGGCTCTCGTAGAATGCGCGTGGACATGGGCTGGGCATGTCCACCAGCAAGGTGGTGGGAAAATCGGCTAAGGCATTGGCCACCGAAGAAGGCTTGAAAACGGCCAATGAACGGATTGTTGGCAACTCCAACCAACTCGTCGAACGGGCGAGTGCTGGCCATGTCAGCAAGCCAGGCGACGGGAAAATCGGCCGGGGCATGAAACCGACCAAGGAACGGATTGTTGGCACCTCAGACCGGCTATCGTAGAATGCGCGTGGACATGCGCTGGGCATGTCCACCAGCAAGGTGGTGGGAAAATCGGCTAAGGCATTGGCCACCGAAGAAGGCTTGAAAACGGCCAATGAACGGATTGTTGGCAACTCCAGCCAACTCGTCGAATCGGCGAGTGCTGGCCATGTCAGCAAGCCAGCCGACGGGAAAATCGACCGGGGCATGAAACCGACCAAGGAACGGATTGTTGGCACCTCGGACCGGCTCTAGTAGAATGCACGTGGACATAGGCTGGGCATGTCCACCAGCAAGGTGGTTGGAAAATCGGCTAAGGCATTGGCCACCGAAGAAGGCTTGAAAACGACCAATGAAAGTATTGTTGGCAACTCGCACCAACTCGTCGAACGGGCGAGCGCTGGCCATGTCAGCAAGCCAGGCAATGGGAAAATCGGCCGGGCCATGAAACCGACCAAAGAACAAATTGTTGGCACCTCGGACTGGCTCTCGTAGAATGCGCGTGGACATGGGCTGGGCATGTCCACCAGCAAGGTGGTGGGAAAATCGTCTAAGGCATTGGCCACCGAAGAAGGCTTGAAAACGGCCAATGAACGGATTGTTGGCAACTCGCACCAACTCGTCGAACGGGCGAGTGCTGGCCATGTCAGCAAGCGAGGCGACGGAAAAATCGGCCGGGGCATGAAACCGACCAAGGAAAGGATTGTTGGCACCTAGGACCGGCTCTCGTAGAATGCACATGGACATGGGCTGGGCATGTCCACCAGCAAGGTGGTGGGAAAGTCGGCTAAGGCATTGGCCACCGAAGAAGGCTTGAAAACGACCAATGAACGGATTGTTGGCAACTCGCACCAACACGTCGAATGGGCGAGTACTGGCCATGTCAGCAAGCCAGGCAAAGGGAAAATCGGTCGGGGCATGAAACCGACCAAGGAACGCATTGTTGGCACCTCGGACCGGCTCTCGTAGAATGCGCATGGACATGGGCTGGGCATGTCCTCCAGCAAGGTGGTGGGAAAGTCGGCTAAGGCATTGGCCACCGAAGAAGGCTTGAAAACGGCCAATGAACGGATTGTTGGCAACTCGCACCAACTCATCGAATGGGCGAGTGCTGGCCATGTCAGCAAGCCAGGGAATGGGAAAATCGGCCGGACCATGAAACCGACCAAAGAACAAATTGTTGGCACCTCGGACCGGCTCTCGTAGAATGCGCGTGGACATGGGCTGGGCATGTCCACCAGCAAGGTGGTGGGAAAATCGGCTAAGGCATTGGCCACCGAAGAAGGCTTGAAAACGGCCAATGAACGGATTGTTGGCAACTCGTACCAACTCGTCGAACGGGCGAGTGCTGGCCATGTCAGCAAGCCAGGCGACGGGAAAATCGGCCGGGGCATGAAACCGACCAAGGAAAGGATTGTTGGCACCTCGGGCCGGCTCTCGTAGAATGCGCATGGACATAGGCTGGGCATGTCCGCCAGCAAGGTGGTGGGAAAGCTGGCTAAGGCATTGGCCACCGAAGAAGGCTTGAAAACGGCCAATGAACGGATTGTTGGCAACTCGCACCAACTCGTCGAATGGGCGAGTGCTGGCCATGTCAGCAAGCCAGGCGAAGGAAAAATCGGTCGGGGCATGAAACCGACCAAGGAACGGATTGTTGGCACCTCGGACCGGCTCTCGTAGAATGCGCGTGGACATGGGCTGGGATTGTCCACCAGCAAGGTGGTGGGAAAGTCGGCTAAGGCGTTGGCCACCGAAGAAGGCCTGAAAACGGCCAATGAACGGATTGTTGGCAACTCGCACCAACTCGTTGAATGGGCGAGTGCTGGCCATGTCAGTATGCCAGGAGATGGGAAACTCGGCCGGGGCATGAAACCGACCAAGGAACAAATTGTTGGCACCTCGGACCGGCTCTCGTAGAATGCTCGTGGACGTGGGCTGCGCAAGTCCACCAGCAAGGTGGTGGGAAAATCGACTAAGGCATTGGCCACCGAAGATGGCTTGAAAACGACCAATGAACGGATTTTTGGCAACTCGCACCAACTCGTCGAATGGGCGAGTGCTGGCCATGTCAGCAAGCCAGCCGAAGGAAAAATCGGCCGTGGCATGAAACTGACCAAGGAACGGATTGTTGGCACCTCGGACCGGCTCTCGTAGAATGCGCGTGGACATGGGCTGGGCATGTCCACCAGCAAGGTGGTGGGAAAATTGGATAAGGCATTGGCCACCGAAGAAGGCTTGAAAACGGCCAATGAACGGATTGTTGGCAACTCGAACCAACTCGTCGAATGGGCGAGTGCTGGCCATGTCAGCAAGCCAGGCGAAGGGAAAATCGGCCGGGGCATGAAACCGACCGAGGAACGGATTGTTGGCACCTCGGACCGGCTCTCGTAGAATGCGCGTGGACATGGGCTAAGCATGTCCACCAGCAAGGTGGTGGGAAAATCGGCTAAGGCATTGGCCACCGAAGAAGGCTTGAAAACGGCCAATGAACGAATTGTTGGCAACTCGCACCAACTCGTCGAATGGGCGAGTTCTGGCCATGTCAGCAAGCCAGGCGAAGGGAAAATCGGCCGGAGCATGAAACCGACCAAGGAACGGATTATTGGCACCTCAGACCGGCTCTCGTAGAATGCGTGTGGACATGGGCTCGGCATGTCCACCAGCAAGGTGGTGGGAAAATCGGCTAAGGCATTGGCCACCGAAGAAGGCTTGAATACGGCCAATGAACGGATTGTTGGCAACTCGCACCAACTCGTCGAATAGGCGAGTGCTGGTGATGTGAGCAAGCCAGGCGACGGGAAAATCGGCCGGGACATGAAACCGACCAAGGAACGGATTGTTGGCACCTCGGACCGGCTCTCGTAGAATGCGCGTGGACATGGGCTGGGCATGTCCACCAGCAAGGTGGTGGGAAAATCGGCTAAGGCATTGGCCACCGAAGAAGGCTTGGAAACGGCCAATGAACAGATTGTTGGCAACTCGTACCAACCCGTCGAATGGGCGAGTGCTGGCCATGTCAGCAAGCCAGGCGAAGGGAAAATCGGCCGGGGCATGAAACCGACCAAGGAACGGATTGTTGGCAGCTCGGACAGGCTCTCGTAGAATGCGCATGGACATGGGCTGGGCATGTCCACCAGCAAGGTGGTGGGAAAATCGGCTAAGGCCTTGACCACCAAAGAAAGCTTGAAAACGGCCAATGAACGGATTGTTGGCAACTCGCACCAACTCGTCGAATGGGCGAGTGCTGGCCATGTCAGCAATCCAGGCGACAGGAAAATCGGCCGGGGCATGAAACCGACCAAGGAACGGATTGTTGGCACCTCGGACCGGCTCTCGTAGAATGCGCGTGGACATGGGCTGGGCATGTCCACCAGAAAGGTGGTGGGAGAATTGGCTAAGGAATTGGCCACCGAAGAAGGCTTGAAAACGGCCAATCAACGGATTGTTGGAAACTCGCACCAACTCGTCGAATGGGCGAGTGCTGGCCATGTCAGCAAGCCATGCGACGGGAAAATCGGCCGGGGCTTGAAACCAACCAAGGAACGGATTGTTGGCACCTCGGACCAGCTCTCGTAGAATGCGCATGGACATGGGCTGGGCATGTCCACCAGCAAGGTGGAGGGAAAATCGGCTAAGGCATTGGCCACCGAAGAATGCTTGAAAACGGCCAATGAACGGAGTGTTGGCAAATCGCACCAACTCGTCGAATGGGCGAGTGCTGGCCATGTCAGCAAGCCAGGCGACGGGAAAATCGGCCGGGGCATGAAACCGGCCAAGGAACGGATTGTTGGCACCTCGGACCGGCTCTCGTAGAATGCGCGTGGACATGGGCTGGGCATGTCCACCAGCAAGGTGGTGGGAAAATCGACAAAGGCATTGGCCACCGAAGAAGGCTTGGAAACGGCCAATGAACAGATTGTTAGCAACTCGTACCAACCCGTCGAAAGGGCGAGTGCTGGCCATGTTACCAAGCCAGGCGACGGGAAAATCGGCCGGGGCATGAAACCGACCAAGGAACGGATTGTTGGCACCTCGGACCGGCTCTCGTAGAATGCGCGTGGACATGGGCTGGGCATGTCCACCAGCAAGGTGGTGGGAAAATGGACAAAGGCATTGCCCACCAAAGAAAGCTTGAAAACGGCCAATGAACGGATTGTTGGCAACTCGTACCAACCCGTCGAATGGGCGAGTGCTGGCCATGTCAGCAATCCAGGCGACAGGAAAATCGGCCGGGGCATGAAACCGACCAAGGAACGGATTGTTGGCACCTCGGACCGGCTCTCGTAGAATGCGCGTGGACATGGGCTGGGCATGTCCACCAGAAAGGTGGTGGGAGAATTGGCTAAGGAATTGGCCACCGAAGAAGGCTTGAAAACGGCCAATCAACGGATTGTTGGCAACTCGCACCAACTCGTCGAATGGGCGAGTGCTGGCCATGTCAGCAAGCCATGCGACGGGAAAATCGGCCGGGGCTTGAAACCAACCAAGGAACGGATTGTTGGCACCTCGGACCAGCTCTCGTAGAATGCGGATGGACATGGGCTGGGCATGTCCACCAGCAAGGTGGAGGGAAAATCGGCTAAGGCATTGGCCACCGAAGAATGCTTGAAAACGGCCAATGAACGGAGTGTTGGCAAATCGCACCAACTCGTCGAATGGGCGAGTGCTGGCCATGTCAGCAAGCCAGGCGACGGGAAAATCGGCCGGGGCATGAAACCGGCCAAGGAACGGATTGTTGGCACCTCGGACCGGCTCTCGTAGAATGCGCGTGGACATGGGCTGGGCATGTCCACCAGCAAGGTGGTGGGAAAATCGACAAAGGCATTGGCCACCGAAGAAGGCTTGGAAACGGCCAATGAACAGATTGTTAGCAACTCGTACCAACCCGTCGAAAGGGCGAGTGCTGGCCATGTTACCAAGCCAGGCGACGGGAAAATCGGCCGGGGCATGAAACCGACCAAGGAACGGATTGTTGGCACCTCGGACCGGCTCTCGTAGAATGCGCGTGGACATGGGCTGGGCATGTCCACCAGCAAGGTGGTGGGAAAATCGGCTAAGGCATTGGCCACCGAAGAAGGCTTGGAAACGGCCAATGAACAGATTGTTGGCAACTCGTAGCAACCCGTCGAATGGGCGAGTGCTGGCCATGTCAGCAAGCCATGCGACGGGAAAATCGGCCGGGGCATGAAACCGACCAAGGAACGGATTGTTGGCACCTCGGACCGGCTCTCGTAGAATGCGCGTGGACATGGGCTGGGCATGTCCACCAGCAAGGTGGTGGGAAAATCGGCTAAGGCATTGGCCACCAAAGAAGGCTTGAAAACGGCCAATGAACGGATTGTTGGCAACTCGCACCAACTCGTCGAATGGGCGAGTGCTGGCCATGTCAGCAAGCCATGCGACGGGAAAATCGGCCGGGGCATGAAACCAACCAAGGAACGGATTGTTGGCACCTCGGACCAGCTCTCGTAGAATGCGCATGGAAATGGGCTGGGCATGTCCACCAGCAAGGTGGTGGGAAAATCGGCTAAGGCATTGGCCACCGAAGAATGCTTGAAAACGGCCAATGAACGAATTGTTGGCAAATCGCACCAACTCGTCGAATGGGCGAGTGCTTGCCATGTCAGCAAGCCAGGCGACGGGAAAATCGGCCGGGGCATGAAACCGACCAAGGAACGGATTGTTGGCACCTCGGACCGGCTCTCGTAGAATGCGCGTGGACATGGGCTGGGCATGTCCACCAGCAAGGTGGTGGGAAAATGGACAAAGGCATTGGCCACCGAAGAAGGCTTGGAAACGGCCAATGAACAGATTGTTGGCAACTCGTACCAACCCGTCGAATGGGCGAGTGCTGGCCATGTCAGCAAGCCAGGCGATGGGAAAATCGGCCGGGGCATAAAACCGACCAAGGAACGGATTGTTGGCACCTCGGACCGGCTCTCGTAGAATGCGCATGGACATGGGCTGGGCATGTCCACCAGCAAGGTGGTGGGACAATCGGCTAAGGCCTTGACCACCAAAGAAAGCTTGAAAACGGCCAATGAACGGATTGTTGGCAACTCGCACCAACTCGTCGAATGGGCGAGTGCTGGCCATGTCAGCAAGCCAGGCGACGGGAAAATCGGCCGGGGCATGAAACCGACCAAGGAACGGAATGTTGGCACCTCGGACCGGCTCTCGTAGAATGCGCGTGGACATAGGCTGGGCATGTCCACCAGAAAGGTGGTGGGAGAATTGGCTAAGGAATTGGCCACCGAAGAAGGCTTGAAAACGGCCAATCAACGGATTGTTGGCAACTCGCACCAACTCGTCGAATGGGCGAGTGCTGGCCATGTCAGCAAGCCATGCGATGGGAAAATCGGCAGGGGCCTGAAACCAACCAAGGAACGGATTATTGGCACCTCGGACCAGGTCTCGTAGAATGCGCATGGGCATGGGCTGGGCATGTCCACCAGCAAGGTGGTGGGAAAATCGTCAAAGGCATTGGCCACCGAAGAAGGCTTGGAAACGGCCAATGAACAGATTGTTGGCAACTCGTACCAACCCGTCGAAATGGCGAGTGCTGGCCATGTCAACAAGCCAGGCGACGGGAAAATCGGCCGGGGCATGAAACCAACCAAGGAACGGATTGTGGGCACCTCGGACCAGCTCTCGTAGAATGCGCATGGACATGGGCTGGGCATGTCCACCAGCAAGGTGGTGGGAAAATCGGCTAAGGCCTTGACCACCAAAGAAAGCTTGAAAACGGCCAATGAACGGATTGTTGGCAACTAGCACCAACTCGTCGAATGGGCGAGTGCTGGCCATGTCAGCAAGCCAGGCGACGGGAAAATCGGCCGGGGCATGAAACCGACCAAGGAACGGATTGTTGGCACCTCGGACCAGCTCTCGCAGAATGCGCATGGACATGGGCTGGGCATGTCCAGCAGCAAGGTGGTGGGAAAATCGGCTAAGGCATTGGCCACCGAAGAATGCTTGAAAACGGCCAATGAACGGATTGTTGGCAAATCGCACCAACTCGTCGAATGGGCGAGTGCTGGCCATGTCAGCAAGCCAGGCGACGGGAAAATCCGCCGGGGCATGAAACCGACCAAGGAACGGATTGTTGGCACCTCGGACCGGCTCTCGTAGAATGCGCGTGGACATGGGCTGGGCATGTCCACCAGCAAGGTAGTGGGAAAATGGACAAAGGCATTGGCCACCGAAAAAGGCTTGGAAACGGCCAATGAACAGATTGTTGGCAACTCGTACCAACCCGTCGAATGGGCGAGTGCTGGCCATGTCAGCAAGCCAGGCGATGGGAAAATCGGCCGGGGCATGAAACCGACCAAGGAACGGATTGTTGGCACCTCGGACCGGCTCTCGTAGAATGCGCATGGACATGGGCTGGGCATGTCCACCAGCAAGGTGGTTGGAAAATCGGCTAAGGCCTTGACCACCAAAGAAAGCTTGAAAACGGCCAATGAACAGATTGTTGGCAACTCGCACCAACTCGTCGAATGGGCGAGTGCTGGCCATGTCAGCAAGCCAGGCGACGGGAAAATCGGCCGGGGCATGAAACCGACCAAGGAACGGATTGTTGGCACCTCGGACCGGCTCTCGTAGAATGCGCGTGGACATGGACTAGGCATGTCCACCAGAAAGGTGGAGGGAAAATTGGCTAAGGAATTGGCCATCGAAGAAGGCTTGAAAATGGCCAATCAACGGATTGTTGGCAACTCGCACCAACTCGTCGAATGGGCGAGTGCTGGCCATGTCAGCAAGCCATGCGACGGGAAAATCGGCCGGGGCATGAAACCGACCAAGGAACGGATTGTTGGCACCTCGGACCAGCTCTCGTAGAATGCGCATGGACATGGGCTGGGCATGTCCACCAGCAAGGTGGAGCGAAAATCGGCTAAGGCATTGGCCACCGAAGAATGCTTGAAAACGGCCAATGAACGGATTGTTGGCAAATCGCACCAACTCGTCGAATGGGCGAGTGCTGGCCATGTCAACAAGCCAGGCGACGGGAAAATCGGCCGGGGCATGAAACCAACCAAGGAACGGATTGTTGGCACCTCGGACCGGCTCTCGTAGAATGCGCGTGGACATGGGCTGGGCATGTCCACCAGCAAGGTGGTGGGAAAATCGACAAAGGCATTGGCCACCGAAGAAGGCTTCGAAACGGCCAATGAACAGATTGTTGGCAACTCGTACCAACCCGTCGAAAGGGCGAGTGCTGGCCATGTCAACAAGCCAGGCGACGGGAAAATCGGCCGGGGCATGAAACCAACCAAGGAACGGATTGTTGGCACCTCGGACCAGCTCTCGTAGAATGCACATGGACATGGGCTGGGCATGTCCACCAGCAAGGTGGTGGGAAAATCGGCTAAGGCATTGGCCACCGAAGAATGCTTGAAAACGGCCAATGAACGAATTGTTGGCAAGTCGCACCAACTCGTCGAATGGGCGAGTGCTGGCCATGTCAGCAAGCCAGGCGACGGTAAAATCGGCCGGGGCATGAAACCGACCAAGGAACGAATTGTTGGCACCTGGGACCGGCTCTCGTAGAATGCGCGGGGACATGGGCTGGGCATTTCCACCAGCAAGGTGGTGGGAAAATCGGCTAAGGCATTGGCCACCGAAGAAGGCTTGGAAATGGCCAATGAACAGATTGTTGGCAACTCGTACCAACCCGTCGAATGGGCGAGTGCTGGCCATGTCAGCAAGCCAGGCAACGAGAAAATCGGCCGGGGCAAGAAACCGACCAAGGAACGGATTGTTGGCACCTCGGACCGGCTGTCGTAGAATGCCCATGGACATGGGCTGGGCATGTCCACCAGCAAGGTGGTGGGAAAATCGGCTAAGGCATTGGCCACCAAAGAAGGCTTGAAAACGGCCAATGAACGGATTGTTGGCAACTCGCACCAACTCGTCGAATGGGCGAGTGCTGGCCATGTCAGCAAGTCAGGCGACGGGAAAATCGCCCGGGGCATGAAACCGACCAAGGAACGGATTGTTGGCACCTCGGACCGGCTCTCTTAGAATGCGCGTGGACATGGGTTGGGCATGTCCAGCAGCAAGGTGGTGGGAAAATCGGCTAAGGCATTGGCCACCGAAGAATGCTTGAAAACGGCCAATGAACGGATTGTTGGAAACTCGCACCAACTCGTCGAATGGGCGAGTGCTGGCCATGTTAGCAAGCCATGCGACGGGAAAATCGGCCGGGGCATGAAACCAACCAAGGAACGGATTGTTGGCTCCTCGGACCCGCTCTCGTAGAAGGCGCATGGACATGGGCGGGGCATGTCCACCAGCAAGGTGGTGGGAAAATCGGCTAAGGCATTGGCCACCGAAGAATGCTTGAAAACGGCCAATGAACGGATTGTTGGCAAATCGCACCAACTCGTCGAATGGGCGAGTGCTGGCCATGTCAGCAAGCCAGGCGACGGGAAAATCGGCCGGGGCATGAAACCGACCAAGGAACGGATTGTCGGCACCTTGGACCGGCTCTCGTAGAATGCGTGTGGACATGGGTTGGGCATGTCCACCAGCAAGGTGGTGGGAAAATCGGCTAAGGCATTGGCCACCGAAGAAGGCTTGAAAACGGCCAATGAACGGATTGTTGGCAACTCGCACCAACTCGTCGAATGGGCGAGTGCTGGCCATGTCAGCAAGGCACGCGACGGGAAAATCGGCCGGGGCATGAAACCGACCAAGGAACGGATTGTTGGCACCTCGGACCAGCTCTCGTAGAATGCGCGTGGTCATGGGCTGGGCATGTCAACCAGCAAGGTGGTGGGAAAATCGGCTAAGGCATTGGCCACCAAAGAAGGCTTGAAAACGGCCAATGAAGGGATTGTTGGCAACTCGCACCAACTCGTCGAATGGGCGAGTGCTGGCCATGTCAGCAAGCCAGGCGATGGGAAAATCGGCCGGGGCATGAAACCGACCAAGGAACGGATTGTTGGCACCTCGGACCGGCTCTCGTAGAATGCGCGTGGACATGGGCTGGGCATGTCCACCAGCAAGGTGGTGGGAAAATAGGCTAAGGCATTGGCCACCGAAGAAGGCTTGAAAACGGCCAATGAACAGATTGTTGGCAACTCGTACCAACCCGTCGAATGGGCAAGTACTGGCCATGTCAGCAAGCCAGGCGACGGGAAAATCGGCCGGGGCATGAAACCGACCAAGGAACGGATTGTTGGCACCTCGGACCGGCTCTCGTAGAATGCGCGTGGACATGGGCTGGGCATGTCCACCAGCAAGGTGGTGGGCAAATCGGCTAAGGAATTGGCCACCGAAGAAGGCTTGAAAACAGCCAATGAACGGCTTGTTGGCAGGTCGCACCAACTCGTCGAATGGGCGAGTGCTCGCCATGTCAGCAAGCCAGGCTACGGGAAAATCGGCCGGGGCATGAAACCGACCAAGGAACGGATTGTTGGCACCTCGGACCGGCGCTCGTAGAATGCGCGTGGACATGGGCTGGGCATGTCCACCAGCAAGGTGGTGGGAGAATCGACTAAGGAATTGGCAACCGAAGAAGGCTTGAAAACGGCCAACGAATGGATTGTTGGCAACTCGCACCAACTCGTCGAATGGGCGAGTGCTGGCCATGTCAGCAAGCCATACGACGGGAAAATCGGCCGGGGCATGAAACCAACCAAGGAATGGATTGTTGGCACCTCGGACCAGCTCTCGTAGAATGCGTATGGACATGGGCTGGGCATGTCCACCAGCAAGGTGGTGGGAAAATCGGCTAAGGCATTGGCCACCAAAGAAGGCTTGAAAACGGCCAATGAACGGATTGTTGGCAACTCGCACCAACTCGTCGAATGGGCGAGTGCTGGCCATGTCAGCAAGCCAGGCGACGGGAAAATCGGCCTGGGCATGAAACTGACCAAGGAACGGATCGTTGGCACCTCGGACCGGCTCTCGTAGAATGCGCGTGGACATGGTCTGGGCATGTCCACCAGCAAGGTGGTGGGGGAATCGACTAAGGAATTGGCGACCGAAGAAGGCTTGAAAACGGCCAATGAACGGATTGTTGGCAACTCGCACCAACTCGTCGAATGCGCGAGAGCTGGCCATGTCAGCAAGCCATGCGACGGGAAAATCGGCCGGGGCATGAAACCAACCAAGGAACGGATTGTTGGCACCTCGGACCAGCTCTCGTAGAATGCGCATGGACATGGGCTGGGCATGTCCACCAGCAAGGTGGTGGGAAAATCGGTTAAGGCATTGGCCACCAAAGAAGGCTTGAAAACGGCCAATGAACGGATTGTTGGCAAATCGCACCAACTCGTCGAATGGGCGAGTGCTGGCCATGTCAGCAAGCCAGGCGACGGGAAAATCGGCCGGGGCATGAAACCGACCAAGGAACAGATTGTTGGCACCTCGGACTGGCTCTCGTAGAATGCGCGTGGGCATGGGCTGGGTATGTCCACCAGCAAGGTGGTGGGAAAATCGGCTAAGGCATTGGCCACCGAAGAAGGCTTGAAAACGGCCAATGAACGGATTGTTGGCAACTCGCACCAACTCGTCGAATGGGCGAGTGCTGGCCATGTCAGCAAGCCATGCGACGGGAAAATCGGCCGGGGCATGAAACCAACCAAGGAACGGATTGTTGGCACCTCGGACCAGCTCTCGTAGAATGCGCATGGACATGGGCTGGGCATGTCCACCAGCAAGGTGATGGGAAAATGGGCTAAGGCATTGGCCACCAAAGAAGGCTTGAAAATGGCCAATGAACGGATTGTTGGCAACTCGCACCAACCCGTCGAATGGGCGAGTGCTGGCCATGTCAGCAAGCCAGGAGAGGGGAAAATCGGCCGGGGCATGAAACCGACCAAGGAACGGATTGTTGGCACCTCGGACCGGCTCTCGTAGAATGCGCGTGGTCATGGGCAGGGCATGTCCACCAGCAAGGTGGTGGGAAAATCGGCTAAGGCATTGGCCACCAAAGAAGGCTTGAAAACGGCCAATGAACGGATTGTTGGCAACTCGCACCAACTCGTCGAATGGGCGAGTGCTGGCCATGTCAGCAAGCCAGGCGACGGGAAAATCGGCCGGGGCATGAAACCGACGAAGGAACGGATTGTTGGCACCTCGGACCGGCTCTCGTAAAATGCGCGTGGACATGGGCTGGGCATGTCCACCAGCAAGGTGGTGGGAAAATCGGCTAAGGCATTGGCCACCGAAGAAGGCTTGAAAACGGCCAATGAACAGATTGTTGGCAACTCGTACCAACCCGTCGAATGGGCGAGTGCTGGCCATGTCAGCAAGCCAGGCGACGGGAAAATCGGCCGGGGCGTGAAACCGACCAAGGAACGGATTGTTGGCACCTCGGACCGGCGCTCGTAGAATGCGCGTGGACATGGGCTGGGCATGTCCACCAGCAAGGTGGTGGGAGAATCGACTAAGGAATTGGCGACCGAAGAAGGCTTGAAAACGGCCAACGAATGGATTGTTGGCAACTCGCACCAACTCGTCGAATGGACGAGTGCTGGCCATGTCAGCAAGCCATGCGACGGGAAAATCGGCCGGGGCATGAAACCGACCAAGGAACGGATTGTTGGCACCTCGGACCGGCTCTCGTAGAATGCGCGTGGACATGGGCTGGGCATGTGCACCAGCAAGGTGGTGGGAAAATCGGCTAAGGCATTGGCCACCGTAGAAGGATTGAAAATGGCCAATGAACGGATTGTTGGCAACTCGCACCAACTCGTCGAATGGGCGAGTGCTGGCCATGTCAGCAAGCCAGGTGACGGGAAAATCGGCCGGGACATGAAACCGACCAAGGAACGGATTGTTGGCACCTCGGACCGGCTCTCGTAGAATGCGCGTGGACATGGGCTGGGCATGTGCACCAGCAAGGTGGTGGGAAAATCGGCTAAGGCATTGGCCACCGTAGAAGGATTGAAAACGGCCAATGAAGGGATTGTTGGCAACTCGCACCAACTCGTCGAAAGGGCGAGTGCTGGCCATGTCAGCAAGCCAGGCGACGGGAAAATCGGCCGGGGCATGAAACCGACCAAGGAACGGATTGTTGGCACCTCGGACTGGCTCTCGTAGAATGCGCGTGTGCATGGGCTGGGTATGTCCACCAGCAAGGTGGTGGGAAAATCGGCTAAGGGATTGGCCACCGAAGAAGGGTTGAAAACGGCCAATGAACGGATTGTTGGCAACTCGCACCAACTCGTCGAATGGGCGACTGCTGGCCATGTCAGCAAGCCAGGCGACGGGAAAATCGGACGGGGCATGAAACCGACCAAGGAACGGATTGTTGGCACCTCGGACCAGCTCTCGTAGAATGCGCGTGGACATGGGCTGGGCATGTCCACCAGCAAGGTGGTGGGAAAATCGGCTAAGGCATTGGCCACCGAAGAATGCTTGATAACGGCCAATGAACGGATTGTTGGCAACTCGCACCAACTCGTCGAATGGGCGAGTGCTGGCCATGTCAGCAAGCCAGGCGACGGGAAAATCGGCCGGGGCATGAAACCGACCAAGGAACGGATTGTTGGCACCTCGGACCGGCTCTCGTAAAATGCGCGTGGACATGGGCTGGGCATGTCCACCAGCAAGGTGGTGGGAAAATCGGCTAAGGCATTGGCCACCGAAGAAGGCTTGAAAACGGCCAATGAACAGATTGTTGGCAACTCGTACCAACCCGTCGAATGGGCGAGTGCTGGCCATGTCAGCAAGCCAGGCGCCGGAAAAATCGGTCGGGGCATGAAACCGACCAAGGAACGGATTCTTGGCACCTCGGACCGGCTCTCGTAGAATGCGCATTGACATGGGCTGGGCATGTCCACCAGCAAGGTGGTGGGAAAATCGGCTAAGGCATTGGACACCAAAGAAGGCTTGAAAACGGCCAATGAACGGATTGTTGGCAACTCGCACCAACTCGTCGAATGGGCGAGTGCTGGCCATGTCAGCAAGCCAGGCGACGGGAAAATCGGCCGGGGCATGAAACCGACGAAGGAACGGATTGTTGGCACCTCGGACCGGCTCTCGTAAAATGCGCGTGGACATGGGCTGGGCATGTCCACCAGCAAGGTGGTGGGAAAATCGGCTAAGGCATTGGCCACCGAAGAAGGCTTGAAAACGGCCAATGAACAGATTGTTGGCAACTCGTACCAACCCGTCGAATGGGCGAGTGCTGGCCATGTCAGCAAGCCAGGCGACGGGAAAATCGGCCGGGGCGTGAAACCGACCAAGGAACGGATTGTTGGCACCTCGGACCGGCGCTCGTAGAATGCGCGTGGACATGGGCTGGGCATGTCCACCAGCAAGGTGGTGGGAGAATCGACTAAGGAATTGGCGACCGAAGAAGGCTTGAAAACGGCCAACGAATGGATTGTTGGCAACTCGCACCAACTCGTCGAATGGACGAGTGCTGGCCATGTCAGCAAGCCATGCGACGGGAAAATCGGCCGGGGCATGAAACCGACCAAGGAACGGATTGTTGGCACCTCGGACCGGCTCTCGTAGAATGCGCGTGGACATGGGCTGGGCATGTGCACCAGCAAGGTGGTGGGAAAATCGGCTAAGGCATTGGCCACCGTAGAAGGATTGAAAATGGCCAATGAACGGATTGTTGGCAACTCGCACCAACTCGTCGAATGGGCGAGTGCTGGCCATGTCAGCAAGCCAGGTGACGGGAAAATCGGCCGGGACATGAAACCGACCAAGGAACGGATTGTTGGCACCTCGGACCGGCTCTCGTAGAATGCGCGTGGACATGGGCTGGGCATGTGCACCAGCAAGGTGGTGGGAAAATCGGCTAAGGCATTGGCCACCGTAGAAGGATTGAAAACGGCCAATGAAGGGATTGTTGGCAACTCGCACCAACTCGTCGAAAGGGCGAGTGCTGGCCATGTCAGCAAGCCAGGCGACGGGAAAATCGGCCGGGGCATGAAACCGACCAAGGAACGGATTGTTGGCACCTCGGACTGGCTCTCGTAGAATGCGCGTGTGCATGGGCTGGGTATGTCCACCAGCAAGGTGGTGGGAAAATCGGCTAAGGGATTGGCCACCGAAGAAGGGTTGAAAACGGCCAATGAACGGATTGTTGGCAACTCGCACCAACTCGTCGAATGGGCGACTGCTGGCCATGTCAGCAAGCCAGGCGACGGGAAAATCGGACGGGGCATGAAACCGACCAAGGAACGGATTGTTGGCACCTCGGACCAGCTCTCGTAGAATGCGCGTGGACATGGGCTGGGCATGTCCACCAGCAAGGTGGTGGGAAAATCGGCTAAGGCATTGGCCACCGAAGAATGCTTGATAACGGCCAATGAACGGATTGTTGGCAACTCGCACCAACTCGTCGAATGGGCGAGTGCTGGCCATGTCAGCAAGCCAGGCGACGGGAAAATCGGCCGGGGCATGAAACCGACCAAGGAACGGATTGTTGGCACCTCGGACCGGCTCTCGTAAAATGCGCGTGGACATGGGCTGGGCATGTCCACCAGCAAGGTGGTGGGAAAATCGGCTAAGGCATTGGCCACCGAAGAAGGCTTGAAAACGGCCAATGAACAGATTGTTGGCAACTCGTACCAACCCGTCGAATGGGCGAGTGCTGGCCATGTCAGCAAGCCAGGCGCCGGAAAAATCGGTCGGGGCATGAAACCGACCAAGGAACGGATTCTTGGCACCTCGGACCGGCTCTCGTAGAATGCGCATTGACATGGGCTGGGCATGTCCACCAGCAAGGTGGTGGGAAAATCGGCTAAGGCATTGGACACCAAAGAAGGCTTGAAAACGGCCAATGAACGGATTGTTGGCAACTCGCACCAACTCGTCGAATGGGCGAGTGCTGGCCATGTCAGCAAGCCAGGCGACGGGAAAATCGGCCGGGGCATGAAACCGACCAAGGAACAGATTGTTGGCACCTCGGACTGGCTCTCGTAGAATGCGCGTGGGCATGGGCTGGGTATGTCCACCAGCAAGGTGGTGGGAAAATCGGCTAAGGCATTGGCCACCGAAGAAGGCTTGAAAACGGCCAATGAACGGATTGTTGGCAACTCGCACCAACTCGTCGAATGGGCGAGTGCTGGCCATGTCAGCAAGCCATGCGACGGGAAAATCGGCCGGGGCATGAAACCAACCAAGGAACGGATTGTTGGCACCTCGGACCAGCTCTCGTAGAATGCGCATGGACATGGGCTGGGCATGTCCACCAGCAAGGTGATGGGAAAATGGGCTAAGGCATTGGCCACCAAAGAAGGCTTGAAAATGGCCAATGAACGGATTGTTGGCAACTCGCACCAACCCGTCGAATGGGCGAGTGCTGGCCATGTCAGCAAGCCAGGAGAGGGGAAAATCGGCCGGGGCATGAAACCGACCAAGGAACGGATTGTTGGCACCTCGGACCGGCTCTCGTAGAATGCGCGTGGTCATGGGCAGGGCATGTCCACCAGCAAGGTGGTGGGAAAATCGGCTAAGGCATTGGCCACCAAAGAAGGCTTGAAAACGGCCAATGAACGGATTGTTGGCAACTCGCACCAACTCGTCGAATGGGCGAGTGCTGGCCATGTCAGCAAGCCACGCGACGGGAAAATCGGCCGGGGCATGAAACCGACGAAGGAACGGATTGTTGGCACCTCGGACCGGCTCTCGTAAAATGCGCGTGGACATGGGCTGGGCATGTCCACCAGCAAGGTGGTGGGAAAATCGGCTAAGGCATTGGCCACCGAAGAAGGCTTGAAAACGGCCAATGAACAGATTGTTGGCAACTCGTACCAACCCGTCGAATGGGCGAGTGCTGGCCATGTCAGCAAGCCAGGCGACGGGAAAATCGGCCGGGGCGTGAAACCGACCAAGGAACGGATTGTTGGCACCTCGGACCGGCGCTCGTAGAATGCGCGTGGACATGGGCTGGGCATGTCCACCAGCAAGGTGGTGGGAGAATCGACTAAGGAATTGGCGACCGAAGAAGGCTTGAAAACGGCCAACGAATGGATTGTTGGCAACTCGCACCAACTCGTCGAATGGACGAGTGCTGGCCATGTCAGCAAGCCATGCGACGGGAAAATCGGCCGGGGCATGAAACCGACCAAGGAACGGATTGTTGGCACCTCGGACCGGCTCTCGTAGAATGCGCGTGGACATGGGCTGGGCATGTGCACCAGCAAGGTGGTGGGAAAATCGGCTAAGGCATTGGCCACCGTAGAAGGATTGAAAATGGCCAATGAACGGATTGTTGGCAACTCGCACCAACTCGTCGAATGGGCGAGTGCTGGCCATGTCAGCAAGCCAGGTGACGGGAAAATCGGCCGGGACATGAAACCGACCAAGGAACGGATTGTTGGCACCTCGGACCGGCTCTCGTAGAATGCGCGTGGACATGGGCTGGGCATGTGCACCAGCAAGGTGGTGGGAAAATCGGCTAAGGCATTGGCCACCGTAGAAGGATTGAAAACGGCCAATGAACGGATTGTTGGCAACTCGCACCAACTCGTCGAAAGGGCGAGTGCTGGCCATGTCAGCAAGCCAGGCGACGGGAAAATCGGCCGGGGCATGAAACCGACCAAGGAACGGATTGTTGGCACCTCGGACTGGCTCTCGTAGAATGCGCGTGTGCATGGGCTGGGTATGTCCACCAGCAAGGTGGTGGGAAAATCGGCTAAGGGATTGGCCACCGAAGAAGGCTTGAAAACGGCCAATGAACGGATTGTTGGCAACTCGCACCAACTCGTCGAATGGGCGACTGCTGGCCATGTCAGCAAGCCAGGCGACGGGAAAATCGGACGGGGCATGAAACCGACCAAGGAACGGATTGTTGGCACCTCGGACCAGCTCTCGTAGAATGCGCGTGGACATGGGCTGGGCATGTCCACCAGCAAGGTGGTGGGAAAATCGGCTAAGGCATTGGCCACCGAAGAATGCTTGATAACGGCCAATGAACGGATTGTTGGCAACTCGCACCAACTCGTCGAATGGGCGAGTGCTGGCCATGTCAGCAAGCCAGGCGACGGGAAAATCGGCCGGGGCATGAAACCGACCAAGGAATGGATTGTTGGCACCTCGGACCGGCTCTCGTAAAATGCGCGTGGACATGGGCTGGGCATGTCCACCAGCAAGGTGGTGGGAAAATCGGCTAAGGCATTGGCCACCGAAGAAGGCTTGAAAACGGCCAATGAACAGATTGTTGGCAACTCGTACCAACCCGTCGAATGGGCGAGTGCTGGCCATGTCAGCAAGCCAGGCGCCGGAAAAATCGGTCGGGGCATGAAACCGACCAAGGAACGGATTCTTGGCACCTCGGACCGGCTCTCGTAGAATGCGCATTGACATGGGCTGGGCATGTCCACCAGCAAGGTGGTGGGAAAATCGGCTAAGGCATTGGACACCAAAGAAGGCTTGAAAACGGCCAATGAACGGATTGTTGGCAACTCGCACCAACTCGTCGAATGGGCGAGTGCTGGCCATGTCAGCAAGCCAGGCGACGGGAAAATCGGCCGGGGCATGAAACCGACCAAGGAACAGATTGTTGGCACCTCGGACTGGCTCTCGTAGAATGCGCGTGGGCATGGGCTGGGTATGTCCACCAGCAAGGTGGTGGGAAAATCGGCTAAGGCATTGGCCACCGAAGAAGGCTTGAAAACGGCCAATGAACGGATTGTTGGCAACTCGCACCAACTCGTCGAATGGGCGAGTGCTGGCCATGTCAGCAAGCCATGCGACGGGAAAATCGGCCGGGGCATGAAACCAACCAAGGAACGGATTGTTGGCACCTCGGACCAGCTCTCGTAGAATGCGCATGGACATGGGCTGGGCATGTCCACCAGCAAGGTGATGGGAAAATGGGCTAAGGCATTGGCCACCAAAGAAGGCTTGAAAATGGCCAATGAACGGATTGTTGGCAACTCGCACCAACCCGTCGAATGGGCGAGTGCTGGCCATGTCAGCAAGCCAGGAGAGGGGAAAATCGGCCGGGGCATGAAACCGACCAAGGAACGGATTGTTGGCACCTCGGACCGGCTCTCGTAGAATGCGCGTGGTCATGGGCAGGGCATGTCCACCAGCAAGGTGGTGGGAAAATCGGCTAAGGCATTGGCCACCAAAGAAGGCTTGAAAACGGCCAATGAACGGATTGTTGGCAACTCGCACCAACTCGTCGAATGGGCGAGTGCTGGCCATGTCAGCAAGCCAGGCGACGGGAAAATCGGCCGGGGCATGAAACCGACCAAGGAACGGATTGTTGGCACCTCGGACCGGCTCTCGTAAAATGCGCGTGGACATGGGCTGGGCATGTCCACCAGCAAGGTGGTGGGAAAATCGGCTAAGGCATTGGCCACCGAAGAAGGCTTGAAAACGGCCAATGAACAGATTGTTGGCAACTCGTACCAACCCGTCGAATGGGCGAGTGCTGGCCATGTCAGCAAGCCAGGCGACGGGAAAATCGGCCGGGGCGTGAAACCGACCAAGGAACGGATTGTTGGCACCTCGGACCGGCGCTCGTAGAATGCGCGTGGACATGGGCTGGGCATGTCCACCAGCAAGGTGGTGGGAGAATCGACTAAGGAATTGGCGACCGAAGAAGGCTTGAAAACGGCCAACGAATGGATTGTTGGCAACTCGCACCAACTCGTCGAATGGACGAGTGCTGGCCATGTCAGCAAGCCATGCGACGGGAAAATCGGCCGGGGCATGAAACCGACCAAGGAACGGATTGTTGGCACCTCGGACCGGCTATCGTAGAATGCGCGTGGACATGGGCTGGGCATGTGCACCAGCAAGGTGGTGGGAAAATCGGCTAAGGCATTGGCCACCGTAGAAGGATTGAAAATGGCCAATGAACGGATTGTTGGCAACTCGCACCAACTCGTCGAATGGGCGAGTGCTGGCCATGTCAGCAAGCCAGGTGACGGGAAAATCGGCCGGGACATGAAACCGACCAAGGAACGGATTGTTGGCACCTCGGACCGGCTCTCGTAGAATGCGCGTGGACATGGGCTGGGCATGTGCACCAGCAAGGTGGTGGGAAAATCGGCTAAGGCATTGGCCACCGTAGAAGGATTGAAAACGGCCAATGAACGGATTGTTGGCAACTCGCACCAACTCGTCGAAAGGGCGAGTGCTGGCCATGTCAGCAAGCCAGGCGACGGGAAAATCGGCCGGGGCATGAAACCGACCAAGGAACGGATTGTTGGCACCTCGGACTGGCTCTCGTAGAATGCGCGTGTGCATGGGCTGGGTATGTCCACCAGCAAGGTGGTGGGAAAATCGGCTAAGGGATTGGCCACCGAAGAAGGCTTGAAAACGGCCAATGAACGGATTGTTGGCAACTCGCACCAACTCGTCGAATGGGCGACTGCTGGCCATGTCAGCAAGCCAGGCGACGGGAAAATCGGACGGGGCATGAAACCGACCAAGGAACGGATTGTTGGCACCTCGGACCAGCTCTCGTAGAATGCGCGTGGACATGGGCTGGGCATGTCCACCAGCAAGGTGGTGGGAAAATCGGCTAAGGCATTGGCCACCGAAGAATGCTTGATAACGGCCAATGAACGGATTGTTGGCAACTCGCACCAACACGTCGAATGGGCGAGTGCTGGCCATGTCAGCAAGCCAGGCGACGGGAAAATCGGCCGGGGCATGAAACCGACCAAGGAACGGATTGTTGGCACCTCGGACCGGCTCTCGTAAAATGCGCGTGGACATGGGCTGGGCATGTCCACCAGCAAGGTGGTGGGCAAATCGGCTAAGGAATTGGCCACCGAAGAAGGCTTGAAAACGGCCAATGAACGGCTTGTTGGCAACTCGCACCAACTCGTCGAATGGGCGAGTGCTAGGCATGTCAGCAAGCCAGGCGACGGGAAAATCGGCCGGGGCACTAAACCGACCAAGGAACGGATTGTTGGCACCTCGGACCGGCTCTCGTAGAATGCGCGTGGACATGGGCTGGGCATGTCCACCAGCAAGGTGGTGGGAGAATCGACTAAGGAATTGGCGACCGAAGAAGGCTTGAAAACGGCCAATGAACGGATTGTTGGCAACTCACACCAACTCGTCGAATGCGCGAGAGCTGGCCATGTCAGCAAGCCATGCGACGGGAAAATCGGCCGGGCTGTGAAACCAACCAAGGAACGGATTGTTGGCACCTCGGACCAGCTCTCGTAGAATGCGCATGGACATGGGTTGGGCATGTCCACCAGCAAGGTGGTGGGAAAATCGGTTAAGGCATTGGCCACCAAAGAAGGCTTGAAAACGGCCAATGAACGGATTGTTGGCAACTCGCACCAACCCGTCGAATGGGCGAGTACTGGCCATGTCAGCAAGCCAGGCGACGGGAAAATCGGCCGGTGCATGAAACCGACCAAGGAACGGATTGTTGGCACCTCGGACCGGCTCGCGTAGAATGCGCGTGGACATGGGCTGGGCATGTCCACCAGCAAGGTGGTGGGAAAATCGGCTAAGGCATTGGCCACCGAAGAATGCTTGAAAACGGCCAATGAACGGATTGTTGGCAACTCGCACCATCTCGTCGAATGGGCGAGTTCTGGCCATGTCAGCAAGCCAGGCGACGGGAAAATCGGCAGGGCGTGAAACCGACCAAGGAACTGATTGTTGGCACCTCGGACCGGATCTCGTAGAATGCGCATGGACATGGGCTGGGCATGTCCACCAGCAAGGTGGTGGGAAAATCGGCTAAGGCATTGGCCACCGAATAAGGCTTGAAAACGGCCAATGAACAGATTGTTGGCAACTCGTACCAACCCGTCGAATGGGCGAGTGCTGGCCATGTCAGCATGCCAGGCGACGGGAAAATCGGCAGGGGTATGAAACCTACCAAGGAACGGATTGTTGGCACCTCGGACCGGCTCTCGTAGAATGCGCATGGACATGGGCTGGGCATGTCCACCAGCAAGGTGGTGGGAAAATCGGCTAAGGCATTGGACACCAAAGAAGGCTTGAAAACGGCCAATGAACGGATTGTTGGCAACTCGCACCAACTCGTCGAATGGGCGAGTGCTGGCCATGTCAGCAAGCCAGGCGACGGGAAAATCGGCCGGGGCATGAAACCGACCAAGGAACGGATTGTTGGCACCTCGGACCGGCTCTCGTAGAATGCGCGTGGACATGGGCTGGGCATGTCCACCAGCAAGGTGGTGGGAAAATCGGCTAAAGCATTGGCCACCGAAGAAGACTTCAAAACGGCCAATGAACGGATTGTTGGCAACTCGTACCAACTAGTCGAATGGGCGAGTGCTGGCCATGTCAGCAAGCCAGGCGACGGGAAAATCGGCCGGGGCATGAAACCGACCAAGGAGCGGATTGTTGGCACCTCGGACCGGCTCTCGTAGAATGCGCGTGGACATGGCTGGGCATGTCCACCAGGAAGGTGGTGGGAAAATCGGCTAAGGCATTGGCCACCGAATAATCCTTGAAAACGGCCAATGAACGGATTGTTGGCAACTCGTACCAACTCATCGAATGGGCGAGTGCTGGCCATGTCAGCAAGCCAGGCGACGGGAAAATCGGCCGGGGCATGAAACCGACCAAGGAACGGATTGTTGGCACCTCGGACCGGCTCTCGTAGAATGCGCGTGGACATGAGCTGGGCATGTCCACCAGCAAGGTGGTGGGAAAATCGGCTAAGGCATTGGCCACCGAAGAAGGCTTGAAAACGGCCGATGAACAGAGTGTTGGGAACTCGTACCAACCCGTCGAATGGGCGAGTGCTGGCCATGTCAGCAAGCCAGGCGACGGGAAAATCGGCCGGGGCATGAAACCGACCAAGGAACGGATTGTTGGCACCTCGGACCGGCTCTCGTAGAATGCGCGTGGACATGGGCTGGGCATGTGCACCAGCAAGGTGGTGGGAAAATCGGCTAAGGCATTGGCCACCGTAGAAGGATTGAAAATGGCCAATGAACGGATTGTTGGCAACTCGCACCAACTCGTCGAATGGGCGAGTGCTGGCCATGTCAGCAAGCCAGGTGACGGGAAAATCGGCCGGGACATGAAACCGACCAAGGAACGGATTGTTGTCACCTCGGACCGGCTCTCGTAGAATGCGCGTGGACATGGGCTGGGCATGTGCACCAGCAAGGTGGTGGGAAAATCGGCTAAGGCATTGGCCACCGTAGAAGGATTGAAAACGGCCAATGAACGGATTGTTGGCAACTGGCACCAACTCGTCGAATGGGCGAGTGCTGACCATGTCAGCAAGCCAAGCGACGGGAAAATCGGCCGGGGCATGAAACCGACCAAGGAACAGATTGTTGGCACCTCGGACTGGCTCTCGTAGAATGCGCGTGGGCATGGGCTGGGTATGTCCACCAGCAAGGTGGTGGGAAAATCGGCTAAGGCATTGGCCACCGAAGAAGGCTTGAAAACGGCCAATGAACGGATTGTTGGCAACTCGCACCAACTCGTCGAATGGGCGAGTGCTGGCCCTGTCAGCAAGCCAGGCGACGGGAAAATCGGTCGGGGCATGAAACCGACCAAGGAACGGATTGTTGGCACCTCGGATCGGCTCTCGTAGAATGCGCGTGGACATGGGCTGGGCATGTCCACCAGCAAGGTGGTGGGAAAATCGTCTAAGGCATTGGCCACCGAAGAATGCTTGAAAACGGCCAATGAACGGATTGTTGGCAACTCGCACCAACTCGTCGAATGGGCGACTGCTGGCCATGTCAGCAAGCCAGGCGACGGGAAAATCGGACGGGGCATGAAACCGACCAAGGAACGGATTGTTGGCACCTCGGACCAGCTCTCGTAGAATGCGTGTGGACATGGGCTGGGCACGTCCACCAGCAAGGTGGTGGGAAAATCGGCTAAGGCATTGGCCACCGAAGAATTCTTGATAACGGCCAATGAACGGATTGTTGGCAACTCGCACCAACTCGTCGAATGGCCGAGTGCTGGCCAGGTCAGCAAGCCATGCGACGGGAAAATCGGCGGGGGCATGAAACCGACCAAGGAACGGATTGTTGGCACCTCGGACCGGCTCTCGTAGAATGCGCGTGGACATGGGCTGGGCATGTGCACCAGCAAGGTGGTGGGAAAATCGGCTAAGGCATTGGCCACCGTAGAAGGATTGAAAATGGCCAATGAACGGATTGTTGGCAACTCGCACCAACTCGTCGAATGGGCGAGTGCTGGCCATGTCAGCAAGCCAGGTGACGGGAAAATCGGCCGGGACATGAAACCGACCAAGGAACGGATTGTTGTCACCTCGGACCGGCTCTCGTAGAATGCGCGTGGACATGGGCTGGGCATGTGCACCAGCAAGGTGGTGGGAAAATCGGCTAAGGCATTGGCCACCGTAGAAGGATTGAAAACGGCCAATGAACGGATTGTTGGCAACTCGCACCAACTCGTCGAATGGGCGAGTGCTGACCATGTCAGCAAGCCAGGCGACGGGAAAATCGGCCGGGGCATGAAACCGACCAAGGAACAGATTGTTGGCACCTCGGACTGGCTCTCGTAGAATGCGCGTGGGCATGGGCTGGGTATGTCCACCAGCAAGGTGGTGGGAAAATCGGCTAAGGCATTGGCCACCGAAGAAGGCTTGAAAACGGCCAATGAACGGATTGTTGGCAACTCGCACCAACTCGTCGAATGGGCGAGTGCTGGCCATGTCAGCAAGCCAGGCGACGGGAAAATCGGTCGGGGCATGAAACCGACCAAGGAACGGATTGTTGGCACCTCGGACCGGCTCTTGTAGAATGCGCGTGGACATGGGCTGGGCATGTCCACCAGCAAGGTGGTGGGAAAATCGTCTAAGGCATTGGCCACCGAAGAATGCTTGAAAACGGCCAATGAACGGATTGTTGGCAACTCGCACCAACTCGTCGAATGGGCGAGTGCTGGCCATGTCAGCAAGCCAGGCGACGGGAAAATCGGACGGGGCATGAAACCGACCAAGGAACGGATTGTTGGCACCTCGGACCAGCTCTCGTAGAATGCGTGTGGACATGGGCTGGGCACGTCCACCAGCAAGGTGGTGGGAAAATCGGCTAAGGCATTGGCCACCGAAAAATTCTTGATAATGGCCAATGAACGGATTGTTGGCAACTCGCACCAACTCGTCGAATGGCCGAGTGCTGGCCAGGTCAGCAAGCCATGCGACGGGAAAATCGGCGGGGGCATGAAACCGACCAAGGAACGGATTGTTGGCACCTCGGACCGGCTCTCGTAGAATGCGCGTGGACATGGGCTGGGCATGTGCACCAGCAAGGTGGTGGGAAAATCGGCTAAGGCATTGGCCACCGTAGAAGGATTGAAAATGGCCAATGAACGGATTGTTGGCAACTCGCACCAACTCGTCGAATGGGCGAGTGCTGGCCATGTCAGCAAGCCAGGTGACGGGAAAATCGGCCGGGACATGAAACCGACCAAGGAACGGATTGTTGTCACCTCGGACCGGCTCTCGTAGAATGCGCGTGGACATGGGCTGGGCATGTGCACCAGCAAGGTGGTGGGAAAATCGGCTAAGGCATTGGCCACCGTAGAAGGATTGAAAACGGCCAATGAACGGATTGTTGGCAACTCGCACCAACTCGTCGAATGGGCGAGTGCTGACCATGTCAGCAAGCCAGGCGACGGGAAAATCGGCCGGGGCATGAAACCGACCAAGGAACAGATTGTTGGCACCTCGGACTGGCTCTCGTAGAATGCGCGTGGGCATGGGCTGGGTATGTCCACCAGCAAGGTGGTGGGAAAATCGGCTAAGGCATTGGCCACCGAAGAAGGCTTGAAAACGGCCAATGAACGGATTGTTGGCAACTCGCACCAACTCGTCGAATGGGCGAGTGCTGGCCATGTCAGCAAGCCAGGCGACGGGAAAATCGGTCGGGGCATGAAACCGACCAAGGAACGGATTGTTGGCACCTCGGACCGGCTCTTGTAGAATGCGCGTGGACATGGGCTGGGCATGTCCACCAGCAAGGTGGTGGGAAAATCGTCTAAGGCATTGGCCACCGAAGAATGCTTGAAAACGGCCAATGAACGGATTGTTGGCAACTCGCACCAACTCGTCGAATGGGCGACTGCTGGCCATGTCAGCAAGCCAGGCGACGGGAAAATCAGATGGGGCATGAAACCGACCAAGGAACGGATTGTTGGCACCTCGGACCAGCTCTCGTAGAATGCGTGTGGACATGGGCTGGGCACGTCCACCAGCAAGGTGGTGGGAAAATCGGCTAAGGCATTGGCCACCGAAGAATGCTTGATAACGGCCAATGAACGGATTGTTGTCAACTCGCACCAACTCGTCGAATGGCCGAGTGCTGGCCAGGTCAGCAAGCCATGCGACGGGAAAATTGGCCGGGGCATGAAACCGACCAAGGAACGGATTGTTGGCACCTCGGACCGGCTCTCGTAGAATGCGCGTGGACATGGGCTGGGCATGTCCACCAGCAAGGTGGTGGGAAAATCGGCTAAGGCATTGGCCACCGAAGAAGGCTTGAAAACGGCCAATGAACAGATTGTTGGCAACTCGTACCAACCCGTCGAATGGGCGTGTGCTGGCCATGTCAACAAGCCAGGCGACGGGAAAATCGGCCGGGGCATGAAACCTACCAAGGAACGGATTGTTGGCACCTCGGACCGGCTCTTGTAGAATGCGCGTGGACATTGGCTGGGCATGTCCACCAGCAAGGTGGTGGGAAAATCGGCTAAGGCATTGGCCACCGAAGAAGGCTTGAAAACGGCCAATGAACGGATTGTTGGCAACTCGCACCAACTCGTCGAATGGGCGAGTGCTGACCATGTCAGCAAGCCAGGCGACGGGAAAATCGGCCGAGGCATGAAACCGACCAAGGAACGGATTGTTGGCACCTCGGACCGGCTCTCATAGAATGCGCGTGGACATGGGCTGGGCATGTCCACCAGCAAGGTGGTGGGAAAATCGGCTAAGGAATTGGCCACCGAAGAAGGCTTGAAAATGGCCAATGAACGGATTGTTGGCGACTCGCACCAAGTCGTCGAATGGGCGAGTGCTGGCCTTGTCAGCAAGCCATGCGACGGGAAAATCTGCCGGGGCATGAAACCAACCAAGGAACGGATTGTTGGCACCTCGGACCAGCTCTCGTAGAATGCGCATGGACATGGGCCGGGCATGTCCACCAGCAAGGTGGTGGGAAAATCGGCTAAGGAATTGGCCACCGAAGAAGGCTTGAAAATGGCCAATGAACGGATTGTTGGCGTCTCGCACCAACTCGTCGAAAGGGCGAGTACTGTCCATGTCAGCAAGCCATGCGACGGGAAAATCGGCCGGGGCATGAAACCGACCAAGGAGCGGATTGTTGGCACCTCGGACCGGCTCTCGTAGAATGCGCGTGGACATGGCTGGGCATGTCCACCAGGAAGGTGGTGGGAAAATTGGCTAAGGCATTGGCCACCGAATAATGCTTGAAAACGGCCAATGAACGGATTGTTGGCAACTCGCACCAACTCATCGAATGGGCGAGTGCTGGCCATGTCAGCAAGCCAGGCGACGGGAAAATCGGCCGGGGCATGAAACCGACCAAGGAACGGATTGTTGGCACCTCGGACCGGCTCTCGTAGAATGCGCGTGGACATGAGCTGGACATGTCCACCAGCAAGGTGGTGGGAAAATCGGCTAAGGCATTGGCCACCGAAGAAGGCTTGAAAACGGCCGATGAACAGAGTGTTGGGAACTCGTACCAACCCGTCGAATGGGCGAGTGCTGGCTATGTCAGCAAGCTAGGCGACGGGAAAATCGGCCGGGGCATGAAACCGACCAAGGAACGGATTGTTGGCACCTCAGACCGGCTCTCGTAGAATGCGCGTGGACATGGGCTGGGCATGTGCACCAGCAAGGTGGTGGGAAAATCGGCTAAGGCATTGGCCACCGTAGAAGGATTGAAAATGGCCAAGGAACGGATTGTTGGCAACTCGCACCAACTCGTCGAATGGGCGAGTGCTGGCCATGTCAGCAAGCCAGGTGACGGGAAAATCGGTCGGGGCATGAAACCGACCAAAGAACGGATTGTTGGCACCTCGGACCGGCTCTCGTAGAATGCGCGTGGACATGGGCTGGGCATGTGCACCAGCAAGGTGGTGGGAAAATCGGCTAAGGCATTGGCCACCGTAGAAGGATTGAAAACGGCCAATGAACGGATTGTTGGCAACTCGCACCAACTCGTCGAATGGGCGAGTGCTGGCCATGTCAGCAAGCCAGGCGACGGGAAAATCGGCCGGGGCATGAAACCGACCAAGGAACAGATTGTTGGCACCTCGGACTGGCTCTCGTAGAATGCGCGTGGGCATGGGCTGGGTATGTCCACCAGCAAGGTGGTGGGAAAATCGGCTAAGGCATTGGCCACCGAAGAAGGCTTGAAAACGGCCAATGAACGGATTGTTGGCAACTCGCACCAACTCGTCGAATGGGCGAGTGCTGGCCATGTCAGCAAGCCAGGCGACGGGAAAATCGGTCGGGGCATGAAACCGACCAAGGAACGGATTGTTGGCACCTCGGACCGGCTCTTGTAGAATGCGCGTGGACATGGGCTGGGCATGTCCACCAGCAAGGTGGTGGGAAAATCGTCTAAGGCATTGGCCACCGAAGAATGCTTGAAAACGGCCAATGAACGGATTGTTGGCAACTCGCACCAACTCGTCGAATGGGCGACTGCTGGCCATGTCAGCAAGCCAGGCGACGGGAAAATCGGATGGGGCATGAAACCGACCAAGGAACGGATTGTTGGCACCTCGGACCAGCTCTCGTAGAATGCGTGTGGACATGGGCTGGGCACGTCCACCAGCAAGGTGGTGGGAAAATCGGCTAAGGCATTGGCCACCGAAGAATGCTTGATAACGGCCAATGAACGGATTGTTGGCAACTCGCACCAACTCGTCGAATGGCCGAGTGCTGGCCAGGTCAGCAAGCCATGCGACGGGAAAATTGGCCGGGGCATGAAACCGACCAAGGAACGGATTGTTGGCACCTCGGACCGGCTCTCGTAGAATGCGCGTGGACATGGGCTGGGCATGTCCACCAGCAAGGTGGTGGGAAAATCGGCTAAGGCATTGGCCACCGAAGAAGGCTTGAAAACGGCCAATGAACAGATTGTTGGCAACTCGTACCAACCCGTCGAATGGGCGTGTGCTGGCCATGTCAACAAGCCAGGCGACGGGAAAACCGGCCGGGGCATGAAACCTACCAAGGAACGGATTGTTGGCACCTCGGACCGGCTCTTGTAGAATGCGCGTGGACATTGGCTGGGCATGTCCACCAGCAAGGTGGTGGGAAAATCGGCTAAGGCATTGGCCACCGAAGAAGGCTTGAAAACGGCCAATGAACGGATTGTTGGCAACTCGCACCAACTCGTCGAATGGGCGAGTGCTGACCATGTCAGCAAGCCAGGCGACGGGAAAATCGGCCGAGGCATGAAACCGACCAAGGAACGGATTGTTGGCACCTCGGACCGGCTCTCATAGAATGCGCGTGGACATGGGCTGGGCATGTCCACCAGCAAGGTGGTGGGAAAATCGGCTAAGGAATTGGCCACCGAAGAAGGCTTGAAAATGGCCAATGAACGGATTGTTGGCGACTCGCACCAAGTCGTCGAATGGGCGAGTGCTGGCCTTGTCAGCAAGCCATGCGACGGGAAAATCTGCCGGGGCATGAAACCAACCAAGGAACGGATTGTTGGCACCTCGGACCAGCTCTCGTAGAATGCGCATGGACATGGGCCGGGCATGTCCACCAGCAAGGTGGTGGGAAAATCGGCTAAGGAATTGGCCACCGAAGAAGGCTTGAAAATGGCCAATGAACGGATTGTTGGCGTCTCGCACCAACTCGTCGAAAGGGCGAGTACTGTCCATGTCAGCAAGCCATGCGACGGGAAAATCGGCCGGGGCATGAAACCGACCAAGGAGCGGATTGTTGGCACCTCGGACCGGCTCTCGTAGAATGCGCGTGGACATGGCTGGGCATGTCCACCAGGAAGGTGGTGGGAAAATTGGCTAAGGCATTGGCCACCGAATAATGCTTGAAAACGGCCAATGAACGGATTGTTGGCAACTCGCACCAACTCATCGAATGGGCGAGTGCTGGCCATGTCAGCAAGCCAGGCGACGGGAAAATCGGCCGGGGCATGAAACCGACCAAGGAACGGATTGTTGGCACCTCGGACCGGCTCTCGTAGAATGCGCGTGGACATGAGCTGGACATGTCCACCAGCAAGGTGGTGGGAAAATCGGCTAAGGCATTGGCCACCGAAGAAGGCTTGAAAACGGCCGATGAACAGAGTGTTGGGAACTCGTACCAACCCGTCGAATGGGCGAGTGCTGGCTATGTCAGCAAGCTAGGCGACGGGAAAATCGGCCGGGGCATGAAACCGACCAAGGAACGGATTGTTGGCACCTCAGACCGGCTCTCGTAGAATGCGCGTGGACATGGGCTGGGCATGTGCACCAGCAAGGTGGTGGGAAAATCGGCTAAGGCATTGGCCACCGTAGAAGGATTGAAAATGGCCAATGAACGGATTGTTGGCAACTCGCACCAACTCGTCGAATGGGCGAGTGCTGGCCATGTCAGCAAGCCAGGTGACGGGAAAATCGGTCGGGGCATGAAACCGACCAAAGAACGGATTGTTGGCACCTCGGACCGGCTCTCGTAGAATGCGCGTGGACATGGGCTGGGCATGTGCACCAGCAAGGTGGTGGGAAAATCGGCTAAGGCATTGGCCACCGTAGAAGGATTGAAAACGGCCAATGAACGGATTGTTGGCAACTCGCACCAACTCGTCGAATGGGCGAGTGCTGGCCATGTCAGCAAGCCAGGCGACGGGAAAATCGGCCGGGGCATGAAACCGACCAAGGAACGGATTGTTGGCACCTCGGACTGGCTGTCGTAGAATGCGCGTGGGCATGGGCTGGGTATGTCCACCAGCAAGGTGGTGGGAAAATCGGCTAAGGCATTGGCCACCGAAGAAGGCTTGAAAACGGCCAATGAACGGATTGTTGCCAACTCGCACCAACTCGTCG
The DNA here is from genome assembly GCA_037832335.1 of Carallia pectinifolia. Lineage (NCBI taxonomy): Eukaryota > Viridiplantae > Streptophyta > Magnoliopsida > Malpighiales > Rhizophoraceae > Carallia > Carallia pectinifolia. The sequence continues at coordinate 13,498,286 of CM075444.1, read as the reverse complement.
AATGGGCGAGTGCTGGCCATGTCAGCAAGCCAGGCGACGGGAAAATCGGTCGGGGCATGAAACCGACCAAGGAACGGATTGTTGGCACCTCGGACCGGTTTTCGTAGAATGCGCGTGGACATGGGCTGGGGATGACCACCAGCAAGGTGGTGGGAAAATTGGCTAAGGGATTGGCCACCGAAGAAGGCTTGAAAACGGCCAATGAACGGATTGTTGGCAACTCGCACCAACTCGTCGAATGGGCGAGTGCTGGCCATGTCAGCAAGCCAGGCGACGGGAAAATCGGACGTGGCATGAAACCGACCAAGGAACTGATTGTTGGCACCTCGGACCAGCTCTTGTAGAATGCGCGTGGACATGGGCTGGGCATGTCCACCAGCAAGGTGGTGGGAAAATCGTCTAAGGCATTGGCCACCGAAGAATGCTTGAAAACGGCCAATGAACGGATTGTTGGCAACTCGCACCAACTCGTCGAATGGGCGACTGCTGGCCAGGTCAGCAAGCCATGCGACGGGAAAATCGACCGGGGCATGAAACCGACCAAGGAACGGATTGTTGGCACCTCGGACCGGCTCTCGTAGAATGCGCGTGGACATGGGCTCGGCATGTCCACCAGCAAGGTGGTGGGAAAATCGGCTAAGGAATTGGCCACCGAAGAAGGCTTGAAAACGGCCAATGAACGGATTGTTGGCGACTCGCACCAAGTCGTCGAATGGGCGAGTGCTGGCCTTGTCAGCAAGCCATGCGACGGGAAAATCGGCCGGGGCATGAAACCGACCAAGGAACGGATTGTTGGCACCTCGGACCAGCTCTCGTAGAATGCGCATGGACATGGGCTGGGCATGTCCACCAGCAAGGTGGTGGGCAAATCGGCTAAGGAATTGGCCACCGAAGAAGGCTTGAAAACGGCCAATGAACGGCTTGTTGGCAACTCGCACCAACTCGTCGAATGGGCGAGTGCTAGGCATGTCAGCAAGCCAGGCGACGGGAAAATCGGCCGGGGCACTAAACCGACCAAGGAACGGATTGTTGGCACCTCGGACCGGCTCTCGTAGAATGCGCGTGGACATGGGCTGGGCATGTCCACCAGCAAGGTGGTGGGAGAATCGACTAAGGAATTGGCGACCGAAGAAGGCTTGAAAACGGCCAATGAACGGATTGTTGGCAACTCACACCAACTCGTCGAATGCGCGAGAGCTGGCCATGTCAGCAAGCCATGCGACGGGAAAATCGGCCGGGCTGTGAAACCAACCAAGGAACGGATTGTTGGCACCTCGGACCAGCTCTCGTAGAATGCGCATGGACATGGGTTGGGCATGTCCACCAGCAAGGTGGTGGGAAAATCGGTTAAGGCATTGGCCACCAAAGAAGGCTTGAAAACGGCCAATAAACGGATTGTTGGCAACTCGCACCAACCCGTCGAATGGGCGAGTACTGGCCATGTCAGCAAGCCAGGCGACGGGAAAATCGGCCGGTGCATGAAACCGACCAAGGAACGGATTGTTGGCACCTCGGACCGGCTCGCGTAGAATGCGCGTGGACATGGGCTGGGCATGTCCACCAGCAAGGTGGTGGGAAAATCGGCTAAGGCATTGGCCACCGAAGAATGCTTGAAAACGGCCAATGAACGGATTGTTGGCAACTCGCACCATCTCGTCGAATGGGCGAGTGCTGGCCATGTCAGCAAGCCAGGCGACGGGAAAATCGGCAGGGCGTGAAACCGACCAAGGAACTGATTGTTGGCACCTCGGACCGGATCTCGTAGAATGCGCATGGACATGGGCTGGGCATGTCCACCAGCAAGGTGGTGGGAAAATCGGCTAAGGCATTGGCCACCGAATAAGGCTTGAAAACGGCCAATGAACAGATTGTTGGCAACTCGTACCAACCCGTCGAATGGGCGAGTGCTGGCCATGTCAGCATGCCAGGCGACGGGAAAATCGGCAAGGGTATGAAACCTACCAAGGAACGGATTGTTGGCACCTCGGACCGGCTCTCGTAGAATGCGCATGGACATGGGCTGGGCATGTCCACCAGCAAGGTGGTGGGAAAATCGGCTAAGGCATTGGACACCAAAGAAGGCTTGAAAACGGCCAATGAACGGATTGTTGGCAACTCGCACCAACTCGTCGAATGGGCGAGTGCTGGCCATGTCAGCAAGCCAGGCGACGGGAAAATCGGCCGGGGCATGAAACCGACCAAGGAACGGATTGTTGGCACCTCGGACCGGCTCTCGTAGAATGCGCGTGGACATGGGCTGGGCATGTCCACCAGCAAGGTGGTGGGAAAATCGGCTAAAGCATTGGCCACCGAAGAAGACTTCAAAACGGCCAATGAACGGATTGTTGGCAACTCGTACCAACTAGTCGAATGGGCGAGTGCTGGCCATGTCAGCAAGCCAGGCGACGGGAAAATCGGCCGGGGCATGAAACCGACCAAGGAGCGGATTGTTGGCACCTCGGACCGGCTCTCGTAGAATGCGCGTGGACATGGCTGGGCATGCCCACCAGGAAGGTGGTGGGAAAATCGGCTAAGGCATTGGCCACCGAATAATCCTTGAAAACGGCCAATGAACGGATTGTTGGCAACTCGTACCAACTCATCGAATGGGCGAGTGCTGGCCATGTCAGCAAGCCAGGCGGCGGGAAAATCGGCCAGGGCATGAAACCGACCAAGGAACGGATTGTTGGCACCTCGGACCGGCTCTCGTAGAATGCGCGTGGACATGAGCTGGGCATGTCCACCAGCAAGGTGGTGGGAAAATCGGCTAAGGCATTGGCCACCGAAGAAGGCTTGAAAACGGCCGATGAACAGAGTGTTGGGAACTCGTACCAACCCGTCGAATGGGCGAGTGCTGGCCATGTCAGCAAGCCAGGCGACGGGAAAATCGGCCGGGGCATGAAACCGACCAAGGAACGGATTGTTGGCACCTCGGACCGGCTCTCGTAGAATGCGCGTGGACATGGGCTGGGCATGTGCACCATCAAGGTGGTGGGAAAATCGGCTAAGGCATTGGCCACCGTAGAAGGATTGAAAATGGCCAATGAACGGATTGTTGGCAACTCGCACCAACTCGTCGAATGGGCGAGTGCTGGCCATGTCAGCAAGCCAGGTGACGGGAAAATCGGCCGGGACATGAAACCGACCAAGGAACGGATTGTTGTCACCTCGGACCGGCTCTCGTAGAATGCGCGTGGACATGGGCTGGGCATGTGCACCAGCAAGGTGGTGGGAAAATCGGCTAAGGCATTGGCCACCGCAGAAGGATTGAAAACGGCCAATGAACGGATTGTTGGCAACTGGCACCAACTCGTCGAATGGGCGAGTGCTGACCATGTCAGCAAGCCAGGCGACGGGAAAATCGGCCGGGGCATGAAACCGACCAAGGAACAGATTGTTGGCACCTCGGACTGGCTCTCGTAGAATGCGCGTGGGCATGGGCTGGGTATGTCCACCAGCAAGGTGGTGGGAAAATCGGCTAAGGCATTGGCCACCGAAGAAGGCTTGAAAACGGCCAATGAACGAATTGTTGGCAACTCGCACCAACTCGTCGAATGGGCGAGTGCTGGCCCTGTCAGCAAGCCAGGCGACGGGAAAATCGGTCGGGGCATGAAATCGACCAAGGAACGGATTGTTGGCACCTCGGATCGGCTCTCGTAGAATGCGCGTGGACATGGGCTGGGCATGTCCACCAGCAAGGTGGTGGGAAAATCGTCTAAGGCATTGGCCACCGAAGAATGCTTGAAAACGGCCAATGAACGGATTGTTGGCAACTCGCACCAACTCGTCGAATGGGCGACTGCTGGCCATGTCAGCAAGCCAGGCGACGGGAAAATCGGACGGGGCATGAAACCGACCAAGGAACGGATTGTTGGCACCTCGGACCAGCTCTCGTAGAATGCGTGTGGACATGGGCTGGGCACGTCCACCAGCAAGGTGGTGGGAAAATCGGCTAAGGCATTGGCCACCGAAGAATTCTTGATAACGGCCAATGAACGGATTGTTGGCAACTCGCACCAACTCGTCGAATGGCCGAGTGCTGGCCAGGTCAGCAAGCCATGCGACGGGAAAATCGGCCGGGGCATGAAACCGACCAAGGAACGGATTGTTGGCACCTCGGACCGGCTCTCGTAGAATGCGCGTGGACATGGGCTGGGCATGTGCACCAGCAAGGTGGTGGGAAAATCGGCTAAGGCATTGGCCACCGAATAAGGCTTGAAAACGGCCAATGAACAGATTGTTGGCAACTCGTACCAACCCGTCGAATGGGCGAGTGCTGGCCATGTCAGCATGCCAGGCGACGGGAAAATCGGCAGGGGTATGAAACCTACCAAGGAACGGATTGTTGGCACCTCGGACCGGCTCTCGTAGAATGCGCATGGACATGGGCTGGGCATGTCCACCAGCAAGGTGGTGGGAAAATCGGCTAAGGCATTGGACACCAAAGAAGGCTTGAAAACGGCCAATGAACGGATTGTTGGCAACTCGCACCAACTCGTCGAATGGGCGAGTGCTGGCCATGTCAGCAAGCCAGGCGACGGGAAAATCGGCCGGGGCATGAAACCGACCAAGGAACGGATTGTTGGCACCTCGGACTGGCTCTCGTAGAATGCGCGTGGACATGGGCTGGGCATGTCCACCAGCAAGGTGGTGGGAAAATCGGCTAAAGCATTGGCCACCGAAGAAGACTTCAAAACGGCCAATGAACGGATTGTTGGCAACTCGTACCAACTAGTCGAATGGGCGAGTGCTGGCCATGTCAGCAAGCCAGGCGACGGGAAAATCGGCCGGGGCATGAAACCGACCAAGGAGCGGATTGTTGGCACCTCGGACCGGCTCTCGTAGAATGCGCGTGGACATGGCTGGGCATGCCCACCAGGAAGGTGGTGGGAAAATCGGCTAAGGCATTGGCCACCGAATAATCCTTGAAAACGGCCAATGAACGGATTGTTGGCAACTCGTACCAACTCATCGAATGGGCGAGTGCTGGCCATGTCAGCAAGCCAGGCGGCGGGAAAATCGGCCAGGGCATGAAACCGACCAAGGAACGGATTGTTGGCACCTCGGACCGGCTCTCGTAGAATGCGCGTGGACATGAGCTGGGCATGTCCACCAGCAAGGTGGTGGGAAAATCGGCTAAGGCATTGGCCACCGAAGAAGGCTTGAAAACGGCCGATGAACAGAGTGTTGGGAACTCGTACCAACCCGTCGAATGGGCGAGTGCTGGCCATGTCAGCAAGCCAGGCGACGGGAAAATCGGCCGGGGCATGAAACCGACCAAGGAACGGATTGTTGGCACCTCGGACCGGCTCTCGTAGAATGCGCGTGGACATGGGCTGGGCATGTGCACCATCAAGGTGGTGGGAAAATCGGCTAAGGCATTGGCCACCGTAGAAGGATTGAAAATGGCCAATGAACGGATTGTTGGCAACTCGCACCAACTCGTCGAATGGGCGAGTGCTGGCCATGTCAGCAAGCCAGGTGACGGGAAAATCGGCCGGGACATGAAACCGACCAAGGAACGGATTGTTGTCACCTCGGACCGGCTCTCGTAGAATGCGCGTGGACATGGGCTGGGCATGTGCACCAGCAAGGTGGTGGGAAAATCGGCTAAGGCATTGGCCACCGCAGAAGGATTGAAAACGGCCAATGAACGGATTGTTGGCAACTGGCACCAACTCGTCGAATGGGCGAGTGCTGACCATGTCAGCAAGCCAGGCGACGGGAAAATCGGCCGGGGCATGAAACCGACCAAGGAACAGATTGTTGGCACCTCGGACTGGCTCTCGTAGAATGCGCGTGGGCATGGGCTGGGTATGTCCACCAGCAAGGTGGTGGGAAAATCGGCTAAGGCATTGGCCACCGAAGAAGGCTTGAAAACGGCCAATGAACGAATTGTTGGCAACTCGCACCAACTCGTCGAATGGGCGAGTGCTGGCCCTGTCAGCAAGCCAGGCGACGGGAAAATCGGTCGGGGCATGAAATCGACCAAGGAACGGATTGTTGGCACCTCGGATCGGCTCTCGTAGAATGCGCGTGGACATGGGCTGGGCATGTCCACCAGCAAGGTGGTGGGAAAATCGTCTAAGGCATTGGCCACCGAAGAATGCTTGAAAACGGCCAATGAACGGATTGTTGGCAACTCGCACCAACTCGTCGAATGGGCGACTGCTGGCCATGTCAGCAAGCCAGGCGACGGGAAAATCGGACGGGGCATGAAACCGACCAAGGAACGGATTGTTGGCACCTCGGACCAGCTCTCGTAGAATGCGTGTGGACATGGGCTGGGCACGTCCACCAGCAAGGTGGTGGGAAAATCGGCTAAGGCATTGGCCACCGAAGAATTCTTGATAACGGCCAATGAACGGATTGTTGGCAACTCGCACCAACTCGTCGAATGGCCGAGTGCTGGCCAGGTCAGCAAGCCATGCGACGGGAAAATCGGCCGGGGCATGAAACCGACCAAGGAACGGATTGTTGGCACCTCGGACCGGCTCTCGTAGAATGCGCGTGGACATGGGCTGGGCATGTGCACCAGCAAGGTGGTGGGAAAATCGGCTAAGGCATTGGCCACCGTAGAAGGATTGAAAATGGCCAATGAACGGATTGTTGGCAACTCGCACCAACTCGTCGAATGGGCGAGTGCTGGCCATGTCAGCAAGCCAGGTGACGGGAAAATCGGCCGGGACATGAAACCGACCAAGGAACGGATTGTTGTCACCTCGGACCGGCTCTCGTAGAATGCGCGTGGACATGGGCTGGGCATGTGCACCAGCAAGGTGGTGGGAAAATCGGCTAAGGCATTGGCCACCGTAGAAGGATTGAAAACGGCCAATGAACGGATTGTTGGCAACTCGCACCAACTCGTCGAATGGGCGAGTGCTGACCATGTCAGCAAGCCAGGCGACGGGAAAATCGGCCGGGGCATGAAACCGACCAAGGAACAGATTGTTGGCACCTCGGACTGGCTCTCGTAGAATGCGCGTGGGCATGGGCTGGGTATGTCCACCAGCAAGGTGGTGGGAAAATCGGCTAAGGCATTGGCCACCGAAGAAGGCTTGAAAACGGCCAATGAACGGATTGTTGGCAACTCGCACCAACTCGTCGAATGGGCGAGTGCTGGCCATGTCAGCAAGCCAGGCGACGGGAAAATCGGTCGGGGCATGAAACCGACCAAGGAACGGATTGTTGGCACCTCGGACCGGCTCTTGTAGAATGCGCGTGGACATGGGCTGGGCATGTCCACCAGCAAGGTGGTGGGAAAATCGTCTAAGGCATTGGCCACCGAAGAATGCTTGAAAACGGCCAATGAACGGATTGTTGGCAACTCGCACCAACTCGTCGAATGGGCGACTGCTGGCCATGTCAGCAAGCTAGGCGACGGGAAAATCGGATGGGGCATGAAACCGACCAAGGAACGGATTGTTGGCACCTCGGACCAGCTCTCGTAGAATGCGTGTGGACATGGGCTGGGCACGTCCACCAGCAAGGTGGTGGGAAAATCGGCTAAGGCATTGGCCACCGAAGAATGCTTGATAACGGCCAATGAACGGATTGTTGGCAACTCGCACCAACTCGTCGAATGGCCGAGTGCTGGCCAGGTCAGCAAGCCATGCGACGGGAAAATTGGCCGGGGCATGAAACGGACCAAGGAACGGATTGTTGGCACCTCGGACCGGCTCTCGTAGAATGCGCGTGGACATGGGCTGGGCATGTCCACCAGCAAGGTGGTGGGAAAATCGGCTAAGGCATTGGCCACCGAAGAAGGCTTGAAAACGGCCAATGAACAGATTGTTGGCAACTCGTACCAACCCGTCGAATGGGCGTGTGCTGGCCATGTCAACAAGCCTGGCGACGGGAAAATCGGCCGGGGCATGAAACCTACCAAGGAACGGATTGTTGGCACCTCGGACCGGCTCTTGTAGAAAGCGCGTGGACATTGGCTGGGCATGTCCACCAGCAAGGTGGTGGGAAAATCGGCTAAGGCATTGGCCACCGAAGAAGGCTTGAAAACGGCCAATGAACGGATTGTTGGCAACTCGCACCAACTCGTCGAATGGGCGAGTGCTGACCATGTCAGCAAGCCAGGCGACGGGAAAATCGGCCGAGGCATGAAACCGGCCAAGGAACGGATTGTTGGCACCTCGGACCGGCTCTCATAGAATGCGCGTGGACATGGGCTGGGCATGTCCACCAGCAAGGTGGTGGGAAAATCGGCTAAGGAATTGGCCACCGAAGAAGGCTTGAAAATGGCCAATGAACGGATTGTTGGCGACTCGCACCAAGTCGTCGAATGGGCGAGTGCTGGCCTTGTCAGCAAGCCATGCGACGGGAAAATCTGCCGGGGCATGAAACCAACCAAGGAACGGATTGTTGGCACCTCGGACCAGCTCTCGTAGAATGCGCATGGACATGGGCCGGGCATGTCCACCAGCAAGGTGGTGGGAAAATCGGCTAAGGAATTGGCCACCGAAGAAGGCTTGAAAATGGCCAATGAACGGATTGTTGGCGTCTCGCACCAACTCGTCGAAAGGGCGAGTACTGTCCATGTCAGCAAGCCATGCGACGGGAAAATCGGCCGGGGCATGAAACCGACCAAGGAGCGGATTGTTGGCACCTCGGACCGGCTCTCGTAGAATGCGCGTGGACATGGCTGGGCATGTCCACCAGGAAGGTGGTGGGAAAATTGGCTAAGGCATTGGCCACCGAATAATGCTTGAAAACGGCCAATGAACGGATTGTTGGCAACTCGCACCAACTCATCGAATGGGCGAGTGCTGGCCATGTCAGCAAGCCAGGCGACGGGAAAATCGGCCGGGGCATGAAACCGACCAAGGAACGGATTGTTGGCACCTCGGACCGGCTCTCGTAGAATGCGCGTGGACATGAGCTGGGCATGTCCACCAGCAAGGTGGTGGGAAAATCGGCTAAGGCATTGGCCACCGAAGAAGGCTTGAAAACGGCCGATGAACAGAGTGTTGGGAACTCGTACCAACCCGTCGAATGGGCGAGTGCTGGCTATGTCAGCAAGCTAGGCGACGGGAAAATCGGCCGGGGCATGAAACCGACCAAGGAACGGATTGTTGGCACCTCAGACCGGCTCTCGTAGAATGCGCGTGGACATGGGCTGGGCATGTGCACCAGCAAGGTGGTGGGAAAATCGGCTAAGGCATTGGCCACCGTAGAAGGATTGAAAATTGCCAATGAACGGATTGTTGGCAACTCGCACCAACTCGTCGAATGGGCGAGTGCTGGCCATGTCAGCAAGCCAGGTGACGGGAAAATCGGTCGGGGCATGAAACCGACCAAAGAACGGATTGTTGGCACCTCGGACCGGCTCTCGTAGAATGCGCGTGGACATGGGCTGGGCATGTGCACCAGCAAGGTGGTGGGACAATCGGCTAAGGCATTGGCCACCGTAGAAGGATTGAAAACGGCCAATGAACGGATTGTTGGCAACTCGCACCAACGCGTCGAATGGGCGAGTGCTGGCCATGTCAGCAAGCCAGGCGACGGGAAAATCGGCCGGGGCATGAAACCGACCAAGGAACGGATTGTTGGCACCTCGGACTGGCTGTCGTAGAATGCGCGTGGGCATGGGCTGGGTATGTCCACCAGCAAGGTGGTGGGAAAATCGGCTAAGGCATTGGCCACCGAAGAAGGCTTGAAAACGGCCAATGAACGGATTGTTGCCAACTCGCACCAACTCGTCGAATGGGCGAGTGCTGGCCATGTCAGCAAGCCAGGCGACGGGAAAATCGGTCGGGGCATGAAACCGACCAAGGAACGGATTGTTGGCACCTCGGACCGGTTTTCGTAGAATGCGCGTGGACATGGGCTGGGGATGACCACCAGCAAGGTGGTGGGAAAATTGGCTAAGGGATTGGCCACCGAAGAAGGCTTGAAAACGGCCAATGAACGGATTGTTGGCAACTCGCACCAACTCGTCGAATGGGCGAGTGCTGGCCATGTCAGCAAGCCAGGCGACGGGAAAATCGGACGGGGCATGAAACCGACCAAGGAACTGATTGTTGGCACCTCGGACCAGCTCTTGTAGAATGCGCGTGGACATGGGCTGGGCATGTCCACCAGCAAGGTGGTGGGAAAATCGTCTAAGGCATTGGCCACCGAAGAATGCTTGAAAACGGCCAATGAACGGATTGTTGGCAACTCGCACCAACTCGTCGAATGGGCGACTGCTGGCCAGGTCAGCAAGCCATGCGACGGGAAAATCGACCGGGGCATGAAACCGACCAAGGAACGGATTGTTGGCACCTCGGACCGGCTCTCGTAGAATGCGCGTGGACATGGGCTGGGCATGTCCACCAGCAAGGTGGTGGGAAAATCGGCTAAGGAATTGGCCACCGAAGAAGGCTTGAAAACGGCCAATGAACGGATTGTTGGCGACTCGCACCAAGTCGTCGAATGGGCGAGTGCTGGCCTTGTCAGCAAGCCATGCGACGGGAAAATCGGCCGGGGCATGAAACCGACCAAGGAACGGATTGTTGGCACCTCGGACCAGCTCTCGTAGAATGCGCATGGACATGGGCTGGGCATGTCCACCAGCAAGGTGGTGGGAAAATCAGCTAAGGAATTGGCCACCGAAGAAGGCTTGAAAATGGCCAATGAACGGATTGTTGGCGACTCGCACCAAGTCGTCGAAAGGGCGAGTACTGTCCATGTCAGGAAGCCATGCGACGGGAAAATCGGCCGGGGCATGAAACCGACCAAGGAGCGGATTGTTGGCACCTCGGACCGGCTCTCGTAGAATGCGCGTGGACATGGCTGGGCATGTCCACCAGGAAGGTGGTGGGAAAATCGGCTAAGGCATTGGCCACCGAATAATGCTTGAAAACGGCCAATGAACGGATTGTTGGCAACTCGCACCAACTCATCGAATGGGCGAGTGCTGGCCATGTCAGCAAGCCAGGCGACGGGAAAATCGGCCGGGGCATGAAACCGACCAAGGAACGGATTGTTGGCACCTCGGACCGGCTCTCGTAGAATGCGCATGGACATGGGCTGGGCATGTCCACCAGCAAGGTGGTGGGAAAATCGTCTAAGGCATTGGCCACCGAAGAATACTTGAAAACGGCCAATGAACGGATTGTTGGCAACTCGCACCAACTCGTCGAATGGGCGAGTGCTGGCCATGTCAGCAAGCCAGGCGACGGGAAAATCGGCCGGGGCATAAAACCGACCAAGGAATGGATTGTTGGCACCTCGGACCGGCTCTCGTAGAATGCGCGTGGAGATGGGCTGGGCATGTCCACCAGCAAGGTGGTGGGAAAATCGGCTAAGCCATTGGCCACTGAAGAATGCTTGATAACGGCCAATGAACGGATTGTTGGCAACTCGCACCAACTCGTCGAATGGCCGAGTGCTGGCCAGGTCAGCAAGCCATGCGACGGGAAAATCGGCCGGGGCATGAAACCGACCAAGGAACGGATTGTTGGCACCTCGGACCGGCTCTCGTAGAATGCGCGTGGACATGGGCTAGGCATGTCCACCAGCAAGGTGGTGGGAAAATCGGCTAAGGAATTGGCCACCGAAGAAGGCTTGAAAATGGCCAATGAACGGATTGTTGGCGACTCGTACCAACCCGTCGAATCGGCGTGTGCTGGCCATGTCAACAAGCCAGGCGACGGGAAAATCGGCCGGGGCATGAAACCGACCAAGGAACGGATTGTTGGCACCTCGGACTGGCTCTCGTAGAATGCGCGTGGGCATGGGCTGGGTATGTCCACCAGCAAGGTGGTGGGAAAATTGGCTAAGGCATTGGCCACCGAAGAAGGCTTGAAAACGGCCAATGAACGGATTGTTGGCAACTCGCACCAACTCGTCGAATGGGCGACTGCTGGCCATGTCAGCAAGCCAGGCGACGGAAAAATCGGCCGGGGCATCAAACCGACCAAGGAACGGATTGTTAGCACCTCGGACCAGCTCTCGTAGAATGCGCGTGGACATGGGCTGGGCATGTCCACCAGCAAGGTGGTGGGAAAATCGGCTAAGGCATTGGCCACCGAAGAAGGATTGGAAACGGCCAATGAACGGATTGTTGGCAACTCGCACCAACTCGTCGAATGGGCGAGTGCTGGCCATGTCAGCAAGCCAGGCGACGGGAAAATCGGACGGGGCATGAAACCGACCAAGGAACAGATTGTTGGCACCTCGGACCAGCTCTTGTAGAATGCGCGTGGACATGGGCTGGGCATGTCCACCAGCAAGGTGGTGGGAAAATCGTCTAAGGCATTGGCCACTGAAGAATGCTTGAAAACGGCCAATGAACGGATTGTTGGCAACTCGCACCAACTCGTCGAATGGGCGAGTGCTGGCCATGTCAGCAAGCCAGGCGACGGTAAAATCGGCCGGGGCATCAAACCGACCAAGGAACGGATTGTTGGCACCTCGGACCGGCTCTCGTAGAATGCGCGTGGACATGGGCTGGGCATGTCCACCAGCAAGGTGGTGGGAAAATCGGCTAAGCCATTGGCCACCGAAGAATGCTTGATAACGGCCAATGAACGGATTGTTGGCAACTCGCACCAACTCGTCGAATGGCCGAGTGCTGGCCAGGTCAGCAAGCCATGCGACGGGAAAATCGGCCGGGGCATGAAACCGACCAAGGAACGGATTGTTGGCACCTCGGACCGGCTCTCGTAGAATGCGCGTGGACATGGGCTAGGCATGTCCACCAGCAAGGTGGTGGGAAAATCGGCTAAGGAATTGGCCACCGAAGAAGGCTTGAAAATGGCCAATGAACGGATTGTTGGCGACTCGTACCAACCCGTCGAATCGGCGTGTGCTGGCCATGTCAACAAGCCAGGCGACGGGAAAATCGGCCGGGGCATGAAACCGACCAAGGAACGGATTGTTGGCACCTCGGACTGGCTCTCGTAGAATGCGCGTGGGCATGGGCTGGGTATGTCCACCAGCAAGGTGGTGGGAAAATTGGCTAAGGCATTGGCCACCGAAGAAGGCTTGAAAACGGCCAATGAACGGATTGTTGGCAACTCGCACCAACTCGTCGAATGGGCGACTGCTGGCCATGTCAGCAAGCCAGGCGACGGAAAAATCGGCCGGGGCATCAAACCGACCAAGGAACGGATTGTTAGCACCTCGGACCAGCTCTCGTAGAATGCGCGTGGACATGGGCTGGGCATGTCCACCAGCAAGGTGGTGGGAAAATCGGCTAAGGCATTGGCCACCGAAGAAGGATTGGAAACGGCCAATGAACGGATTGTTGGCAACTCGCACCAACTCGTCGAATGGGCGAGTGCTGGCCATGTCAGCAAGCCAGGCGACGGGAAAATCGGACGGGGCATGAAACCGACCAAGGAACAGATTGTTGGCACCTCGGACCAGCTCTTGTAGAATGCGCGTGGACATGGGCTGGGCATGTCCACCAGCAAGGTGGTGGGAAAATCGTCTAAGGCATTGGCCACTGAAGAATGCTTGAAAACGGCCAATGAACGGATTGTTGGCAACTCGCACCAACTCGTCGAATGGGCGAGTGCTGGCCATGTCAGCAAGCCAGGCGACGGTAAAATCGGCCGGGGCATCAAACCGACCAAGGAACGGATTGTTGGCACCTCGGACCGGCTCTCGTAGAATGCGCGTGGACATGGGCTGGGCATGTCCACCAGCAAGGTGGTGGGAAAATCGGCTAAGGCATTGGCCACCGAAGAAGGATTGGAAACGGCCAATGAACGGATTGTTGGCAACTCGCAACAACTCGTCGAATGGGCGAGTGCTGGCCATGTCAGCAAGCCAGGCGACGGGAAAATCGGCCGGGGCATGAAACCGACCAAGGAACGGATTGCTGGCACCTCGGACTGGCTCTTGTAGAATGCGCGTGGACATGGGCTGGCCATGTCCACCAGCAAGGTGGTGGGAAAATCGGCTAAGGGATTGGCCACCGAAGAAGGCTTGAAAACGGCCAATGAACGGATTGTTGGCAACTCGCACCAACTTGTCGAATGGGCGAGTGCTGGCCATGTCCGCAAGCCAGGCGACGGGAAAATCGGACGGGGCATGAAACCGACCAAGGAACGGATTGTTGGCACCTCGGACCAGCTCTCGTGGAATGCGCGTGGACATGGGCTGGGCATGTCCATCAGCAAGGTGGTGGGAAAATCGGCTAAGGCATTGGCCACCGAAGAAGGCTTGAAAACGGCCAATGAACAGATTGTTGGCAACTCGTACCAACCCGTCGAATCGGCGTGTGCTGGCCATGTCAACAAGCCAGGCGACGGGAAAATCGGCTGGGGCATGAGACCTACCAAGGAACGGATTGTTGGCACCTCGGACCGGCTCTCGTGCAATGCGCATGGACATGGGCCGGGCATGTCCACCAGCAAGGTGGTGGGAAAATAGGCTAAGGCATTGGCCTCCGAAGAAGGCTTGAAAACGGCCAATGAACGGATTGTTGGCTACTCGAACCAACTCGTCGAATGGGCGAGTGCTGGCCATGTCAGCAAGCCAGGCGACGGGAAAATCGGCCGGGGCATGAAACCGACCAAGGAATGGATTGTTGGCACCTCGGACCGGCTCTCGTAGAATGCGCGTGGAGATGGGCTGGGCATGTCCACCAGCAAGTTGGTGGGAAAATTGGCTAAGGCATTGGCCACCGAAAAAAGGCTTGAAAACGGCAAATGAACGGATTGCTGGCAACTCGCACCAACTCGTCGAATGGGCGAGTGCTGGCCATGTCAGCAAGCCAAGCGATGGGAAAATCGGCCGGGGCATGAAACCGACCAAGGAACGGATTGTTGGCACCTCGGACCGGCTCTCGTAGAATGCGCGGGGAGATGGGCTGGGCATGTCCACCAGCAAGGTGGTGGGAAAATCGGCTAAGGCATTGGCCACCGAAGAACGCCTGAAAACGGCCAATGAACAGATTGTTGGCAACTCGTACCAACCCGTCGAATGGGCGTGTACTGGCCATGTCAGCAAGCCAGGTGACGGGAAAATTGGCCGGGGCATGAAACCTACCAAGGAACGGATTGTTGGCACCTCGGACCGGCTCTCGTAGAATGCGCGTGGACATGGGCCGGGCATGTCCACCAGCAAGGTGGTGGGAAAATAGGCTAAGGCATTGGCCACCGAAGAAGGCTTGAAAACGGCCAATGAACGGATTGTTGGCAACTCGCACCAACTCGTCGAATGGGCGAGTGCTGGCCATGTCAGCAAGCCAGGCGACGGGAAAATCGGCCTGGGCATGAAACCGACCAAGGAACGGATTGTTGGCACCTCGGACCGGCTCTCGTAGAATGTGCGTGGACATGGGCTAGGCATGTCCACCAGCAAGGTGGTGGGAAAATCGGCTAAGGAATTGGCCACCGAAGAAGGCTTGAAAATGGCCAATGAACGGATAGTTGGCGACTCGCACCAACTCGTCGAAAGGGCGAGTACTGGCCATGTCAGCAACCCATGCGACGGGAAAATCGGCCGGGGCATGAAACCAACCAAGGAACGGATTGTTGGCACCTCGGACCAGCTCTCGTAGAATGCGAATGGACATGGGCTGGGCATGTCCACCAGCAAGGTGGTGGGAAAATCGGCTAAGGCATTGGCCACCAAAGAAGGCTTGAAAACGGCCAATGATCGGATTGTTGGCAATTCGCACCAACTCGTCGAATGGGCGACTGCTGGCCATGTCAGCAAGCCAGGCGACGGAAAAATCGGCCGGGGCATGAAACCGACCAAGGAACGGATTGTTGGCACCTCAGACCAGCTCTCATAGAATGCGCGTGAACATGGGCTGGGCATGTCCACCAGCAAGGTGGTGGGAAAATCGGCTAAGGAATTGGCCACCGAAGAAGGCTTGAAAATGGCCAATGAACGGATTGTTGGCGACTCGCACCAAGTCATCGAATGGGCGAGTGCTAGCCTTGTCAGCAAGCCATGCGACGGGAAAATCGGCTGGGGCATGAAACCAACCAAGGAACGGATTGTTGGCACCTCGGACCAGCTCTCGTAGAATGCGCATGGACATGGGCTGGGCATGTCCACCAGCAAGGTGGTGGGAAAATCGGCTAAGGAATTGGCCACCGAAGAAGGCTTGAAAATGGCCAATGAACGGATTGTTGGCGACTCGCACCAACTCGTCGAAAGGGCGAGTACTGGCCATGTCAGCAAGCCATGCGACGGGAAAATCGGCCGGGGCATGAAACCAACCAAGGAACGGATTGTTGGCACCTCGGACCAGCTCTCGTAGAATGCGAATGGACATGGGCTGGGCATGTCGACCAGCAAGGTGGTGGGAAAATCGGCTAAGGCATTGGCCACCAAAGAAGGCTTGAAAACGGCCAATGAACGGATTGTTGGCAATTCGCACCAACTCGTCGAATGGGCGACTGCTGGCCATGTCAGCAAGCCAGGCGACGGAAAAATCGGCCGGGGCATGAAACCGACCAAGGAACGGATTGTTGGCACCTCGGACCAGCTCTCATAGAATGCGCGTGAACATGGGCTGGGCATGTCCACCAGCAAGGTGGTGGGAAAATCGGCTAAGGAATTGGCCACCGAAGAAGGCTTGAAAATGGCCAATGAACGGATTGTTGGCGACTCGCACCAAGTCATCGAATGGGCGAGTGCTAGCCTTGTCAGCAAGCCATGCGACGGGAAAATCGGCTGGGGCATGAAACCAACCAAGGAACGGATTGTTGGCACCTCGGACCAGCTCTCGTAGAATGCGCATGGACATGGGCTGGGCATGTCCACCAGCAAGGTGGTGGGAAAATCGGCTAAGGAATTGGCCACCGAAGAAGGCTTGAAAATGGCCAATGAACGGATTGTTGGCGACTCGCACCAAGTCATCGAATGGGCGAGTGCTGGCCTTGTCAGCAAGCCATGCGTCGGGAAAATCGGCCGGGGCATGAAACCAACCAAGGAACGGATTGTTGGCACCTCGGACCAGCTCTCGCAGAATGCGCATGGACATGGGCTGGGCATGTCCACCAGCAAGGTGGTGGGAAAATCGGCTAAGGCATTGGCCACCAAAGAAGGCTTGAAAACGGAAAATGAACGGATTGTTGGCAACTCGCACCAACTCGTCGAATGGGCGAGTGCTGGCCATGTCAGCAAGCCAGGCGACGGGAAAATCGGCCGGGGCATGAAACCGACCAAGGAATGGATTGTTGGCACCTCGGACCGGCTCTCGTAGAATGCGCGTGGAGATGGGCTGGGCATGTCCACCAGCAAGGTGGTGGGAAAATCAGATAAGGCATTGGCCACCGAAGAAGGCTTGAAAACGGCAAATGAACGGATTGTTGGCAACTCGCACCAACTCGTCGAATGGGCGAGTGCTGGCCAAGTCAGCAAGCCAGGCGACGGGAAAATCGGCCGGGGCATGAAACCGACCAAAGAATGGATTGTTGGCACCTCGGACCGGCTCTCGTAGAATGCGCGTGGAGATGGGCTGGGCATGTCCACCAGCAAGGTGGTGGGAAAATCGGCTAAGGCATTGGCCACCGAAGAAGGCTTGAAAACGGCAAATGAACGGATTGTTGGCAACTCGCACCAACTCGTCGAATGGGCGAGTGCTGGCCATGTCAGCAAGCCAAGCGATGGGAAAATCGGCCGGGGCTTGAAACCGACCAAGGAACGGATTGTTGGCACCTCGGACCGGCTCTCGTAGAATGCGCGTGGAGATGGGCTGGGCATGTCCACCAGCAAGGTGGTGGGAAAATCGGCTAAGGCATTGGCCACCGAAGAACGCTTGAAAACGGCCAATGAACAGATTGTTGGCAACTCGTACCAACCCGTCGAATGGGCGTGTGCTGGCCATGTCAGCAAGCCAGGCGACGGCAAAATTGGCCGAGGCATGAAACCTACCAAGGAACGGATTGTTGGCACCTCGGACCGGCTCTCGTAGAATACGCATGGACATGGGCCGGGCATGTCCACCAGCAAGGTGGTGGGAAAATAGGTAAGGCATTGGCCACCGAAGAAGGCTTGAAAACGGCCAATGAACGGATTGTTGGCAACTCGCACCAACTCGTCGAATGGGCGAGTGCTGGCCATGTCAGCAAGCCAGGCGACGGGAAAATCGGCCTTGGCATGAAACCGACCAAGGAACGGGTTGTTGGCACCTCGGACCGGCTCTCGTAGAATTCGCGTGGACATGGGCTAGGCATGTCCACCAGCAAGGTGGTGGGAAAATCGGCTAAGGAATTGGCCACCGAAGAAGGCTTGAAAATGGCCAATGAACGGATTGTTGGCAACTCGCACCAACTCGTCGAATGGGCGAGTGCTGGCCATGTCAGCAAGCCAGGCGACGGGAAAATCGGCCGGGGCATAAAACCGACCAAGGTATGGATTGTTGGCACCTCGGACCGGCTCTCGTAGAATGCGCGTGGAGATGGGCTGGGCATGTCCACCAGCAAGGTGGTGGGAAAATCGGCTAAGGCATTGGCCACCGAAGAAGGCTTGAAAACGGTAAATGAACGGATTGTTGGCAACTCGCACCAACTCGTCGAATGGGCGAGTGCTGGCCATGTCAGCAAGCCAGGCGACGGGAAAATCGGCCGGGGCATGAAACCGACCAAGGAACGGATTGTTGGCACCTCGGACCGGCTCTCGTAGAATGCGCGTGGAGATGGGCTGGGCATGTCCACCAGCAAGGTGGCGGGAAAATCGGCTAAGGCATTGGCCACCGAAGAAGGCTTGAAAACGGCAAATGAACGGATTGTTGGCAACTCGCACCAACTCGTCGAATGGCCGAGTGCTGGCCATGTCAGCAAGCCAGGCGACGGGAAAATCGGCCTGGGCATGAAACCGACCAAGGAACGGATTGTTGGCACCTCGGACTGGCTCTCGTAGAATGCTCGTGGACATGGGCTAGGCATGTCCACCAGCAAGGTGGTGGGAAAATCGGCTAAGGAATTGGCCACCGAAGAAGGCTTGAAAATGGCCAATGAACGGATTGTTGTCGACTCGCACCAACACGTCGAAAGGGCGAGTACTGGCCATGTCAGCAAGCCATGCGACGGGAAAATCGGCCGAGGCATGAAACCAACCAAGGAACGGATTGTTGGCACCTCGGACCAGCTCTCGTAGAATGCGAATGGAAATGGGCTGGGCATGTCCACCAGCAAGGTGGTGGGAAAATCGGCTAAGGCATTGGCCACCAAAGAAGGCTTGAAAACTGCCAATGAACGGATGGCAATTCGCACCTACTCGTCGAATGGGCGACTGCTGGCCATGTCAGCAAGCCAGGCAACGGGAAAATCGGCCGGGGCATGAAACCGACCAAGGAACGGATTGTTGGCACCTCGAACCGGCTCTCGTAGAATGCGCGTGGAGATGGGCTGGGCATGTCCACCAGCAAGGTGGTGGGAAAATCGGCTAAGGCATTGGCCACCGAAGAAGGCTTGAAAACAGCAAATGAACGGATTGTTGGCAACTCGCACCAACTCATCGAATGGGCGAGTGCTGGCCATGTCAGCAAGCCAGGCGACGGGAAAATCGGCTGGGGCATGAAACCGACCAAGGAACGGATTGTTAGCACCTCAGACCGGCTCTCGTAGAATGCGCGTGGAGATGGGCTGGGCATGTCCACCAGCAAGGTGGTGGGAAAATTGGCTAAGGTATTGGCCACCGAAGAAGGCTTGAAAACGGCCAATGAACGGATTGTTGGCAACTCGCGCCAACTCGTCGAATGGGCGAGTGCTGGGAATGTCAGCAAGCCTGGCGACGGGAAAATCGGCCTGGGCATGAAACCGACCAAGGAACGGATTGTTGGCACCTCGGACCGGCTCTCGTAGAATGCGTGTGGACATGGGCTAGGCATGTCCACCAGCAAGGTGGTGAGAAAATCGGCTAAGGAATTGGCCACCGAAGAAGGCTTGAAAATGGCCAATGAATGGATTGTTGGCGACTCGCACCAACTCGTCGAATGGGCGAGTGCTGGCCATGGCAGCAAGCTATGCGACGGGAAAATCGGCCGGGGCATGAAACCAACCAAGGAACGGATTGTTGGCACCTCTGACCAGCTCTCGTAGAATGCGAATGGACATGGGCTGGGCATGTCCACCAGCAACGTGGTGGGAAAATCGGCTAAGGCATTGGCACCCAAAGAAGGCTTGAAAACAGCCAATGAACGGATTGTTGGCAACTCGCACCAACTCGTCGAATGGGCGAGTGCTGGCCATGTCAGCAAGCCAGGCGACGGGAAAATCGGCAGGGGCATGAAACCGACCAAGGAACGGATTGTTGGCACCTCGGACTGGCTCTCGTAGAATGCGCGTGGACATGGGCTGGGCATGCCCACCAGCAAGGTGGTGGGAAAATCGGCTAAGGAATTGGCCACCGAAGAAGGCTTGAAAATGGCCTATGAACGGATTGTTGACGACTCGCACCAACTCGTCGAATGGGCGAGTGCTGGCCATGTCAGCAAGCCATGCGACGGGAAAATCGGCCGGGGCATGAAACCAACCAAGGAACGGATTGTTGGCACCTCGGACCAGCTCTCGTAGAATGCGAATGGACATGGGCTGGGCATGTCCACCAGCAAGGTGGTGGGAAAATCGGCTAAGGCATTGGCACCCAAAGAAGGCTTGAAAACAGCCAATGAACGGATTGTTGGCAACTCGCACCAACTCGTCGAATGGGCGAGTGCTGGCCATGTCAGCAAGCCAGGCGACGGGAAAATCGGCAGGGGCATGAAACCGACCAAGGAACGGATTGTTGGCACCTCGGACTGGCTCTCGTAGAATGCGCGTGGACATGGGCTGGGCATGCCCACCAGCAAGGTGGTGGGAAAATCGGCTAAGGAATTGGCCACCGAAGAAGGCTTGAAAATGGCCTATGAACGGATTGTTGACGACTCGCACCAACTCGTCGAATGGCCGAGTGCTGGCCATGTCAGCAAGCCAGGCGACGGGAAAATCGGCCGGGGCATGAAACCGACCAAGGAACGGATTGTTGGCACCTCGGACCGGCTCTCGTAGAATGCGCGTGGAGATGGGCTGGGCATGTCCACCAGCAAGGTGGTGGGAAAATCGGCTAAGGCATTGGCCACCGAAGAAGGCTTGAAAACAGCAAATGAACGGATTGTTGGCAACTCGCACCAACTCGTCGAATGGGCGAGTGCTGGGCATGTCAGCAAGCCAGGCGACGGAAAAATCGGCCGGGGCATGAAACCAACCAAGGAACGGATTGTTGGCACCTCGGACCGGCTCTCGTAGAATGCGCGTGGAGATGGGCTGGGCATGTCCACCAGCAAGGTGGCGGGAAAATCGGCTAAGGCATTGGCCACCGAAGAAGGCTTGAAAACGGCAAATGAACGGATTGTTGGCAACTCGCACCAACTCGTCGAATGGCCGAGTGCTGGCCATGTCAGCAAGCCAGGCGACGGGAAAATCGGCCTGGGCATGAAACCGACCAAGGAACGGATTGTTGGCACCTCGGACTGGCTCTCGTAGAATGCTCGTGGACATGGGCTAGGCATGTCCACCAGCAAGGTGGTGGGAAAATCGGCTAAGGAATTGGCCACCGAAGAAGGCTTGAAAATGGCCAATGAACGGATTGTTGTCGACTCGCACCAACACGTCGAAAGGGCGAGTACTGGCCATGTCAGCAAGCCATGCGACGGGAAAATCGGCCGAGGCATGAAACCAACCAAGGAACGGATTGTTGGCACCTCGGACCAGCTCTCGTAGAATGCGAATGGAAATGGGCTGGGCATGTCCACCAGCAAGGTGGTGGGAAAATCGGCTAAGGCATTGGCCACAAAAGAAGGCTTGAAAACTGCCAATGAACGGATGGCAATTCGCACCTACTCGTCGAATGGGCGACTGCTGGCCATGTCAGCAAGCCAGGCAACGGGAAAATCGGCCGGGGCATGAAACCGACCAAGGAACGGATTGTTGGCACCTCGAACCGGCTCTCGTAGAATGCGCGTGGAGATGGGCTGGGCATGTCCACCAGCAAGGTGGTGGGAAAATCGGCTAAGGCATTGGCCACCGAAGAAGGCTTGAAAACAGCAAATGAACGGATTGTTGGCAACTCGCACCAACTCATCGAATGGGCGAGTGCTGGCCATGTCAGCAAGCCAGGCGACGGGAAAATCGGCTGGGGCATGAAACCGACCAAGGAACGGATTGTTGGCACCTCAGACTGGCTCTCGTAGAATGCTCGTGGACATGGGCTAGGCATGTCCACCAGCAAGGTGGTGGGAAAATCGGCTAAGGAATTGGCCACCGAAGAAGGCTTGAAAATGGCCAATGAACGGATTGTTGTCGACTCGCACCAACACGTCGAAAGGGCGAGTACTGGCCATGTCAGCAAGCCATGCGACGGGAAAATCGGCCGAGGCATGAAACCAACCAAGGAACGGATTGTTGGCACCTCGGACCAGCTCTCGTAGAATGCGAATGGAAATGGGCTGGGCATGTCCACCAGTAAGGTGGTGGGAAAATCGGCTAAGGCATTGGCCACCAAAGAAGGCTTGAAAACTGCCAATGAACGGATGGCAATTCGCACCTACTCGTCGAATGGGCGACTGCTGGCCATGTCAGCAAGCCAGGCAACGGGAAAATCGGCCGGGGCATGAAACCGACCAAGGAACGGATTGTTGGCACCTCGTACCGGCTCTCGTAGAATGCGCGTGGAGATGGGCTGGGCATGTCCACCAGCAAGGTGGTGGGAAAATTGGCTAAGGTATTGGCCACCGAAGAAGGCTTGAAAACGGCCAATGAACGGATTGTTGGCAACTCGCGCCAACTCGTCGAATGGGCGAGTGCTGGCCATGTCAGCAAGCCTGGCGACGGGAAAATCGGCCTGGGCATGAAACCGACCAAGGAACGGATTGTTGGCACCTCGGACCGGCTCTCGTAGAATGCGTGTGGACATGGGCTAGGCATGTCCACCAGCAAGGTGGTGAGAAAATCGGCTAAGGAATTGGCCACCGAAGAAGGCTTGAAAATGGCCAATGAATGGATTGTTGGCGACTCGCACCAACTCGTCGAATGGGCGAGTGCTGGCCATGGCAGCAAGCTATGCGACGGGAAAATCGGCCGGGGCATGAAACCAACCAAGGAACGGATTGTTGGCACCTCTGACCAGCTCTCGTAGAATGCGAATGGACATGGGCTGGGCATGTCCACCAGCAACGTGGTGGGAAAATCGGCTAAGGCATTGGCACCCAAAGAAGGCTTGAAAACAGCCAATGAACGGATTGTTGGCAACTCGCACCAACTCGTCGAATGGGCGAGTGCTGGCCATGTCAGCAAGCCAGGCGACGGGAAAATCGGCAGGGGCATGAAACCGACCAAGGAACGGATTGTTGGCACCTCGGACTGGCTCTCGTAGAATGCGCGTGGACATGGGCTGGGCATGCCCACCAGCAAGGTGGTGGGAAAATCGGCTAAGGAATTGCCCACCGAAGAAGGCTTGAAAATGGCCTATGAACGGATTGTTGACGACTCGCACCAACTCGTCGAATGGGCGAGTGCTGGCCATGTCAGCAAGCCATGCGACGGGAAAATCGGCCGGGGCATGAAACCAACCAAGGAACGGATTGTTGGCACCTCGGACCAGCTCTCGTAGAATGCGAATGGACATGGGCTGGGCATGTCCACCAGCAAGGTGGTGGGAAAATCGGCTAAGGCATTGGCCACCGAAGAAGGCTTGAAAACAGCAAATGAACGGA
The DNA here is from genome assembly GCA_037832335.1 of Carallia pectinifolia. Lineage (NCBI taxonomy): Eukaryota > Viridiplantae > Streptophyta > Magnoliopsida > Malpighiales > Rhizophoraceae > Carallia > Carallia pectinifolia. The sequence continues at coordinate 13,474,630 of CM075444.1, read as the reverse complement.
TTGTTGGCAACTCGCACCAACTCGTCGAATGGGCGAGTGCTGGGCATGTCAGCAAGCCAGGCGACGGAAAAATCGGCCGGGGCATGAAACCAACCAAGGAACGGATTGTTGGCAGCTCGGACCGGCTCTCGTAGAATGCTCGTGGACATGGGTTGGGCATGCCCACCAGCAAGGTGGTGGGAAAATTGGCTAAGGCATTGGCCACCGAATAATGCTTGAAAACGGCCAATGAACGGATTGTTGGCAACTTGCACCAACTCGTCGAATGGGCGAGTGCTGGCCATGTCAGCAAGCCAGGCGACGGGAAAACCGGCCGGGGCATGAAACCTACCAAGGAACGGATTGTTGGCACCTCGGACCGGCTCTCGTATAATGCGCATGGACATGGGCCGGGCATGTCCACCAGCAAGGTGGTCGGAAAATAGGCTAAGGCATTGGCCACCGAAGAAGGCTTGAAAACGGCCAATGAACGGATTGTTGGCAACTCGCACCAACTCGTCGAATGGGCGAGTGCTGGCCTTGTCAGCAAGCCAGGCGACGGGAAAATCGGCCTGGGCATGAAACCGACCAAGGAACGGATTGTTGGCACCTCGGACCGGCTCTCGTAGAATGCGCGTGGACATGGGCTGGGCATGTCCACCAGCAAGGTGGTGGGAAAATCGGCTAAGGAATTGGCCACCGAAGAAGGCTTGAAAATGGCCAATGAATGGATTTTTGGCGACTCGCACCAACTCGTCGAATGGGCGAGTGCTGGCCATGTCAGCAAGCCATGTGACGGGAAAATCGGCCGGGGCATGAAACCAACCAAGGAACGGATTGTTGGCACCTCGGACCAGCTCTCGTAGAATGCGCTTGGACATGGGCTGGGCATGTCCACCAGCAAGGTGGTGGGAAAATCGGCTAAGGCATTGGCCACCGAAGAAGGCTTGAAAACGGCTAATGAACAGATTGTTGGCAACTCGTACCAACCAGTCGAATGGGCGAGTGCTGGCCATGTCAGCAAGCCAGGCGACGGGAAAATCAGCCGGGGCATGAAACCGACCAAAGAACGGATTGTTGGCACCTCGGACCGGCTCTCGTAGAATGCGCGTGGACATGGGCTGGGCATGTCCACCAGCAAGGTGGTGGGAAAATCGGCTAAGGAATTGGCGACCGAAGAAGGCTTCAAAATGGCCTATGAACGGATTGTTGACGACTCGCATCAACTCGTCGAATGGACGAGTGCTGGCCATGTCAGCAAGCCATGCGACGGAAAAATCGGCCGGGGCATGAAACCAACCAAGGAACGGATTGTTGGCACCTCGGACCAGCTCTCGTAGAATGCGCATGGACACGGGCTTGGCATGTCCACCAGCAAGGTGGTGGGAAAATCGGCTAAGGCATTTGCCACCAAAGAAGGCTTGAAAACGGCCAATGAACGGATTGTTGGCGACTCGCACCAACTCGTCGAATGGGCGAGTGCTGGCCATGTCAGCAAGCCAGGCGACGGGAAAATCGGGCGGGGCATGAAACCGACCAAAGAACGGATTGTTGGCACCTCGGACCGGCTCTCGTAGAATGCGCGTGGACATGGGCTGGGCATGTCCACCAGCAAGGTGGTGGGAAAATTGGCTAAGGAATTGGCCACCGAAGAAGGCTTGAAAACGGCCAATGAACGGATTGTTGGCAACTCGCACCAACTCGTCGAACGGGCGATTGCTGGCCATGTCAGCAAGCCAGGCGACGGGAAAATCGGCCTGGGCATGAAACCGACCGAGGAACGGATTGTTGGCACCTCGGACCGGCTCTCGTAGAATGCGCGTGGACATGGGCTGGGCATGTCCACCAGCAAGGTGGTGGGAAAATCGGCTAAGGCATTGGCCACCAAAGAAGGCTTGAAAACGGCGAATGAACGGATTGTTGGCAACTCGCACCAACTCGTCGAATGGGCGAGGCCATGTCAGCAAGCCAGGCGACGGGAAAATCGGCCGGGGCTTGAAACCGACCAAGGAACGGATTGTTGGCACCTCGGACCGGCTCTCGTAGAATGCGCGTGGACATGGGCTGGGCATGCCCACCAGCAAGGTGGTGGGAAAATCGGCTAAGGGATTGGCCACCGAATAATGCTTGAAAACGGCCAATGAACGGATTGTTGGCACCTCGGACCGGCTCTCGTAGAATGCGCACGGACATGGGCTGGGTATGTCCACCAGCAAGGTGATGGGAAAATCGGCTAAGGCATTGGCCACCAAAGAAGGCTTGAAAACGGCCAATGAACGGATTGTTGGCAACTCGCACCAACTCGTCGAATGGGCGAGTGCTGGCAATGTCAGCAAGCCAGGCGACGGGAAAATCGGCTGGGGCATGAAACCGACCAAGGAACGGATTGTTGGCACCTCGGACCGGCTCTCGTAGAATGCGCCTGGACATGGGCTGGGCATGTCCACCAGCAAGGTGGTGGGAAAATCGGCTAAGGAATTGGCCACCGAAGAAGGCTTGAAAATGGCCTATGAACGGATTGTTGGCGACTCGCACCAACTCGTCGAATGGGCGAGTCCTGGCCATGTCAGCAAGCCATGCGACGGGAAAATCGGCTGGGGTATGAAACCAACCAAGGAACGGATTGTTGTCACCTCGGACCAGCTCTCGTAGAATGCGCATGGACATGGGCTGGGCATGTCCACCAGCAAGGTGGTGGGAAAATCGGCTAAGGCATTGGCCACCTAAGAAGGCTTGAAAACGGCCAATGAACGGATTGTTGGCAACTCGCACCAACTCGTCGAATGGGCGAGTGCTGGCCATGTCAGCAAGCCAGGCGACGGGAAAATCGGCCGGGGCATGAAACCGACCAAGGAACGGATTGTTGGCACCTCGGACCGGCTCTCGTAGAATGCGCGTGGACATGGGCTGGGCATGTCCACCAGCAAGATGGTGGGAAAATCGGCTAAGGCATTGGCCACCGAAGAAGGCTTGAAAATGGCCAATGAACAGATTGTTGGCAACTCGTACCAACCCGTCGAATGGGCGAGTGCTGGCCATGTCAGCAAGCCAGGCGACGGGAAAATCGGCCGGGGCATGAAACCGACCAAGGAACGGATTGTTGGCACCTCAGACCGGCTCTCGTAGAATGCGCCTGGACATGGGCTGGGCATGTCCACCAGCAAGGTGGTGGGAAAATCGGCTTAGGAATTGGCCACCGAAGAAGGCTTGAAAATGGCCTATGAACGGATTGTTGACGACTCGCACCAACTCGTCGAATGGGCGAGTGCTGGCCATGTCAACAAGCCATGCGACGGGAAAATCGGCCGGGGCATGAAACCAACCAAGGAACGGATTGTTGGCACCTCGGACCAGCTCTCGTAGAATGCGCATGGACATGGTCTGGGCATGTCCACCAGCAAGGTGGTGGGAAAATCGGCTAAGGCATTGGCCACCAAAATAGGGTTGAAAACGGCCAATGAACGGATTGTTGGCAACTCGCACCAACTCGTCGAATGGGCGAGTGCTGGCCATGTCAGCAAGCCAGGCGACAGGAAAATCGGCCGGGGCATGAAACCGACCAAGGAACGGATTGTTGGCACCTCGGACCGGCTCTCGTAGAATGCGCGTGGACATGGGCTGGGCATGTCCACCAGCAAGGTGGTGGGAAAATCGGCTAAGGCATTGGCCACCGAAGAAGGCTTGAAAACGGACAATGAACAGATTGTTGGCACCTCGTACCAACCCGTCGAATGGGCGAGTGCTGGCCACGTCAGCAAGCCAGGCGCGGGAAAATCGGCCGGGGCATGAAACCGACCAAGGAACGGATTGTTGGCACCTCAGACCGGCTCTCGTAGAATGCGGGTGGACATGGGCTGGGCATGTCCACCAGCAAGGTGGTGGGAAAATCGGCTAAGGCATTGGCCACCGAAGAAGGCTTGAAAATGGCCAATGAACAGATTGTTGGCAACTCGTACCAACCCGTCGAATGGGCGAGTGTTGGCCATGTCAGCAAGCCAGGCGACGGGAAAATCGGCCGGGGCATGAAACCGACCAAGGAACGGATTGTTGGCACCTCGGACCGGCTCTCGTAGAATGCGCGTGGACATGGGCTGGGCATGTCCACCAGCAAGGTGGTGGGAAAATCGGATAAGGAATTGGCCACCGAAGAAGGCTTGAAAATGGCCTATGAACGGATTGTTGACGACTCGCACCAACTCGTCGAATGGGCGAGTGCTGGCCATGTCAGCAAGCCATGCGACGGGAAAATCAGCCGGGGCATGAAACCAACCAAGGAACGGATTGTTGGCACCTCGGACCAGCTCTCGTAGAATGCGCATGGACATGGTCTGGGCATGTCCACCAGCAAGGTGGTGGGAAAATCGGCTAAGGCATTGGCCACCAAAGAAGGCTTGAAAACGGCCAATGAACGGATTGTTGGCAACTCGCACCAACTCGTCGAATGGGCGAGTGTTGGCCATGGCAGCAAGCCAGGCGACAGGAAAATCGGCCGGGGCATGAAACCGACCAAGGAACGGATTGTTGGCACCTCGGACCGGCTCTCGTAGAATGCGCGTGGACATGGGCTGGGCATGTCCACCAGCAAGGTGGTGGGAAAATCGGCTAAGGCATTGGCCACTGAAGAAGGCTTGAAAACGGACAATGAACAGATTGTTGGCACCTCGTACCAACCCGTCGAATGGGCGAGTGCTGGCCACGTCAGCAAGCCAGGCGCGGGAAAATCGGCCGGGGCATGAAACCGACCAAGGAACGGATTGTTGGCACCTCAGACCGGCTCTCGTAGAATGCGGGTGGACATGGGCTGGGCATGTCCACCAGCAAGGTGGTGGGAAAATCGGCTAAGGCATTGGCCACCAAAGAAGGCTTGAAAACGGCCAATGAACGGATTGTTGGCAACTCGCACCAACTCGTCGAATGGGCGAGTGCTGGCCATGGCAGCAAGCCAGGCGACAGGAAAATCGGCCGGGGCATGAAACCGACCAAGGAACGGATTGTTGGCACCTCGGACCGGCTCTCGTAGAATGCGCGTGGACATGGGCTGGGCATGTCCACCAGCAAGGTGGTGGGAAAATCGGCTAAGGCATTGGCCACCGAAGAAGGCTTGAAAACGGACAATGAACAGATTGTTGGCACCTCGTACCAACCCGTCGAATGGGCGAGTGCTGGCCATGTCAGCAAGCCAGGCGACGGGAAAATCGGCCGGGGCATGAAACCGACCAAGGAACGGATTGTTGGCACCTCGGACCGGCTCTCGTAGAATGCGCGTGGACATGGGCTGGGCATGTCCACCAGCAAGGTGGTGGGAAAATCGGTTAAGACATTGGCCACCTAAGAAGGCTTGAAAACGGCCAATGAACGGATTGGTGGCAACTCGCACCAACTCGTCGAATGGGCGAGTGCTGGCCATGTCAGCAAGCCAGGCGACGGGAAAATCGGCTGGGGCATGAAACCGACCAACGAACGGATTGTTGGCACCTCGGACCGGCTCTCGTAGAATGCGCGTGGACATGGGCTGGGCATGCCCACCAGCAAGGTGGTGGGAAAATCGGCTAAGGCATTGGCCACCGAATAATGCTTGAAAACGGCCAATGAATGGATTGTTGGCAACTCGCACCAACTCGTCAAATGGGCGAGTGGTGGCCATGTCAGCAAGCCAGGCGACGGGAAAATCGGCCGGGGCATGAAACCGACCAAGGAACGGATTGTTGGCACCTCGGACCGGCTCTCGTAGGATGCGCGTGGACATGGGCTGGGCATCTCCACCAGCAAGGTGGTGGGAAAATCGGCTAAGGCATTGGCCACCGAAGAAGGCTTGAAAACGGCCAATAAACAGATTCTTGGCAACTCGTACCAACCCGTCGAATGGGTGAGTGTTGGCCATGTCAGTAAGCCAGGCGACGGGAAAATCGGCTGGGGCATGAAACCGACCAAGGAACGGATTGTTGGCAACTCGGACCGGCTCTCGTAGAATGGGCGTGGACATGGGCTGGGCATGTCCACCAGTAACGTGGTGGGAAAATCGGCTAAGGCATTGGCCACCGAAGAATGCTTGAAAACGGCCAATGAACGGATTGTTGGCAACTCACACCAACTCGTCGAATGGGCGAGTGCTTGCCATGTCAGCAAGCCAGGCGACGGGAAAATCGGCCGGGGAATGAAACCGACCAAGGAACGGATTGTTGGCACTTTGAACCGGCTCTCGTAGAATGTGCGTGGACATGGGCTGGGCATGTCCACCAGCAAGGTGGTGGGAAAATCGGCTAAGGCATTGGCCACCGAAGAAGGCTTGAAAACGGCCAATGAACAGATTGTTGGCAACTCGTACCAACCCGTCGAATGGGCGAGTGCTGGCCATGTCAGCAAGCCAGGCGACGGGAAAATCGGCCGGGGCATGAAACCGACCAAGGAACGGATTGTTGGCACCTCGGACCAGCCCTCGTAGAATGCGCGTGGACATGGGCTGGGAATGTCCACCAGCAAGGTGGTGGGAAGATCGGCTAAGGCATTGGCCACCGAAGAAGGCTTGAAAACGGCCAATGAACGGATTGTTGGCAACTCGTACCAACCCGTCGAATGGGCGAGTGCTGGCCATGTCAGCAAGCCAGGCGACGGGAAAATCGGCCGGGGCATGAAACCGACCAAGGAACGGATTGTTGGCACCTCAGACTGGCTCTCGTAGAATGCGCGTGGACATGGGCTGGGCATGTCCACCAGCAAGGTGGTGGGAAAATCGGCTAAGGCATTGGCCACCGAAGAAGGATTGAAAACGGCCAATGAACGGATTGTTGGCAACTCGCACCAACTCGTCGAATGGGCGAGTGCTGGCCATGTCAGCAAGCCAGGCGACGGGAAAATCGGCCGGGGCATGAAACCGACCAAGGAACGGATTGTTGGCACCTCGGACCGGCTCTCGTAGAATGCGCGTGGACATGGGCTGGGCATGTCCACCAGCAAGGTGGTGGGAAAATCGGCTAAGGCATTGGCCACCGAAGAAGGCTTGACAACGGCCAATGAACGGATTGTTGGCAACACGCACCAACTCGTCGAATTGGCGAGTGTTGGCCATGTCAGCAAGCCAGGCGACAGGAAAATCGGTCGGGGCATGAAACCGACCAAGGAACGGATTGTTGGCACCTCGGACCAACTCTCGTAGAATGCGAGTGGACATGGGCTGGGCATGTCCACCAGCAAGGTGGTGGGAAAATTGGCTAAGGGATTTGCCGCCGAAGAAGGCTTGAAAACGGCCAATGAACGGATTGTTGGCAACTCGCACCAAGTCGTCGAATGGGCGAGTGCTGGCCATGTCAGCAAGCTAGGCGACAGGAAAATCGGACGGGGCATGAAACCGACCAAGAAACGGATTGTTGGCACCTCGGACCGGCTCTCGTAGAATGCGCATGGACATGGGCTGGGCATGTCCACCAGCAAGGTGGTGGGAAAATCGGCTAAGGCATTGGCCACCAAAGAAGGCTTGAAAACGGCGAATTAACGGATTCTTGGCAAGTCACACCAACTCGTCGAATGGGCGAGGCCATGTCAGCAAGCCAGGCGATGGGAAAATCGGCCGGGGCTTGAAACCGACCAAGGAACGGATTGTTGGCACCTCGAACCGGCTCTCGTAGAATGCGCGTGGACATGCGCTGGGCATGCCCACCAGCAAGGTGGTGGGAAAATCGGCTAAGGCATTGGCCACCGAATAATGCTTGAAAACGGCCAATGAACGGATTGTTGGCAACTTGCACCAACTCGTCGAATGGGCGAGTGCTGGCCATGTCAGTAAGCCAGGCGACGGGAAAATCGGCCGGGGCATGAAACCGACCAAGGAACGGATTGTTGGCACCTCGGACCGGCTCTCGTAGAATGCGCGTGGGCATGGGCTGGGCATGTCAACCAGCAAGGTGGTGGGAAAATCGGCTAAGGCATTGGCCACCGAATAATGCTTGAAAACGGCCAATGAACGGATTGTTGGCAACTCGCACCAACTCGTCGAATGGGCGAGTGCTAGCCATGTCAGCAAGCTAGGCGACTGGAAAATCGGCCGGGGCATGAAACCGACCAAGGAACGGATTGTTGGCACCTCGGACCGGCTCTCGTAGAATGCGCGTGGACATGGGCTGGGAATGTCCACCAGCAAGGTGGTGGGAAAATCGGCCAAGGCATTGGCCACCGAAGAAGGCTTGAAAACGGCCAATGAACGGATTGTTGGCAACTCGAACCAACCCGTCGAATGGGCGAGTGCTGGCCATGTTAGCAAGCCAGGCGATGGTAAAATCGGCCGGGGCATGAAACCGACCAAGGAACGGATTGTTGGCACCTCGGACTGGCCCTCGTAGAATGCGCGTGGACATGGGCTGGGCATGTCCACCAGCAAGGTGGTGGGAAAATCGGCTAAGGCTTTGGCCACCGAAGAAGGCTTGAGAACGGCCAATGAACGGATTGTTGGCAACTCGCACCAACTCGTCGAATGGGCGAGTGCTGGCCATGTCAGCAAGCCAGGCGATGGGAAAATCGGCCAGGGCATGAAACCGACCAAGGAACGGATTGTTGGCACCTCGGACCGGCTCTCGTAGAATGCGCGTGGACATGGGCTGGGCATGTCCACCGACAAGGTGGTGGGAAAATCGGCTAAGGCGTTGGCCACCGAAGAAGGCTTGAGAACGGCCAATGAACGGATTGTTGGCAACTCGCACCAACTCGTCGAATGGGCGAGTGCTGGCCATGTCAGCAAGCCAGGCGACAGGAAAATCGGTCGGGGCATGAAACCGACCAAGGAACGGATTGTTGGCACCTCGGACCAACTCTCGTAGAATGCGCGTGGACATGGGCTGGGCATGTCCACCAGCAAGGTGGTGGGAAAATCGGCTAAGGGATTGGCCACCGAAGAAGGCTTGAAAACGGCCAATGAACAGATTGTTGGCAACTCGCACCAACTCGTCGAATGGGCGAGTGCTGGCCAAGTCAGCAAGCCAGGCGAAAGAAAATCGGACGGGGCATGAAACCGACCAAGAAACGGATTATTGGCACCTCGGACCAGCTCTCGTAGAATGCGCGTGGACATGGGCTGGGTATGTCCACCAGCAAGGTGGTGGGAAAATCGGCTAAGGAATTGGCCACCAACGAAGGCTTGAATACGACCAATGAACGGATTGTTAGCAACTCGCACTAACTCGTCGAATTAGCGAGTGCTGGCCATGTCAGCAAGCCAGGCGACAGGAAAATCGGTCGGGGCATGAAACCGACCAAGGAACGGATTGTTGGCACCTCGGACCAACTCTCGTAGAATGCGCGTTGACATGGGCTGGGCATGTCCACCAGCAAGGTGGTGGGAAAATCGGCTAAGGGATTGACCACCGAAGAAGGCTTGAGAACGGCCAATGAACGGATTGTTGGCAACTCGCACCAACTCGTCGAATGGGCGAGTGCTGGCCATGTCAGCAAGCCAGGCGACAGGAAAATCGGTCGGGGCATGAAACCGACCAAGGAACGGATTGTTGGCACCTCGGACCAACTCTCGTAGAATGCGCGTGGACATGGGCTGGGCATGTCCACCAGCAAGGTGGTGGGAAAATCGGCTAAGGGATTGGCCACCGAAGAAGGCTTGAAAACGGCCAATGAACAGATTGTTGGCAACTCGCACCAACTCGTCGAATGGGCGAGTGCTGGCCATGTCAGCAAGCCAGGCGAAAGGAAAATCGGACGGGGCATGAAACCGACCAAGAAACGGATTATTGGCACCTCGGACCAGCTCTCGTAGAATGCGCGTGGACATGGGCTGGGTATGTCCACCAGCAAGGTGGTGGGAAAATCGGCTAAGGAATTGGCCACCGACGAAGGCTTGAAAACGACCAATGAACGGATTGTTAGCAACTCGCACTAACTCGTCGAATTGGCGAGTGCTGGCCATGTCAGCAAGCCAGGCGACAGGAAAATCGGTCGGGGCATGAAACCGACCAAGGAACGGATTGTTGGCACCTCGGACCAACTCTCGTAGAATGCGCGTTGACATGGGCTGGGCATGTCCACCAGCAAGGTGGTGGGAAAATCGGCTAAGGGATTGGCCACCGAAGAAGGCTTGAAAACAGCCAATGAACGGATTGTTGGCAACTCGCACCAACTCGTCGAATGGGCGAGTGCTGGCCATGTCAGCAAGCTAGGCGACAGGAAAATCGGACGGGACATGAAACCGACCAAGAAACGGATTGTTTGCACCTCGGACCGGCTCTCGTAGAATGCGCATGGACATGGGTTGGGCATGTCCACCAGCAAGGTGGTGGGAAAATTGGCTAAGGCATTGGCCACCAAAGAAGGCTTGAAAACGGCGAATGAACGGATTGTTGGCAACTCGCACCAACTCGTCGAATGGGCGAGGCCATGTCAGCAAGCCAGGCGATGGGAAAATCGGCCGGGGCTTGAAACCGACCAAGGAACAGATTGTTGGCACCTCGGACCGGCTCTCGTAGAATGCGTGTGGACATGCGCTGGGCATGCCCACCAGCAAGGTGGTGGGAAAATCGGCTAAGGCATTGGCCACCGAAGAAGGCTTGAGAACGGCCAATGAACGGATTGTTGGCAACTCGCACCAACTCGTCGAATGGGCGAGTGCTGGCCATGTCAGCAAGCCAGGCGACAGGAAAATCGGTCGGGGCATGAAACCGACCAAGGAACGGATTGTTGGCACCTCGGACCAACTCTCGTAGAATGCGCGTGGACATGGGCTGGGCATGTCCACCAGCAAGGTGGTGGGAAAATCGGCTAAGGGATTGCCACCGAAGAAGGCTTGAAAACGGCCAATGAACGGATTGTTTGCAACTCGCACCAACTCGTCGAATGGGCGAGTGCTGGCCATGTCAGCAAGCCAGGCGAAAGGAAAATCGGACGGGGCATGAAACCGACCAAGAAACGGATTATTGGCACCTCGGACCAGCTCTCGTAGAATGCGCGTGGACATGGGCTGGGTATGTCCACCAGCAAGGTGGTGGGAAAATCGGCTAAAGCATTGGCCACCGAAGAAGGCTTGAAAACGGCCAATGAACGGATTGTTGGCAACTCGTACCAACCCGTCGAATGGGCGAGTGCTGGCCATGTTAGCAAGCCAAGCGATGGTAAAATCGGCCGGGGCATGAAACCGACCAAGGAACGGATTGTTGGCACCTCGGACTGGCCCTCGTAGAATGCGCGTGGACATGGGCTGGGCATGTCCACCAGCAAGGTGGTGGGAAAATCGGCTAAGGCATTGGCCACCGAAGAAGGCTTGAGAACGGCCAATGAACGGATTGTTGGCAACTCGCACCAACTCGTCGAATGGGCGAGTACTGGCCATGTCAGCAAGCCAGGCGACGGGAAAATCGGCCGGGGCATGAAACCGACCAAGGAACGGATTGTTGGCACCTCGGACCGGCTCTCGTAGAATGCGCCTGGACATGGGCTGGGCATGTCCACCAACAAGGTGGTGGGAAAATCGGCTAAGGCGTTGGCCACCGAAGAAGGCTTGAGAACGGCCAATGAACGGATTGTTGGCAACTCGCACCAACTCGTCGAATGGGCGAGTGCTGGCCATGTCAGCAAGCCAGGCGACAGGAAAATCGGTCGGGGCATGAAACCAACCAAGGAACGGATTGTTGGCACCTCGGACCAACTCTCGTAGAATGCGCGTGGACATGGGCTGGGCATGTCCACCAGCAAGGTGGTGGGAAAATCGGCTAAGGGATTGGCCACCGAAGAAGGCTTGAAAACGGCCAATGAACAGATTGTTGGCAACTCGCACCAACTCGTCGAATGGGCGAGTGCTGGCCATGTCAGCAAGCCAGGCGAAAGGAAAATCGGACGGGCCATGAAACCGACCAAGAAACGGATTATTGGCACCTCGGACCAGCTCTCGTAGAATGCGCGTGGACATGGGCTGGGTATGTCCACCAGCAAGGTGGTGGGAAAATCGGCTAAGGAATTGGCCACCGACGAAGGCTTGAAAACGACCAATGAACGGATTGTTAGCAACTCGCACTAACTCGTCGAATTGGCGAGTGCTGGCCATGTCAGCAAGCCAGGCGACAGGAAAATCGGTCGGGGCATGAAACTGACCAAGGAACGGATTGTTGGCACCTCGGACCAACTCTCGTAGAATGCGCGTTGACATGGGCTGGGCATGTCCACCAGCAAGGTGGTGGGAAAATCGGCTAAGGTGGCCACCGAAGAAGGCTTGAAAACGGCCAATGAACGGATTGTTGGCAACTCGCACAAACTCGTCGAATGGGCGAGTGCTGGCCATGTCAGCAAGCCAGGCGACAGGAAAATCGGACGGGACATGAAACCGACCAAGAAACGGATTGTTTGCACCTCGGACCGGCTCTCGCAGAATGCGCATGGACATGGGTTGTGCATGTCCACCAGCAAGGTGGTGGGAAAATCGGCTAAGGCATTGGCCACCAAAGAGGGCTTGAAAACGGCGAATGAACGGATTGTTGGCAACTCGCACCAACTCGTCGAATGGGCGAGGCCATGTCAGCAAGCCAGGCGATGGGAAAATCGGCCGGGGCTTGAAACCGACCAAGGAACGGATTGTTGGCACCTCGGACCGGCTCTCGTAGAATGCGTGTGGACATGCGCTGGGCATGCCCACTAGCAAGGTGGTGGGAAAATCGGCTAAGGCATTGGCCACCGAAGAAGGCTTGAGAACGGCCAATGAACGGATTGTTGGCAACTCGCACCAACTCGTCGAATGGGCGAGTGCTGGCCATGTCAGCAAGCCAGGCGACAGGAAAATCGGTCGGGGCATGAAACCAACCAAGGAACGGATTGTTGGCACCTCGGACCAACTCTCGTAGAATGCGCGTGGACATGGGCTGGGCATGTCCACCAGCAAGGTGGTGGGAAAATCGGCTAAGGGATTGGCCACCGAAGAAGGCTTGAAAACGGCCAATGAACAGATTGTTGGCAACTCGCACCAACTCGTCGAATGGGCGAGTGCTGGCCATGTCAGCAAGCCAGGCGAAAGGAAAATCGGACGGGCCATGAAACCGACCAAGAAACGGATTATTGGCACCTCGGACCAGCTCTCGTAGAATGCGCGTGGACATGGGCTGGGTATGTCCACCAGCAAGGTGGTGGAAAAATCGGCTAAGGAATTGGCCACCGACGAAGGCTTGAAAACGACCAATGAACGGATTGTTAGCAACTCGCACTAACTCGTCGAATTGGCGAGTGCTGGCCATGTCAGCAAGCCAGGCGACAGGAAAATCGGTCGGGGCATGAAACTGACCAAGGAACGGATTGTTGGCACCTCGGACCAACTCTCGTAGAATGCGCGTTGACATGGGCTGGGCATGTCCACCAGCAAGGTGGTGGGAAAATCGGCTAAGGTGGCCACCGAAGAAGGCTTGAAAACGGCCAATGAATGGATTGTTGGCAACTCGCACAAACTCGTCGAATGGGCGAGTGCTGGCCATGTCAGCAAGCCAGGCGACAGGAAAATCGGACGGGACATGAAACCGACCAAGAAACGGATTGTTTGCACCTCGAACCGGCTCTCGTAGAATGCGCATGGACATGGGTTGTGCATGTCCACCAGCAAGGTGGTGGGAAAATCGGCTAAGGCATTGGCCACCAAAGAAGGCTTGAAAACGGCGAATGAACGGATTGTTGGCAACTCGCACCAACTCGTCGAATGGGCGAGGCCATGTCAGCAAGCCAGGCGATGGGAAAATCGGCCGGGGCTTGAAACCGACCAAGGAACGGATTGTTGGCACCTCGGACCGGCTCTCGTAGAATGCGTGTGGAAATGCGCTGGGCATGCCCACCAGCAAGGTGGTGGGAACATCGGCTAAGGCATTGGCCACCGAAGAAGGCTTGAGAACGGCCAATGAACGGATTGTTGGCAACTCGCACCAACTCGTCGAATGGGTGAGTGCTGGCCATGTCAGCAAGCCAGGCGACAGGAAAATCGGTCGGGGCATGAGACCGACCAAGGAACGGATTGTGGGCACCTCGGACCAACTATCGTAGAATGCGCGTGGACATGGGCTGGGCATGTCCACCAGCAAGGTGGTGGGAAAATCGGCTAAGGGATTGGCCACCGAAGAAGGCTTGAGAACGGCCAATGAACGGATTGTTGGCAACTCGCGCCAACTCGTCGAATGGGTGAGTTCTGGCCATGTCAGCAAGCCAGGCGAAAGGAAAATCGGACGGGGCATGAAACCGACCAAGAAACGGATTATTGGCTCCTCGGACCAGCTCTCGTAGAATGCGCGTGGACATGGGCTGGGTATGTCCACCAGCAAGGAGGTGGGAAAATCGGCTAAGGAATTGGCCACCGACGAAGGCTTGAAAACGACCAATGAACGGATTGTTAGCAACTCGCACTAACTCGTCGAATTGGCGAGTGCTGGCCATGTCAGCAAGCCAGGCGACAGGAAAATCGGCCGGGGCATGAAACCGACCAAGGAACGGATTGTTGGCACCTCGGACCAACTCTCGTAGAATGCGCGTGGACATGGGCTGGGCATGTCCACCAGCAAGGTGGTGGGAAAATCGGCTAAGGGATTGGCCACCGAAGAAGGCTTGAAAACGGCCAATGAACGGATTGTTGGCAACTCGCACCAACTCGTCGAATGGGCGAGTGCTGGCCATGTCAGCAAGCCAGGCGACAAGAAAATCGGACGGGGCATGAAACCGACCAAGAAACGGATTGTTTGCTCCTCGGACCGGCTCTCGTAGAATGCGCATGGACATGGGTTGGGCATGTCCACCAGCAAGGTGGTGGGAAAATCGGCTAAGGCATTGGCCACCAAAGAAGGCTTGAAAACGGCGAATGAACGGATTGTTGACAACTCGCACCAACTCGTCGAATGGGCGAGGCCATGTCAGCAAGCCAGGCGCCGGGAAAATCGGCCGGGGCATGAAACTGACCAAGGAACGGATTGTTGGCATCTCGGACCGGTGCTTGTAGAATGCACGTGGACATGGGCTGGGCATCTCGACCAGCAAGGTGGCGGGAAAATCGGCTAAGGCATTGGCCACCGAAGAAGGCTTGAAAACGGCCAATGAACGGATTGTTGGCAACTCGCACCAACTCGTCGAATGGGCGAGTGCTGACCATGTCAGCAAGCCAGGCGACGGGAAAATCGGCCGGGGCATGAAACCGACCAAGGAACAGATTGTTGGCACCTCGGACCGACTCTCGTAGAATGCGCGTGGACATGGGATGGGCATGTCCACCAGCAAGGTGGTGGGAAAATCGGCGAAAGCGTTGGCCACCGAAGAAGGCTTGAAAACGGCCAATGAACGGATTGTTGGCAACTCGCACCAACTCGTCGAATGGCCGAGTGCTTGCCATGTCAGTAAGCCAGGCAAGGGGAAAATTGGCCGGGGCATGAAACTGACCAAGGAACGGATTGTTGGCACCTCGGACCGGTGCTTGTAGAATGCACGTGGACATGGGCTGGGCATCTCGACCAGCAAGGTGGCGGGAAAATCGGCTAAGGCATTGGCCGCCGAAGAAGGCTTGAAAACGGCCAATGAACGGATTGTTGGCAACTCGAACCAACTCGTCGAATGGGCGAGTGCTGGCCATGTTAGCAAGCCAGGCGACGGGAAAATTGGCCGGGGCATGAAACCGACCAAGGAACGGATAGTTGGAATCTCGAACCGGCTCTCGTAGAATGCGCCTGGACATGGGCTGGGCATGTCCCCCAGTAAGGAGGTGGGAAAATCGGCTAAGGAATTGGCCACCGACGAAGGCTTGAAAACGACCAATGAACGGATTGTTAGCAACTCGCACTAACTCGTCGAATTGGCGAGTGCTGGCCATGTCAGCAAGCCAGGCGACAGGAAAATCGGCCGGGGCATGAAACCGACCAAGGAACGGATTGTTGGCACCTCGGACCAACTCTCGTAGAATGCGCGTGGACATGGGCTGGGCATGTCCACCAGCAAGGTGGTGGGAAAATCGGCTAAGGGATTGGCCACCAAAGAAGGCTTGAAAACGGCCAATGAACGGATTGTTGGCAACTCGCACCAACTCGTCGAATGGGCGAGTGCTGGCCATGTCAGCAAGCCAGGCGACAAGAAAATCGGACGGGGCATGAAACCGACCAAGAAACGGATTGTTTGCTCCTCGGACCGGCTCTCGTAGAATGCGCATGGACATGGGTTGGGCATGTCCACCAGCAAGGTGGTGGGAAAATTGGCTAAGGCATTGGCCACCAAAGAAGGCTTGAAAACGGCGAATGAACGGATTGTTGGCAACTCGCACCAACTCGTCGAATGGGCGAGGCCATGTCAGCAAGCCAGGCGATGGGAAAATCGGCCGGGGCTTGAAACCGACCAAGGAACGGATTGTTGGCACCTCGGACCGGCTCTCGTAGAATGCGTGTGGACATGCGCTGGGCATGCCCACCAGCAAGGTGGTGGGAAAATCGGCTAAGGCATTGGCCACCGAAGAAGGCTTGAGAACGGCCAATGAACGGATTGTTGGCAACTCGCACCAACTCGTCGAATGGGCGAGTGCTGGCCATGTCAGCAAGCCAGGCGACAGGAAAATCGGTCGGGGCATGAAACCGACCAAGGAACGGATTGTTGGCACCTCGGACCAACTCTCGTAGAATGCGCGTGGACATGGGCTGGGCATGTCCACCAGCAAGGTGGTGGGAAAATCGGCTAAGGGATTGGCCACCGAAGAAGGCTTGAAAACGGCCAATGAACGGATTGTTTGCAACTCGCACCAACTCGTCGAATGGGCGAGTGCTGGCCATGTCAGCAAGCCAGGCGAAAGGAAAATCGGACGGGGCATGAAACCGGCCAAGAAACGGATTATTGGCACCTCGGACCAGCTCTCGTAGAATGCGCGTGGACATGGGCTGGGTATGTCCACCAGCAAGGTGGTGGGAAAATCGGCTAAAGCATTGGCCACCGAAGAAGGCTTGAAAACGGCCAATGAACGGATTGTTGGCAACTCGTACCAACCCGTCGAATGGGCGAGTGCTGGCCATGTTAGCAAGCCAAGCGATGGTAAAATCGGCCGGGGCATGAAACCGACCAAGGAACGGATTGTTGGCACCTCGGACTGGCCCTCGTAGAATGCGCGTGGACATGGGCTGGGCATGTCCACCAGCAAGGTGGTGGGAAAATCGGCTAAGGCATTGGCCACCGAAGAAGGCTTGAGAACGGCCAATGAACGGATTGTTGGCAACTCGCACCAACTCGTCGAATGGGCGAGTACTGGCCATGTCAGCAAGCCAGGCGACGGGAAAATCGGCCGGGGCATGAAACCGACCAAGGAACGGATTGTTGGCACCTCGGACCGGCTCTCGTAGAATGCGCCTGGACATGGGCTGGGCATGTCCACCAACAAGGTGGTGGGAAAATCGGCTAAGGCGTTGGCCACCGAAGAAGGCTTGAGAACGGCCAATGAACGGATTGTTGGCAACTCGCACCAACTCGTCGAATGGGCGAGTGCTGGCCATGTCAGCAAGCCAGGCGACAGGAAAATCGGTCGGGGCATGAAACCAACCAAGGAACGGATTGTTGGCACCTCGGACCAACTCTCGTAGAATGCGCGTGGACATGGGCTGGGCATGTCCACCAGCAAGGTGGTGGGAAAATCGGCTAAGGGATTGGCCACCGAAGAAGGCTTGAAAACGGCCAATGAACAGATTGTTGGCAACTCGCACCAACTCGTCGAATGGGCGAGTGCTGGCCATGTCAGCAAGCCAGGCGAAAGGAAAATCGGACGGGCCATGAAACCGACCAAGAAACGGATTATTGGCACCTCGGACCAGCTCTCGTAGAATGCGCGTGGACATGGGCTGGGTATGTCCACCAGCAAGGTGGTGGGAAAATCGGCTAAGGAATTGGCCACCGACGAAGGCTTGAAAACGACCAATGAACGGATTGTTAGCAACTCGCACTAACTCGTCGAATTGGCGAGTGCTGGCCATGTCAGCAAGCCAGGCGACAGGAAAATCGGTCGGGGCATGAAACTGACCAAGGAACGGATTGTTGGCACCTCGGACCAACTCTCGTAGAATGCGCGTTGACATGGGCTGGGCATGTCCACCAGCAAGGTGGTGGGAAAATCGGCTAAGGTGGCCACCGAAGAAGGCTTGAAAACGGCCAATGAACGGATTGTTGGCAACTCGCACAAACTCGTCGAATGGGCGAGTGCTGGCCATGTCAGCAAGCCAGGCGACAGGAAAATCGGACGGGACATGAAACCGACCAAGAAACAGATTGTTTGCACCTCGGACCGGCTCTCGTAGAATGCGCATGGACATGGGTTGTGCATGTCCACCAGCAAGGTGGTGGGAAAATCGGCTAAGGCATTGGCCACCAAAGAGGGCTTGAAAACGGCGAATGAACGGATTGTTGGCAACTCGCACCAACTCGTCGAATGGGCGAGGCCATGTCAGCAAGCCAGGCGATGGGAAAATCGGCCGGGGCTTGAAACCGACCAAGGAACGGATTGTTGGCACCTCGGACCGGCTCTCGTAGAATGCGTGTGGACATGCGCTGGGCATGCCCACTAGCAAGGTGGTGGGAAAATCGGCTAAGGCATTGGCCACCGAAGAAGGCTTGAGAACGGCCAATGAACGGATTGTTGGCAACTCGCACCAACTCGTCGAATGGGCGAGTGCTGGCCATGTCAGTAAGCCAGGCGACAGGAAAATCGGTCGGGGCATGAAACCAACCAAGGAACGGATTGTTGGCACCTCGGACCAACTCTCGTAGAATGCGCGTGGACATGGGCTGGGCATGTCCACCAGCAAGGTGGTGGGAAAATCGGCTAAGGGATTGGCCACCGAAGAAGGCTTGAAAACGGCCAATGAACAGATTGTTGGCAACTCGCACCAACTCGTCGAATGGGCGAGTGCTGGCCATGTCAGCAAGCCAGGCGAAAGGAAAATCGGACGAGCCATGAAACCGACCAAGAAACGGATTATTGGCACCTCGGACCAGCTCTCGTAGAATGCGCGTGGACATGGGCTGGGTATGTCCACCAGCAAGGTGGTGGAAAAATCGGCTAAGGAATTGGCCACCGACGAAGGCTTGAAAACGACCAATGAACGGATTGTTAGCAACTCGCACTAACTCGTCGAATTGGCGAGTGCTGGCCATGTCAGCAAGCCAGGCGACAGGAAAATCGGTCGGGGCATGAAACTGACCAAGGAACGGATTGTTGGCACCTCGGACCAACTCTCGTAGAATGCGCGTTGACATGGGCTGGGCATGTCCACCAGCAAGGTCGTGGGAAAATCGGCTAAGGTGGCCACCGAAGAAGGCTTGAAAACGGCCAATGAATGGATTGTTGGCAACTCGCACAAACTCGTCGAATGGGCGAGTGCTGGCCATGTCAGCAAGCCAGGCGACAGGAAAATCGGACGGGACATGAAACCGACCAAGAAACGGATTGTTTGCACCTCGAACCGGCTCTCGTAGAATGCGCATGGACATGGGTTGTGCATGTCCACCAGCAAGGTGGTGGGAAAATCGGCTAAGGCATTGGCCACCAAAGAAGGCTTGAAAACGGCGAATGAACGGATTGTTGGCAACTCGCACCAACTCGTCGAATGGGCGAGGCCATGTCAGCAAGCCAGGCGATGGGAAAATCGGCCGGGGCTTGAAACCGACCAAGGAACGGATTGTTGGCACCTCGGACCGGCTCTCGTAGAATGCGTGTGGACATGCGCTGGGCATGCCCACCAGCAAGGTGGTGGGAACATCGGCTAAGGCATTGGCCACCGAAGAAGGCTTGAGAACGGCCAATGAACGGATTGTTGGCAACTCGCACCAACTCGTCGAATGGGTGAGTGCTGGCCATGTCAGCAAGCCAGGCGACAGGAAAATCGGTCGGGGCATGAAGCCGACCAAGGAACGGATTGTGGGCACCTCGGACCAACTATCGTAGAATGCGCGTGGACATGGGCTGGGCATGTCCACCAGCAAGGTGGTGGGAAAATCGGCTAAGGGATTGGCCACCGAAGAAGGCTTGAGAACGGCCAATGAACGGATTGTTGGCAACTCGCGCCAACTCGTCGAATGGGTGAGTGCTGGCCATGTCAGCAAGCCAGGCGAAAGGAAAATCGGACGGGGCATGAAACCGACCAAGAAACGGATTATTGGCTCCTCGGACCAGCTCTCGTAGAATGCGCGTGGACATGGGCTGGGTATGTCCACCAGCAAGGAGATGGGAAAATCGGCTAAGGAATTGGCCACCGACGAAGGCTTGAAAACGACCAATGAACGGATTGTTAGCAACTCGCACTAACTCGTCGAATTGGCGAGTGCTGGCCATGTCAGCAAGCCAGGCGACAGGAAAATCGGCCGGGGCATGAAACCGACCAAGGAACGGATTGTTGGCACCTCGGACCAACTCTCGTAGAATGCGCGTGGACATGGGCTGGGCATGTCCACCAGCAAGGTGGTGGGAAAATCGGCTAAGGGATTGGCCACCGAAGAAGGCTTGAAAACGGCCAATGAACGGATTGTTGGCAACTCGCACCAACTCGTCGAATGGGCGAGAGCTGGCCATGTCAGCAAGCCAGGCGACAAGAAAATCGGACGGGGCATGAAACCGACCAAGAAACGGATTGTTTGCTCCTCGGACCGGCTCTCGTAGAATGCGCATGGACATGGGTTGGGCATGTCCACCAGCAAGGTGGTGGGAAAATCGGCTAAGGCATTGGCCACCAAAGAAGGCTTGAAAACGGCGAATGAACGGATTGTTGACAACTCGCACCAACTCGTCGAATGGGCGAGGCCATGTCAGCAAGCCAGGCGCCGGGAAAATCGGCCGGGGCATGAAACTGACCAAGGATCGGATTGTTGGCACCTCGGACCGGTGCTTGTAGAATGCACGTGGACATGGGCTGGGCATCTCGACCAGCAAGGTGGCGGGAAAATCGGCTAAGGCATTGGCCACAGAAGAAGGCTTGAAAACGGCCAATGAACGGATTGTTGGCAACTCGCACCAACTCGTCGAATGGGCGAGTGCTGGCCATGTTAGCAAGCCAGGCGACGGGAAAATTGGCCGGGGCATGAAACCGACCAAGGAACGGATAGTTGGAATCTCGAACCGGCTCTCGTAGAATGCGCCTGGACATGGGCTGGGCATGTCCCCCAGTAAGGAGGTGGGAAAATCGGCTAAGGAATTGGCCACCGACGAAGGCTTGAAAACGACCAATGAACGGATTGTTAGCAACTCGCACTAACTCGTCGAATTGGCGAGTGCTGGCCATGTCAGCAAGCCAGGCGACAGGAAAATCGGCCGGGGCATGAAACCGACCAAGGAACGGATTGTTGGCACCTCGGACCAACTCTCGTAGAATGCGCGTGGACATGGGCTGGGCATGTCCACCAGCAAGGTGGTGGGAAAATCGGCTAAGGGATTGGCCACCAAAGAAGGCTTGAAAACGGCCAATGAACGGATTGTTGGCAACTCGCACCAACTCGTCGAATGGGCGAGTGCTGGCCATGTCAGCAAGCCAGGCGACAAGAAAATCGGACGGGGCATGAAACCGACCAAGAAACGGATTGTTTGCTCCTCGGACCGGCACTCGTAGAATGCGCATGGACATGGGTTGGGCATGTCCACCAGCAAGGTGGTGGGAAAATCGGCTAAGGCATTGGCCACCAAAGAAGGCTTGAAAACGGCGAACGAACGGATTGTTGACAACTCGCACCAACTCGTCGAATGGGCGAGGCCATGTCAGCAAGCCAGGCACCGGGAAAATCGGCCGGGGCATGAAACTGACCAAAGAACGGATTGTTGGCACCTCGGACCGGTGCTTGTAGAATGCACGTGGACATGGGCTGGGCATCTCGACCAGCAAGGTGGCGGGAAAATCGGCTAAGGCATTGGCCACCGAAGAAGGCTTGAAAACGGCCAATGAACGGATTGTTGGCAACTCGCACCAACTCGTCGAATGGCCGAGTGCTTGCCATGTCAGTAAGCCAGGCAAGGGGAAAATTGGCCGGGGCATGAAACTGACCAAGGAACGGATTGTTGGCACCTCGGACCGGTGCTTGTAGAATGCACGTGGACATGGGCTGGGCATCTCGACCAGCAAGGTGGCGGGAAAATCGGCTAAGGGATTGGCCACCGAAGAAGGCTTGAGAACGGCCAATGAACGGATTGTTGGCAACTCGCGCCAACTCGTCGAATGGGTGAGTGCTGGCCATGTCAGCAAGCCAGGCGAAAGGAAAATCGGACGGGGCATGAAACCGACCAAGAAACGGATTATTGGCTCCTCGGACCAGCTCTCGTAGAATGCGCGTGGACATGGGCTGGGTATGTCCACCAGCAAGGAGGTGGGAAAATCGGCTAAGGAATTGGCCACCGACGAAGGCTTGAAAACGACCAATGAACGGATTGTTAGCAACTCGCACTAACTCGTCGAATTGGCGAGTGCTGGCCATGTCAGCAAGCCAGGCGACAGGAAAATCGGCCGGGGCATGAAACCGACCAAGGAACGGATTGTTGGCACCTCGGACCAACTCTCGTAGAATGCGCGTGGACATGGGCTGGGCATGTCCACCAGCAAGGTGGTGGGAAAATCGGCTAAGGGATTGGCCACCGAAGAAGGCTTGAAAACGGCCAATGAACGGATTGTTGGCAACTCGCACCAACTCGTCGAATGGGCGAGTGCTGGCCATGTCAGCAAGCCAGGCGACAAGAAAATCGGACGGGGCATGAAACCGACCAAGAAACGGATTGTTTGCTCCTCGGACCGGCTCTCGTAGAATGCGCATGGACATGGGTTGGGCATGTCCACCAGCAAGGTGGTGGGAAAATCGGCTAAGGCATTGGCCACCAAAGAAGGCTTGAAAACGGCGAATGAACGGATTGTTGACAACTCGCACCAACTCGTCTAATGGGCGAGGCCATGTCAGTAAGCCAAGCGCCGGGAAAATCGGCCGGGGCATGAAACTGACCAAGGAACGGATTGTTGGCACCTCGGACCGGTGCTTGTAGAATGCACGCGGACATGGGCTGGGCATCTCGACCAGCAAGGTGGCGGGAAAATCGGCTAAGGCATTGGCCACCGAAGAAGGCTTGAAAACGGCCAATGAACGGATTGTTGGCAACTCGCACCAACTCGTCGAATGGGCGAGTGCTGGCCATGTTAGCAAGCCAGGCGACGGGAAAATTGGCCGGGGCATGAAACCGACCAAGGAACGGATAGTTGGAATCTCGAACCGGCTCTCGTAGAATGCGCCTGGACATGGGCTGGGCATGTCCCCCAGTAAGGTGGTGGGAAAATCGGCTAAGGCATTGGCCACCGAAGAAGGCTTGAAAACGGCCAATGAACGGATTGTTGGTAACTTGCACCAACTCGTCGAATGGGCGAGTGCTGACCATGTCAGCAAGCCAGGCGACGGGAAAATCGGCCGGGGCATGAAACCGACCAAGGAACAGATTGTTGGCACCTCGGACCGACTCTCGTAGAATGCGCGTGGACATGGGATGGGCATGTCCACCAGCAAGGTGGTGGGAAAATCGGCGAAAGCGTTGGCCACCGAAGAAGGCTTGAAAACGGCCAATGAACGGATTGTTGGCAACTCGCACCAACTCGTCGAATGGCCGAGTGCTTGCCATGTCAGTAAGCCAGGCAAGGGGAAAATTGGCCGGGGCATGAAACTGACCAAGGAACGGATTGTTGGCACCTCGGACCGGTGCTTGTAGAATGCACGTGGACATGGGCTGGGCATCTCGACCAGCAAGGTGGCGGGAAAATCGGCTAAGGCATTGGCCACCGAAGAAGGCTTGAAAACGGCCAATGAACGGATTGTTGGCAACTCGCACCAACTCGTCGAATGGGCGAGTGTTGGCCATGTCAGCAAGCCTGGCGACGGGAAAATCGGCCGGGGCATGAAACCGACCAAGGAACGGATTGTTGGCACCTCGGACTGGCTCTCATAAAATGCGCGTGGACATGGGCCCGGCATGTCCACCAGCAAGGTGGTGGGAAAATCGGCTAAGGCATTGGCCTCCGAAGAAGGCTTGAAAACGGCCAATGAACGGATTCTTGGCAACTCGCACCAACTCGTCGAATGGCCGAGTGCTTGCCATGTCAGTAACCCAGGCAACGGGAAAATAGGCCAGGGCATGAAACCGACCAAGGAACGAATTGGTGGCACCTCGGACCGGCTCTCGTAGAATGCGCGTAGACATCGGCTGGGCATGTCCACCAGCAAGGTGGTGGGAAAATTGGCTAAGGCATTGGCCACCGAAGAAGGATTGAAAACGGCCAATGAACGGATTGTTGGCAACTCGCACCAACTCGTCGAATGGGCGAGTGTTGGCCATGTCAGCAAGCCTGGCGACGGGAAAATCGGCCGGGGCATGAAACCAACCAAGGAACGGATTGTTGGCACCTCGGACTGGCTCTCATAAAATGCGCGTGGACATGGGCCCGGCATGTCCACCAGCAAGGTGGTGGGAAAATCGGCTAAGGCATTGGCCACCGAAGAAGGCTTGAAAACGGCCAATGAACGGATTATAGGCAACTCACACCAACTCGTCGAATGGCCGAGTGCTTGCCATGCCAGTAAGCCAGGCAACGGGAAAATCGGACGGGGCATGAAACCGACCAAGAAACGGATTGTTTGCTCCTCGGACCGGCTCTCGTAGAATGCGCATGGACATGGGTTGGGCATGTCCACCAGCAAGGTGGTGGGAAAATCGGCTAAGGCATTGGCCACCAAAGAAGGCTTGAAAACGACGAATGAACGGATTGTTGACAACTCGCACCAACTCGTCGAATGGGCGAGGCCATGTCAGCAAGCCAGGCGCCGGGAAAATCGGCCGGGGCATGAAACTGACCAAAGAACGGATTGTTGGCACCTCGGACCGGTGCTTGTAGAATGCACGTGGACATGGGCTGGGCATCTCGACCAGCAAGGTGGCGGGAAAATCGGCTAAGGCATTGGCCACCGAAGAAGGCTTGAAAACGGCCAATGAACGGATTGTTGGCAACTCGCACCAACTCGTCGAATGGGCGAGTGTTGGCCATGTCAGCAAGCCTGGCGACGGGAAAATCGGCCGGGGCATGAAACCGACCAAGGAACGGATTGTTGGCACCTCGGACTGGCTCTCATAAAATGCGCGTGGACATGGGCCCGGCATGTCCACCAGCAAGGTGGTGGGAAAATCGGCTAAGGCATTGGCCACCGAAGAAGGCTTGAAAACGGCCAATGAACGGATTATAGGCAACTCACACCAACTCGTCGAATGGCCGAGTGCTTGCCATGCCAGTAAGCCAGGCAACGGGAAAATCGGCCGGGGCATGAAACCGACCAAGGAACGAATTGTTGGCACCTCGGACCGGCTCTCGTAGAATGCTCCTGCACATGGGCTGGGCATGTCCACCAGCATGGTGGTGGGAAAATCGGCTAAGGCATTGGCCACCGAAGAAGGATTGAAAACGGCCAATGAACGGATTGTTGGCAACTCGCACCAACTCGTCGAATGGGCGAGTGCTAGCCATGTCAGCAAACCAGGCGACCGGAAAAACAGCCGGGGCATGAAACCGACCAAGGAACGGATTGTTGCCACCTCGGACCGGCTCTCGTAGAATGCCCGTGGACATGGGCTGGGCATGTCCACCAGCAAGGTGGTGGGAAAATTGGCTAAGGCATTGGCCACCGAAGAAGGATTGAAAACGGCCAATGAACGGATTGTTGGCAACTCGCACCAACTCGTCGAATGGGCGAGTGTTGGCCATGTCAGCAAGCCTGGCGACGGGAAAATCGGCCGGGGCATGAAACCGACCAAGGAATGGATTGTTGGCACCTAGGACTGGCTCTCGTAGAATGCGCGTGGACATGGGCCCAGCATGTCCACCAGCAAGGTGGTGGGAAAATCGCCTAAGGCATTGGCCACCGAAGAAGGCTTGAAAACGGCCAATGAACGGATTCTTGGCAACTCGCACCAACCCGTCGAATGGCCGAGTGCTTGCCATGTCAGTAAGCCAGGCAACGGGAAAATAGGCCAAGGCATGAAGCCGACCAAGGAACGAATTGGTGGCACCTCGGACCGGCTCTCGTAGAATGCGCGTGGACATCGGCTGGGCAAGTCCACCAACAATGTGGTGGGAAAATCGGCTACGGCATTGGCCACTGAAGAAGCCTTGAAAACGGCCAATGAACGGATTGTTGGCAACTCGCACCAACTCGTCGAATGGGCGAGTGCTGGCCATGTCAGCAAGCCAGGCGACGGGAAAATCGGCCTGGGCATGAAACCGACCAAGGAACAGATTGTTGGAACCTCGGACCGGCTCTCGTAGAATGCGCGTGGACATGGGCTGGGCATGTCCACCAGCAAGGTGGTGGGAAAATCGGCTAAGGCATTGGCCACCGAAGAAGGATTGAAAACGGCCAATGAACGGATTGTTGGCAGCTCGGACCAACTCGTCGAATGGGCGAGTACTGGCCATGTCAGCAAGCCTGGCGACGGGAAAATCGGCCGGGGCATGAAACCGACCAAGGAACGGATTGTTGGCACCTCGGAGCGGCTCTCGTAGAATGCGCGTGGACATTGGCTGGGCATGTCCACCAGCAAGGTGGTGGGAAAATCGGCTAAGGCATTGGCCACCGAAGAAGGCTTCAAAATGGCCAATGAACGGATTATTGGCAACTCGCACCAACTCGTCGAATGGCCGAGTGCTTGCCATGTCAGCAAGCCAGGCAACAGGAAAATCGGCCGGGGCATGAAACCGACCAAGGAACGAATTGTTGGCACCTCGGACCGGCTCTCGTAGAATGCTTGTGGACATGGGCTGGGCATGTCCACCAGCAAGGTGGTGGGAAAATCGGCTAAGGCATTGGCCACCGAAGAAGGGTTGAAAACGGCCAATGAACGGATTGTTGGCAACTCGCACCAACTCGTCAAATGGGCGAGTGCTGGCCATGTTAGCAAGCCAGGTGACGGGAAAATCGGCCGGGGCATGAAACCGACCAAGGAACGGATTGTTGGCACCTCGGACTGGCTCTCGTAGAATGCGCATGGACATGGGCAGGGCATGTCCACCAGCAAGGTGGTGGGAAAATCGGCTAAGGCATTGGCCACCGAAGAAGGCTTGAAAACGGCCAATGAACGGATTCTTGGCAACTCGCACCAACACGTCGAATGGCCGAGTGCTTGCCTTGTCAGTAAGCCAGGGAACGAGAAAATCGGCTGGGGCATGAAACCGACTAAGGAACGAATTGTTGGCACCTCGGACCGGCTCTCGTAGAATGCGCGTGGACTTCGGCTGGGCATGTCCACCAGCAAGGTGGTGGGAAAATCGGCTAAGGCATTGGCCACCGAAGAAGGATTGAAAACGGCCAATGAACGGATTGTTGGCAACTCGCACCAACTCGTCGAATGGGCGAGTGCTGGCCATGTCAGCAAGCCAGGCGACGGGAAAATCGGCCGGGGCATGAAACTGACCAAGGAACGGATTGTTGGCAGCTAGGACCGGCTCTCGTAGAATGCACGTGGACATGGGCTGGGCATGTCCACCAGCAAGGTGGTGGGAAAATCGGCTAAGGCATTGGCCACCGAAGAAGGATTGAAAACGGCCAATGAACGGATTGTTGGCAACTCGGACCAACTCGTCGAATGGGCGAGTACTGGCCATGTCAGCAAGCCTGGCGACGGGAAAATCGGCCGGGGCATGAAACTGACCAAGGAACGGATTGTTGGCACCTCGGACCGGCTCTCGTAGAATACGCGTGGACATTGGCTGGGAATGTCCACCAGCAAGGTGGTGGGAAAATTGGCTAAGGCATTGGCCACCGAAGAAGGCTTGAAAATGGCCAATGAACGGATTATTGGCAACTCGCACCAACTCGTCGAATGGCCGAGTGCTTGCCATGTCAGTAAGCCAGGCAACAGGAAAATCGGCCGGGGCATGAAACCGACCAAGGAACGAATTGTTGGCACCTCGGACCGGCTCTCGTAGAATGCTCGTGGACATGGGCTGGGCATGTCTACCAGCAAGGTGGTGGGAAAATCGGCTAAGGCATTGGCCACCGAAGAAGGTTTGAAAACGGCCAATGAAGGGATTGTTGGCAACTCGCACCAACTCGTCGAATGGGCGAGTGCTGGCCTTGTCAGCAAACCAGGCTACCGGAAAATCAGCCGGGGCTTGAAACCGACCAAGGAACGGATTGTTGGCACCTCGGACCGGATATCGTAGAATGCGCGTGGACATGGGCAGGGCATGTCCACCAGCAATGTGGTGGGAAAATTGGCTAAGGCATTGGCCACCGAAGAAGGGTTGAAAACGGCCAATGAACAGATTGTTGGCAACTCGCACCAACTCGTCGAATGGGCGAGTGCTGGCCATGTGAGCAAGCCAGGCGACGGGAAAATCGGCCGGGGCATGAAACCGACCAAGGAACGGATTGTTGGCACCTCGGACCGGCTCTCGTAGAATGCGCATGGACATGGGCTGGGCATGTCCACCAGCAAGGTGGTGGGAAAATCAGCTAAGGCATTGGCCACCGAAGAAGGATTGAAAACGGCCAATGAACGGATTGTTGGCAAGTCGCACCAACTCGTCGAATGGGCGAGTGCTGGCCATGTCAACAAGCCTGGCGACGGAAAAATCGGCCGGGGCATGAAACCGACCAAGGAACGGATTGTTGGCACCTCGGACCGGCTCTCGTAGAATGCGCGTGGACATGGGCTGGGCATGTCCACCAGCAAGGTGGTGGGAAAATCGGCTAAGGCATTGGCCACCGAAGAAGGCTCGAAAACTGCCAATGAAAGGATTATTGGCAATTCGCACCAACTAGTCGAATGGCCGAGTGCTTGCCATGTCAGTAAGCCGGGCAACGGAAAATCGGCCGGGGCATAAAACCGACCAAGCAAAGAATTGTTGGCACCTCGGACCGGCTCTCGTAGAATGCGCGTGGACACGGGGTGGGCATGTCCACCAGCAAGGAGGTGGGAAAATCGGCTAAGGCATTGGCCACCGAAGAAGGATTGAAAACGGCCAATGAACGGATTATTGGCAACTCGCACCAGCTCGTCGAATGGGCGAGTGCTGGCCATGTCAGCAAGCCAGGCGACGGGAAAATCGGCCGGGGCATGAAACTGACAAAGGAACGGATTGTTGGCACCTCGGACCGGCTCTCGTAGAATGCGCGTGGACTTGGGCTGGGCATGTCCACCAGCAAGGTGGTGGGAAAATCAGCTAAGGCATTGGCCACCGAAGAAGGCTTGAAAACGGCCAATGAACGGATTGTTGGGAACTCGCACCAACTCGTCGAATGGGCGAGTGCTGGCCATGTCAGCAAGCCAGGCGACGGGAAAATCGGCCGGGGCATGAAACCGACCAAGGAACGGATTGTTGGCACCTCGGACCGGCTCTCGTAGAATGCGCGTGGACATGGGCTGGGCATGTCCACCAGCAAGGTCGTGGGAAAATCGGCTAAGGCATTGGCCACCGGAGAAGGCTTGAAAACGGCCAATGAACGGATTGTTGGTAACTCGCACCAACTCGTCGAATGGCCGAGTGCTGGCCATGTCAGCAAGCCAGGAGACGGGAAAATCGGCCGTGGCATGAAACCGACCAAGGAACGGATTGTTGGCACCTCGGACCGGCTCTCGTAGAATGCACGTGGACATGGACAGGGCATGTCCACCAGCAAGGTGGTGGGAAAATCGGCTAAGGCATTGGCCGCCGAAGAAGGATTGAAAACGGCCAATGAACGGATTGTTGGCAACTCGCACCGACTCGTCGAATGGGCAAGTGCTGGCCATGTCAGCAAGCCAGGGGAAGGGAAAATCGGCCGGGGCATGAAACCGACCAAGGAACGGATTGTTGGCACCTCGGACCGGCTCTCGTAGAATGCGCGTGGACATGGGCTGGGCATGTCCACAAGCAAGGTGGTGGGAAAATAGGCTAAGGCGTTGGCCACCGAAGAAGGCTTGAAAACGGCCAATGAACGGATTATTGGCAACTCGCACCAACTCGTCGAATGGCCGAGTGCTGGCCATGTCAGCAAGCCAGGCGACGGGAAAATCGGCTGGGGCATGAAACCGACCAAGGAACGGATTGTTGGCACCTCGGACCGGCTCTCGTAGAATGCGCGTGGACATGGGCTGGGCATGTCCACCAGCATGGTGGTGGGAAAATCGGCTAAGGCATTGGCCACCGAAGAAGGATTGAAAATGGCCAATGAACGGATTGTTGGCAACTCGCACCAGCTCGTCGAATGGGCGAGTGCTGGCCATGTCAGCAAGCCAGGCGACGGGAAAATCGGCCGGGGCATGAAACTGACCAAGGAACGGATTGTTGGCACCTCGGACCGGCTCTCGTAGAATGCGCGTGGACATGGGCTGGGCATGTCCACCAGCAAGGTGGTGGGAAAATCAGCTAAGGCATTGGCCACCGAAGAAGGCTTGAAAACGGCCAATGAACGGATTGTTGGCAACTCGCACCAACTCGTCGAATGGGCGAGTGCTGGCCATGTCAGCAAGCCAGGCGACGGGAAAATCGGCCGGGGCATGAAACCGACCAAGGAACAGATTGTTGGCACCTCGGACTGGCTCTCGTAGAATGCGCGTGGACATGGGCAGGGCATGTCCACCAGCAAGGTGGTGGGAAAATCGGCTAAGGCATTGGCCACCGACGAAGGATTGAAAACGGCCAATGAACGGATTGTTGGCAAGTCGCACCAACACGTCGAATGGGCGAGTGCTGGCCATGTCAACAAGCCTGGCGACGGAAAAATCGGCCGGGGCATGAAACCGACCAAGGAACGGATTGTTGGCACCTCGGACCGGCTCTCGTAGAATGCGCGTGGACATGGGCTGGGCATGTCCACCAGCAAGGTGGTGGGAAAATCGGCTAAGGCATTGGCCACCGAAGAAGGCTCGAAAACTGCCAATGAAAGGATTATTGGCAATTCGCACCAACTAGTCGAATGGCCGAGTGCTTGCCATGTCAGTAAGCCGGGCAACGGAAAATCGGCCGGGGCATAAAACCGACCAAGCAAAGAATTGTTGGCACCTCGGACCGGCTCTCGTAGAATGCGCGTGGACACGGGGTGGGCATGTCCACCAGCAAGGAGGTGGGAAAATCGGCTAAGGCATTGGCCACCGAAGAAGGATTGAAAACGGCCAATGAACGGATTATTGGCAACTCGCACCAGCTCGTCGAATGGGCGAGTGCTGGCCATGTCAGCAAGCCAGGCGACGGGAAAATCGGCCGGGGCATGAAACTGACAAAGGAACGGATTGTTGGCACCTCGGACCGGCTCTCGTAGAATGCGCGTGGACTTGGGCTGGGCATGTCCACCAGCAAGGTGGTGGGAAAATCAGCTAAGGCATTGGCCACCGAAGAAGGCTTGAAAACGGCCAATGAACGGATTGTTGGGAACTCGCACCAACTCGTCGAATGGGCGAGTGCTGGCCATGTCAGCAAGCCAGGCGACGGGAAAATCGGCCGGGGCATGAAACCGACCAAGGAACGGATTGTTGGCACCTCGGACCGGCTCTCGTAGAATGCGCGTGGACATGGGCTGGGCATGTCCACCAGCAAGGTCGTGGGAAAATCGGCTAAGGCATTGGCCACCGGAGAAGGCTTGAAAACGGCCAATGAACGGATTGTTGGTAACTCGCACCAACTCGTCGAATGGCCGAGTGCTGGCCATGTCAGCAAGCCAGGAGACGGGAAAATCGGCCGTGGCATGAAACCGACCAAGGAACGGATTGTTGGCACCTCGGACCGGCTCTCGTAGAATGCACGTGGACATGGACAGGGCATGTCCACCAGCAAGGTGGTGGGAAAATCGGCTAAGGCATTGGCCGCCGAAGAAGGATTGAAAACGGCCAATGAACGGATTGTTGGCAACTCGCACCGACTCGTCGAATGGGCAAGTGCTGGCCATGTCAGCAAGCCAGGGGAAGGGAAAATCGGCCGGGGCATGAAACCGACCAAGGAACGGATTGTTGGCACCTCGGACCGGCTCTCGTAGAATGCGCGTGGACATGGGCTGGGCATGTCCACAAGCAAGGTGGTGGGAAAATAGGCTAAGGCGTTGGCCACCGAAGAAGGCTTGAAAACGGCCAATGAACGGATTATTGGCAACTCGCACCAACTCGTCGAATGGCCGAGTGCTGGCCATGTCAGCAAGCCAGGCGACGGGAAAATCGGCTGGGGCATGAAACCGACCAAGGAACGGATTGTTGGCACCTCGGACCGGCTCTCGTAGAATGCGCGTGGACATGGGCTGGGCATGTCCACCAGCATGGTGGTGGGAAAATCGGCTAAGGCATTGGCCACCGAAGAAGGATTAAAAATGGCCAATGAACGGATTGTTGGCAACTCGCACCAACTCGTCGAATGGGCGAGTGCTGGCCATGTCAGCAAGCCAGGCGACGGGAAAATCGGCCGGGGCATGAAACCGACCAAGGAACGGATTGTTGGCACCTCGGACCGGCTCTCGTAGAATGCGCGTGGACATGGGCTGGGCATGTCCACCAGCAAGGTCGTGGGAAAATCGGCTAAAGCATTGGCCACCGGAGAAGGCTTGAAAACGACCAATGAACGGATTGTTGGCAACTCGCACCAACTCGTCGAATGGCCGAGTGCTGGCCATGTCAGCAAGCCAGGCGACGGGAAAATCGGCCGGGGCATGACACCGACCAAGGAACGGATTGTTGGCACCTCGGACCGGCTCTCGTATAATGCGCGTGGACATGGGCTGGGCATGTCCACCAGCAAGGTCGTGGGAAAATCGGCTAAGGCATTGGCCACCGGAGAAGGCTTGAAAACGACCAATGAACGGATTGTTGGCAACTCGCACCAACTCGTCGAATGGGCAAGTGCTGGCCATGTCAGCAAGCCAGGGGACGGGAAAATCAGCCGGGGCATGAAACCGACCAAGGAACGGATTGTTGGTACCTCGGACCGGCTCTCGTAGAATGCGCGTGGACATGGGCTGGGCATGTCCACCAGCATGGTGGTGGGAAAATCGGCTAAGGCATTGGCCACCGAAGAAGGATTGAAAATGGCCAATGAACGGATTGTTGGCAACTCGCACCAACTCGTCGAATGGGCGAGTGCTGGCCATGTCAGCAAGCCAGGAGACGGGAAAATCGGCCGGGGCATGAAACCGACCAAGGAACGGATTGTTGGCACCTCGGACCGGCTCTCGTAGAATGCGCGTGGACATGGGCTGGGCATGTCCACCAGCAAGGTCGTGGGAAAATCGGCTAAAGCATTGGCCACCGGAGAAGGCTTGAAAACGACCAATGAACGGATTGTTGGCAACTCGCACCAACTCGTCGAATGGCCGAGTGCTGGCCATGTCAGCAAGCCAGGCGACGGGAAAATCGGCCGGGGCATGACACCGACCAAGGAACGGATTGTTGGCACCTCGGACCGGCTCTCGTAGAATGCGCGTGGACATGGGCTGGGCATGTCCACCAGCAAGGTCGTGGGAAAATCGGCTAAGGCATTGGCCACCGGAGAAGGCTTGAAAACGACCAAAGAACGGATTGTTGGCAACTCGCACCAACTCGTCGAATGGGCAAGTGCTGGCCATGTCAGCAAGCCAGGGGACGGGAAAATCGGCCGGGGCATGAAACCGACCAAGGAACGGATTGTTGGCACCTCGGACCGGCTCTCGTAGAATGCGCGTGGACATGGGCTGGGCATGTCCACCAGCAAGGTGGTGGGAAAATCGGCTAAGGCGTTGGCCACCGAAGAAGGCTTGAAAACGGCCAATGAACGGATTATTGGCAACTCGCACCAACTCGTCGAATGGCCGAGTGCTTGCCATGTCAGTAAGCCAGGCAACGGGAAAATCGGCCGGGGCATGAAACCGACCAAGGAACGGATTGTTGGCACCTCGGACCGGCTCTCGTAGAATGCGCGTGGATATGGTCTGGGCATGTCCACCAGCAAGGTGGTGGGAAAATCGGCTAAGCCATTGGCCACTGAAGAAGGCTTGAAAACGGCCAATGAACGGATTGTTGGCAACTCGCACCAACTCGTCGAATGGGCGAGTGCTAGCCATGTCAGCAAGCCAGGCGACGGGAAAATCGGCCGGGGCATGAAACCGACCAAGGAACGGATTGTTGGCACCTCGGACCGGCTCTCGTAGAATGCGCGTGGACATGGGCAGGGCATGTCCACCAGCAAGGTGGTGGGAAAATCGGCTAAGGCATTGGCCACCGAAGAAGGATTCAAAACGGCCAATGAACGGATTGTTGGCAACTCGCACCAACTCGTCGAATGGGCGAGTGCTGGCCATGTCAGCAAGCCAGGCGACGGGAAAATCGGCCGGGGCATGAAACCGACCAAGGAACGGATTGTTGGCACCTCGGACCGGCTCTCGTAGAATGCGCGTGGACATGGGCTGGGCATGTCCACCAGCAAGGTCGTGGGAAAATCGGCTAAAGCATTGGCCACCGGAGAAGGCTTGAAAACGACCAATGAACGGATTGTTGGCAACTCGCACCAACTCGTCGAATGGCCGAGTGCTGGCCATGTCAGCAAGCCAGGCGACGGGAAAATCGGCCGGGGCATGACACCGACCAAGGAGCGGATTGTTGGCACCTCGGACCGGCTCTCGTATAATGCGCGTGGACATGGGCTGGGCATGTCCACCAGCAAGGTCGTGGGAAAATCGGCTAAGGCATTGGCCACCGGAGAAGGCTTGAAAACGACCAATGAACGGATTGTTGGCAACTCGCACCAACTCGTCGAATGGGCAAGTGCTGGCCATGTCAGCAAGCCAGGGGACGGGAAAATCGGCCGGGGCATGAAACCGACCAAGGAACGGATTGTTGGCACCTCGGACCGGCTCTCGTAGAATGCGCGTGGACATGGGCTGGGCATGTCCACCAGCATGGTGGTGGGAAAATCGGCTAAGGCATTGGCCACCGAAGAAGGATTGAAAATGGCCAATGAACGGATTGTTGGCAACTCGCACCAACTCGTCGAATGGGCGAGTGCTGGCCATGTCAGCAAGCCAGGCGACGGGAAAATCGGCCGGGGCATGAAACCGACCAAGGAACGGATTGTTGGCACCTCGGACCGGCTCTCGTAGAATGCGCGTGGACATGGGCTGGGCATGTCCACCAGCAAGGTCGTGGGAAAATCGGCTAAAGCATTGGCCACCGGAGAAGGCTTGAAAACGACCAATGAACGGATTGTTGGCAACTCGCACCAACTCGTCGAATGGCCGAGTGCTGGCCATGTCAGCAAGCCAGGCGACGGGAAAATCGGCCGGGGCATGACACCGACCAAGGAACGGATTGTTGGCACCTCGGACCGGCTCTCGTAGAATGCGCGTGGACATGGGCTGGGCATGTCCACCAGCAAGGTCGTGGGAAAATCGGCTAAGGCATTGGCCACCGGAGAAGGCTTGAAAACGACCAAAGAACGGATTGTTGGCAACTCGCACCAACTCGTCGAATGGGCAAGTGCTGGCCATGTCAGCAAGCCAGGGGACGGGAAAATCGGCCGGGGCATGAAACCGACCAAGGAACGGATTGTTGGCACCTCGGACCGGCTCTCGTAGAATGCGCGTGGACATGGGCTGGGCATGTCCACCAGCAAGGTGGTGGGAAAATCGGCTAAGGCGTTGGCCACCGAAGAAGGCTTGAAAACGGCCAATGAACGGATTATTGGCAACTCGCACCAACTCGTCGAATGGCCGAGTGCTTGCCATGTCAGTAAGCCAGGCAACGGGAAAATCGGCCGGGGCATGAAACCGACCAAGGAACGGATTGTTGGCACCTCGGACCGGCTCTCGTAGAATGCGCGTGGACATGGTCTGGGCATGTCCACCAGCAAGGTGGTGGGAAAATCGGCTAAGCCATTGGCCACTGAAGAAGGCTTGAAAACGGCCAATGAACGGATTGTTGGCAACTCGCACCAACTCGTCGAATGGGCGAGTGCTAGCCATGTCAGCAAGCCAGGCGACGGGAAAATCGGCCGGGGCATGAAACCGACCAAGGAACGGATTGTTGGCACCTCGGACCGGCTCTCGTAGAATACGCGTGGACATGGGCAGGGCATGTCCACCAGCAAGGTGGTGGGAAAATCGGCTAAGGCATTGGCCACCGAAGAAGGATTCAAAACGGCCAATGAACGGATTGTTGGCAACTCGCACCAACTCGTCGAATGGGCGAGTGCTGGCCATGTCAGCAAGCCAGGCGACGGGAAAATCGGCCGGGGCATGAAACCGACCAAGGAACGGATTGTTGGCACCTCGGACCGGCTCTCGTAGAATGCGCGTGGACATGGGCTGGGCATGTCCACCAGCAAGGTCGTGGGAAAATCGGCTAAAGCATTGGCCACCGGAGAAGGCTTGAAAACGACCAATGAACGGATTGTTGGCAACTCGCACCAACTCGTCGAATGGCCGAGTGCTGGCCATGTCAGCAAGCCAGGCGACGGGAAAATCGGCCGGGGCATGACACCGACCAAGGAGCGGATTGTTGGCACCTCAGACCGGCTCTCGTATAATGCGCGTGGACATGGGCTGGGCATGTCCACCAGCAAGGTCGTGGGAAAATCGGCTAAGGCATTGGCCACCGGAGAAGGCTTGAAAACGACCAATGAACGGATTGTTGGCAACTCGCACCAACTCGTCGAATGGGCAAGTGCTGGCCATGTCAGCAAGCCAGGGGACGGGAAAATCGGCCGGGGCATGAAACCGACCAAGGAACGGATTGTTGGCACCTCGGACCGGCTCTCGTAGAATGCGCGTGGACATGGGCTGGGCATGTCCACCAGCATGGTGGTGGGAAAATCGGCTAAGGCATTGGCCACCGAAGAAGGATTGAAAATGGCCAATGAACGGATTGTTGGCAACTCGCACCAACTCGTCGAATGGGCGAGTGCTGGCCATGTCAGCAAGCCAGGCGACGGGAAAATCGGCCGGGGCATGAAACCGACCAAGGAACGGATTGTTGGCACCTCGGACCGGCTCTCGTAGAATGCGCGTGGACATGGGCTGGGCATGTCCACCAGCAAGGTCGTGGGAAAATCGGCTAAAGCATTGGCCACCGGAGAAGGCTTGAAAACGACCAATGAACGGATTGTTGGCAACTCGCACCAACTCGTCGAATGGCCGAGTGCTGGCCAAGTCAGCAAGCCAGGCGACGGGAAAATCGGCCGGGGCATGACACCGACCAAGGAACGGATTGTTGGCACCTCGGACCGGCTCTCGTAGAATGCGCGTGGACATGGGCTGGGCATGTCCACCAGCAAGGTCGTGGGAAAATCGGCTAAAGCATTGGCCACCGGAGAAGGCTTGAAAACGACCAAAGAACGGATTGTTGGCAACTCGCACCAACTCGTCGAATGGGCAAGTGCTGGCCATGTCAGCAAGCCAGGGGACGGGAAAATCGGCCGGGGCATGAAACCGACCAAGGAACGGATTGTTGGCACCTCGGACCGGCTCTCGTAGAATGCGCGTGGACATGGGCTGGGCATGTCCACCAGCAAGGTGGTGGGAAAATCGGCTAAGCCATTGGCCACTAAAGAAGGCTTGAAAACGGCCAATGAACGGATTGTTGGCAACTCGCACCAACTCGTCGAATGGGCGAGTGCTAGCCATGTCAGCAAGCCAGGCGACGGGAAAATCGGCCGGGGCATGAAACCGACCAAGGAACGGATTGTTGGCACCTCGGACCGGCTCTCGTAGAATGCGCGTGGACATGGGCAGGGCATGTCCACCAGCAAGGTGGTGGGAAAATCGGCTAAGGCATTGGCCACCGAAGAAGGATTCAAAACGGCCAATGAACGGATTGTTGGCAACTCGCACCAACTCATCGAATGGGCGAGTGCTGGCCATGTCAGCAAGCCAGGCGATAGGAAAATCGGCCGAGCATGAAACCGACCAAGGAACGGATTGTTGGCACCTCGGACCGGCTATCGTAGAATGCGCGTGGACATGGGCTGGGCATGTCCACCAGCAAGGTCGTGGGAAAATCGGCTAAAGCATTGGCCACCGGAGAAGGCTTGAAAACGACCAATGAACGGATTGTTGGCAACTCGCACCAACTCGTCGAATGGCCGAGTGCTGGCCATGTCAGCAAGCCAGGCGACGGGAAAATCGGCCGGGGCATGACACCGACCAAGGAACGGATTGTTGGCACCTCGGACCGGCTCTCGTAGAATGCGCGTGGACATGGTCTGGGCATGTCCACCAGCAAGGTGGTGGGAAAATCGGCTAAGCCATTGGCCACCGAAGAAGGCTTGAAAACGGCCAATGAACGGATTGTTGGCAACTCGCACCAACTCGTCGAATGGGCGAGTGCTAGCCATGTCAGCAAGCCAGGCGACGGGAAAATCGGCCGGGGCATGAAACCGACCAAGGAACGGATTGTTGGCACCTCGGACCGGCTCTCGTAGAATGCACGTGGACATGGACAGGGCATGTCCACCAGCAAGGTGGTGGGAAAATCGGCTAAGGCATTGGCCGCCGAAGAAGGATTGAAAACGGCCAATGAACGGATTGTTGGCAACTCGCACCGACTCGTCGAATGGGCAAGTGCTGGCCATGTCAGCAAGCCAGGGGAAGGGAAAATCGGCCGGGGCATGAAACCGACCAAGGAACGGATTGTTGGCACCTCGGACCGGCTCTCGTAGAATGCGCGTGGACATGGGCTGGGCATGTCCACAAGCAAGGTGGTGGGAAAATAGGCTAAGGCGTTGGCCACCGAAGAAGGCTTGAAAACGGCCAATGAACGGATTATTGGCAACTCGCACCAACTCGTCGAATGGCCGAGTGCTTGCCATGTCAGTAAGCCAGGCAACGGGAAAATCGGCCGGGGCATGAAACCGACCAAGGAACGGATTGTTGGCACCTCGGACCGGCTCTCGTAGAATGCGCGTAGACATGGGCAGGGCATGTCCACCAGCAAGGTGGTGGGAAAATCGGCTAAGGCATTGGCCATCGATGAAGGATTCAAAACGGCCAATGAACGGATTGTTGGCAACTCGCACCAACTCGTCGAATGGGCGAGTGCTGGCCATGTCAGCAAGCCAGGCGACGGGAAAATCGGCTGGGGCATGAAACCGACCAAGGAACGGATTGTTGGCACCTCGGACCGGCTCTCGTAGAATGCGCGTGGACATGGGCTGGGCATGTCCACCAGCATGGTGGTGGGAAAATCGGCTAAGGCATTGGCCACCGAAGAAGGATTGAAAATGGCCAATGAACAGATTGTTGGCAACTCGCACCAACTCGTCGAATGGGCGAGTGCTGGCCATGTCAGCAAGCCAGGCGACGGGAAAATCGGCCGGGGCATGAAACCGACCAAGGAACGGATTGTTGGCACCTCGGACCGGCTCTCGTAGAAAGCGCGTGGACATGGGCTGGGCATGTCCACCAGCAAGGTCGTGGGAAAATCGGCTAAAGCATTGGCCACCGGAGAAGGCTTGAAAACGACCAATGAACGGATTGTTGGCAACTCGCACCAACTCGTCGAATGGGCGAGTGCTAGCCATGTCAGCAAGCCAGGCGACGGGAAAATCGGCCGGGGCATGAAACCGACCAAGGAACGGATTGTTGGCACCTCGGACCGGCTCTCGTAGAATGCACGTGGACATGGACAGGGCATGTCCACCAGCAAGGTGGTGGGAAAATCGGCTAAGGCATTGGCCGCCGAAGAAGGATTGAAAACGGCCAATGAACGGATTGTTGGCAACTCGCACCGACTCGTCGAATGGGCAAGTCCTGGCCATGTCAGCAAGCCAGGGGAAGGGAAAATCGGCCGGGGCATGAAACCGACCAAGGAACGGATTGTTGGCACCTCGGACCGGCTCTCGTAGAATGCGCGTGGACATGGGCTGGGCATGTCCACAAGCAAGGTGGTGGGAAAATAAGCTAAGGCGTTGGCCACCGAAGAAGGCTTGAAAACGGCCAATGAACGGATTATTGGCAACTCGCACCAACTCGTCGAATGGCCGAGTGCTTGCCATGTCAGTAAGCCAGGCAACGGGAAAATCGGCCGGGGCATGAAACCGACCAAGGAACGGATTGTTGGCACCTCGGACCGGCTCTCGTAGAATGCGCGTAGACATGGGCAGGGCATGTCCACCAGCAAGGTGGTGGGAAAATCGGCTAAGGCATTGGCCATCGATGAAGGATTCAAAACGGCCAATGAACGGATTGTTGGCAACTCGCACCAACTCGTCGAATGGGCGACTGCTGGCCATGTCAGCAAGCCAGGCGACGGGAAAATCGGCTGGGGCATGAAACCGACCAAGCAACGGATTGTTGGCACCTCGGACCGGCTCTCGTAGAATGCGCGTGGACATGGGCTGGGCATGTCCACCAGCATGGTGGTGGGAAAATCGGCTAAGGCATTGGCCACCGAAGAAGGATTGAAAATGGCCAATGAACAGATTGTTGGCAACTCGCACCAACTCGTCGAATGGGCGAGTGCTGGCCATGTCAGCAAGCCAGGCGACGGGAAAATCGGCCGGGGCATGAAACCGACCAAGGAACGGATTGTTGGCACCTCGGACCGGCTCTCGTAGAAAGCGCGTGGACATGGGCTGGGCATGTCCACCAGCAAGGTCGTGGGAAAATCGGCTAAAGCATTGGCCACCGGAGAAGGCTTGAAAACGACCAATGAACGGATTGTTGGCAACTCGCACCAACTCGTCGAATGGCCGAGTGCTGGCCATGTCAGCAAGCCAGGCGACGGGAAAATCGGCCGGGGCATGACACCGACCAAGGAACGGATTGTTGGCACCTCGGACCGGCTCTCGTAGAATGCGCGTGGACATGGGCTGGGCATGTCCACCAGCAAGGTCGTGGGAAAATCGGCTAAGGCATTGGCCACCGGAGAAGGCTTGAAAACGACCAATGAACGGATTGTTGGCAACTCGCACCAACTCGTCGAATGGGCAAGTGCTGGCCATGTCAGCAAGCCAGGGGACGGGAAAATCGGCCGGGGCATGAAACCGACCAAGGAACGGATTGTTGGCACCTCGGACCGGCTCTCGTAGAATGCGCGTGGACATGGGCTGGGCATGTCCACCAGCATGGTGGTGGGAAAATCGGCTAAGGCATTGGCCACCGAAGAAGGATTGAAAATGGCCAATGAACGGATTGTTGGCAACTCGCACCAACTCGTCGAATGGGCGAGTGCTGGCCATGTCAGCAAGCCAGGCGACGGGAAAATCGGCCGGGGCATGAAACCGACCAAGGAACGGATTGTTGGCACCTCGGACCGGCTCTCGTAGAATGCGCGTGGACATGGGCTGGGCATGTCCACCAGCAAGGTCGTGGGAAAATCGGCTAAAGCATTGGCCACCGGAGAAGGCTTGAAAACGACCAATGAACGGATTGTTGGCAACTCGCACCAACTCGTCGAATGGCCGAGTGCTGGCCATGTCAGCAAGCCAGGCGATGGGAAAATCGGCCGGGGCATGACACCGACCAAGGAACGGATTGTTGGCACCTCGGACCGGCTCTCGTAGAATGCGCGTGGACATGGGCTGGGCATGTCCACCAGCAAGGTCGTGGGAAAATCGGCTAAGGCATTGGCCACCGGAGAAGGCTTGAAAACGACCAATGAACGGATTGTTGGCAACTCGCACCAACTCGTCGAATGGGCAAGTGCTGGCCATGTCAGCAAGCCAGGGGACGGGAAAATCGGCCGGGGCATGAAACCGACCAAGGAACGGATTGTTGGCACCTCGGACCGGCTCTCGTAGAATGCGCGTGGACATGGGCTGGGCATGTCCACCAGCAAGGTGGTGGGAAAATCGGCTAAGGCGTTGGCCACCGAAGAAGGCTTGAAAACGGCCAATGAACGGATTATTGGCAACTCGCACCAACTCGTCGAATGGCCGAGTGCTTGCCATGTCAGTAAGCCAGGCAATGGGAAAATCGGCCGGGGCATGAAACCGACCAAGGAACGGATTGTTGGCACCTCGGACCGGCTCTCGTAGAATGCGCGTGGACATGGGCAGGGCATGTCCACCAGCAAGGTGGTGGGAAAATCGGCTAAGGCATTGGCCACCGAAGAAGGATTCAAAATGGCCAATGAACGGATTGTTGGCAACTCGCACCAACTCGTCGAATGGGCGAGTGCTGGCCATGTCAGCAAGCCAGGCGACAGGAAAATCGGCCGAGCATGAAACCGACCAAGGAACGGATTGTTGGCACCTCGGACCGGCTCTCGTAGAATGCGCGTGGACATGGGCTGGGCATGTCCACCAGCAAGGTCGTGGGAAAATCGGCTAAAGCATTGGCCACCGGAGAAGGCTTGAAAACGACCAATGAACGGATTGTTGGCAACTCGCACCAACTCGTCGAATGGCCGAGTGCTGGCCATGTCAGCAAGCCAGGCGACGGGAAAATCGGCCGGGGCATGACACCGACCAAGGAACGGATTGTTGGCACCTCGGACCGGCTCTCGTAGAATGCGCGTGGACATGGTCTGGGCATGTCCACCAGCAAGGTGGTGGGAAAATCGGCTAAGCCATTGGCCACCGAAGAAGGCTTGAAAACGGCCAATGAACGGATTGTTGGCAACTCGCACCAACTCGTCGAATGGGCGAGTGCTAGCCATGTCAGCAAGCCAGGCGACGGGAAAATCGGCCGGGGCATGAAACCGACCAAGGAACGGATTGTTGGCACCTCGGACCGGCTCTCGTAGAATGCACGTGGACATGGACAGGGCATGTCCACCAGCAAGGTGGTGGGAAAATCGGCTAAGGCATTGGCCTCCGAAGAAGGATTGAAAACGGCCAATGAACGGATTGTTGGCAACTCGCACCGACTCGTCGAATGGGCAAGTGCTGGCCATGTCAGCAAGCCAGGGGAAGGGAAAATCGGCCGGGGCATGAAACCGACCAAGGAACGGATTGTTGGCACCTCGGACCGGCTCTCGTAGAATGCGCGTGGACATGGGCTGGGCATGTCCACCAGCAAGATGGTGGGAAAATCGGCTAAGGCATTGGCCACCGAAGAAGGCTCGAAAACGGCTAATGATTGGATTATTGGCAACTCGCACCAACTCGTCGAATGGCCGAGTGCTTGCCACGTAGTAAGCCAGGCAACGGGAAAATCGGTCGGGGCATGAAACTAACCAAGGAACGGATTGTTGGCACCTCGGACCGGCTCTCGTAGAATGCGCGTGGACATGGGCTGGGCATGTCCACCAGCAAGGTGGTGGGAAAATCGGCTAAGGCATTGGCCACCGAAGAAGGCTTGAAAACGGCCAATGAACGAATTATTGGCAACTCGCACCAACTCGTCGAATGGCCGAGTGCTTGCCATGTGAGCAAGTCAGGCAACGGGAAAATCGGCCGGGGCATGAAACCGACCAAGGAACGGATTGTTGGCACCTCGGACCGGCTCTCGTAGAATGCGCGTGGACATGGGCTGGGCATGTCCACCAGCAAGGTGGTGGGAAAATCGGCTAAGGCATTGGCCACCGAAGAAGGATTGAAAACGGCCAATAAACTGATTATTGGCAACTCGCACCAACTCGTCGAATGGGCAAGTGCTGGCCATGTCAGCAAGCCAGGCGACGGGAAAATTGGCCGGGGC
Organism: Carallia pectinifolia; assembly: GCA_037832335.1. NCBI lineage: Eukaryota > Viridiplantae > Streptophyta > Magnoliopsida > Malpighiales > Rhizophoraceae > Carallia > Carallia pectinifolia. The sequence continues at coordinate 13,431,130 of CM075444.1, read as the reverse complement.
ATGAAACCGTTCAAGGAACGGATTGTTGGCACCTCGGACCGGCTCTCGTAGAATGCGTGTGGACATGGGCTGGGCATGTCCACCAGCAAGGTGGTGGGAAAATCGGCTAAGGCATTGGCCACAGAAGAAGGATTGAAAACGGCCAATGAACGGATTGTTGGCAACTCGCACCAACTCGTCGAATGGGCTAGTGCTGGCCATGTCAGCAAGCCAGGCGACGGGAAAATGGGCCGGTGCATGAAACCGACCAAGGAACGGATTGTTGGCACCTCGGACCGGCTCTCGTAGAATGCGCGTGGACATGGGCTGGGCATGTCCACCAGCAAGCTGGTGGGAAAATCGGCTAAGGCATTGGCCACCGAAGAAGGCTCGAAAACGGCCAATGAATGGATTATTGGCAACTCGCACCAACTCGTCGAATGGCCGAGTGCTTGCCACGTAGTAAGCCAGGCAACGGGAAAATCGGCTGGGGTATGAAACTGACCAAGGAACGGATTGTTGGCACCTCGGACCGGCTCACGTAGAATGCGCGTGGACATGGGCTGGGCATGTCCACCAGCAAGGTGGTGGGAAAATCGGCTAAGGCATTGGCCACCAAAGAAGGATTGAAAACGGCCAATAAACTGATTATTGGCAACTCGCACCAACTCGTCGAATGGGCAAGTGCTGGCCATGTCAGAAAGCCAGGCGACGGGAAAATTGGCCGGGGCATGAAACCGACCAAGGAACGGATTGTTGGCACCTCGGAACGGCTCTCGTAGAATGCGTGTGGACATGGGTTGGGCATGTCCACCAGCAAGGTGGTGGGAAAATCGGCTAAGGAATTGGCCACCGAAGAAGGATTGAAAACGGCCAATGAACGGATTGTTGGCAACTCGCACCAACTCGTCGAATGGGCGAGTGCTGGCCATGTCAGCAAGCCAGGCGACGGGAAAATCGGCCGGGGCATGAAACTGAACAAGAAACAGATTGTTGGCACCTCGGACCGGCTCTCGTAGAATGCGCGTGGACATGGGCTGGGCATGTCCACCAGCAAGGTGGTGGGAAAATCGGCTAAGGCATTGGCCACCGAAGAAGGCTCGAAAACGGCTAATGATTGGATTATTGGCAACTCGCACCAACTCGTCGAATGGCCGAGTGCTTGCCATGTAGTAAGCCAGGCAACGGGAAAATCGGCTGGGGCATGAAACTGACCAAGGAACGGATTGTTGGCACCTCGGACCGGCTCTCGTAGAATGCGCGTGGACATGGGCAGGCATGTCCACCAGCAAGGTGGTGGGAAAATCGGCTAAGGCATTGGCCACCGAAGAAGGCTTGAAAATGGCCAATGAACAGATTGTTGGCAACTCGTACCAACTCATCGAATGGGCGAGTGCTGGCCATGTCAGCAAGCCAAGCGATGGGAAAATCGGCCAGGGCATGAAACCGACCAAGGAACGGATTGTTGGCACCTCGGACCGACTCTCGTAGAATGCGAGTGGACATGCGCTGGGCATGTCCACCAGCAAGGTGGTGGGAAAATCGGCGAAGGCATTGGCCACAGAAGAAGGCTTGAAAACGGCCAATGAACGGATTGTTGGCAACTCGCACCAACTCGTCGAATGGGCGAGTGCTGGCCATGTTGGCAAGCCAGGCGACGGGAAAATTTGCCGGGGCATGAAACCGACCAAGGAACGGATTGTTGGCACCTCGGACTGGCTCTCGTAGAATGCACGTGGACATGGGCTGGGCATGTCCACCAGCAAGGTGGTGGGAAAATCGGCTAAGGCATTGGCCACCGGCGAAGGATTGAAAACGGCCAATGAATGGATTGTTGGCAAGTCGCACCAACTCGTCGAATGGGCGAGTGCTGCCATGTCAACAAGCCTGGCGACGAGAAAATCGGCCGGGGCATGAAACCGACCAAGGAATGGATTGTTGGCACCTCGGACCGGCTCTCGTAGAATGCGCGTGGACATGGGCTGGGCATGTCCACTAGCAAGGTGGTGGGAAAATCGGCTAAGGCGTTGGCCACCGAAGAAGGCTTGAAAACGGCCAATGAACGGATTATTGGCAACTCGCACCAACTCGTCGAATGGAGAGTGCTTGCCATGTCAGGAAGCCAGGCAACGGGAAAATCGGTCGGGGCATGAAACCGACCAAGGAACGGATTGTTGGCACCTCGGACCGGCTCTCGTAGAATGCGCGTGGACATGGTCTGGGCATGTCCACCAGCAAGGTGGTGGGAAAATCAGCTAAGCCATTGGCCACCGGAGAAGGCTTGAAAACGGCCAATGAACGGATTGTTGGCAACTCGCACCAACTCGTCGAATGGGCGAGTGCTAGCCATGTCAGCAAGCCAGGCGACGGGAAAATCGGCCGGGGCATGAAACCGACCAAGGAACGGATTGTTGGCACCTCGGACCGGCTCTCGTAGAATGCGCGTGGACATGGGCAGGGCATGTCCACCAGCAAGGTGGTGGGAAAATCGGGTAAGGCATTGGCCACAGAAGAAGGCTTGAAAACGGCCAATGAACGGATTGTTGGCAACTCGCACCAACTCGTCGAATGGGCGAGTGCTGGCCATGTTGGCAAGCCAGGCGACGGGAAAATCGGCCGGGGCATGAAACCGACCAAGGAACGGATTGTTGGCACCTCGGACCGGCTCTCGTAGAATGCACGTGGACATGGGCTGGGCATGTCCACCAGCAAGGTGCTGGGAAAATCGGCTAAGGCATTGGCCACCGGCGAAGGATTGAAAACGGCCAATGAATGGATTGTTGGCAAGTCGCACCAACTCGTCGAATGGGCGAGTGCTGCCATGTCAACAAGCCAGGCGACGGGAAAATCGGCCGGGGCATGAAACCGACCAAGGAACGGATTGTTGGCACCTCGGACCGGCTCTCGTAGAATGCGCGTGGACATGAGCTGGGCATGCCCACCAGCAAGGTGGTGGGAAAATCGGCTATGGCATTGGCCACCGAAGAAGGATTGAAAACGGCCAATGAACGGATTGTTGGCAACTCGCACCAACTCGTCGAATGGGCGAATGCTAGCCATGTCAGCAAGCCAGGCGATGGGAAAATCGGCCGGGGCATGAAACCGACCAAGGAACGGATTGTTGGCACCTCGGACCGGCTCTCGTAGAATGCGCGTGGACATGGGCAGGGCATGTCCACCAGCAAGGTGGTGGGAAAATAGGCTAAGGCATTGGCCACCGAAGAAGGATTCAAAACGGCCAATGAACGGATTGTTGGCAACTCGCAGCAACTCGTCGAATGGGCGAGTGCTGGCCATGTCAACAAGCCAGGCGACGGGAAAATCGGCCGGGGCATGAAACCGACCAAGGAACCGATTGTTGGCACCTCGGACCGGCTCTCGTAGAATGCGCGTGGACATGAGCTGGGCATGCCCACCAGCAAGGTGGTGGGAAAATCGGCTAAGGCATTGGCCACCGAAGAAGGCTTGAAAACGGCCAATGAACGAATTATTTGCAACTCGCACCAACTCGTCGAATGGCCGAGCGCTTGCCATGTCAGCAAGCCAGGCAACGGGAAAATCGGCCGGGGCATGAAACCGACCATGGAACGGATTGTTGGCACCTCGGACCGGCTCTCGTAGAATGCGCGTGGACATGGGCTGGGCATGTCCACCAGCAAGGTGGTGGGAAAATCGGCTAAGGCATTGGCCACCGAAGAAGGCTTGAAAACGGCCAATGAACGGATTGTTGGCAACTCGCACCAACTCGTCGAATGGGCGAGTGCTGGCCATGTCAGTAAGCCAGGCGACGGGAAAATCGGCCGGGGCATGAAACCGACCAAGGAACGGATTGTTGGCACCTCGGACCGGCTCTCGTAGAATGCGCGTGGACATGGGCTGGGCATGTCCACCAGCAAGGTGGTGGGAAAATCGGCTAAGGCATTGGCCACCGAAGAAGGCTTGAAAACGGCCAATGAACGAATTATTGGCAACTCGCACCAACTCGTCGAATGGCCGAGCGCTTGCCATGTCAGCAAGCCAGGCAACGGGAAAATCGGCCGGGGCATGAAACCGACCAAGGAACGGATTGTTGGCACCTCGGACCGGCTCTCGTAGAATGCGCGTGGACATGGGCAGGGCATGTCCACCGTGGGAAAATCGGCTAAGGCATTGTCCACCGAAGAAGGCTTGAAAACGGCCAATGAACGGATTGTTGGCAACTCGCACCAACTCGTCGAATGGGCGAGTGCTGGCCATTTCCGCAAGCCAGGCGACGGGAAAATCGGCCGGGGCATGAAACCGACCAAGGAATGGATTGTTGGCACCTCGGACCGGCTCTCGTAGAATGCGCGTGGACATGGACTGGGCATGTCCACCAGCAAGGTGGTTGGAAAATCGGCTAAGGCATTGGCCACCGAAGAAGGCTCGAAAACTGCCAATCAAAGGATTATTGGCAATTCACACCAACTCGTCGAATGGCGAGTGCTTGCCATGTCAGTAAGTCTGGCAACGGGAAAATCGGCCGGGGCATGAAACCGACCAAGCAAAGAATTGCTGGCACCTCGGACCGGCTCTCGTAGAATGCGCGTGGACATGGGCTGGGCATGTCCACCAGCAAGGTGGTGGGAAAATCGGCTAAGGCATTGGCCACCGAAGAAGGCTTGAACACGGCCAATGAACGGATTGTTGGCAACTCGCACCAGCTCGTCGAATGGGCGAGTGCTGGCCATGTCAGCAAGCCAGGCGACCGGAAAATCGGCCGGGGCATGAAACCGACCAAGGAACGGATTGTTGGCACCTCGGACCGGCTATCGTAGAATGCGCGTGGACATGGGCAGGGCATGTCCACCAGCAAGGTGGTGGGAAAAGTGGCTAAGGCATTGGCCACCGAAGAAGCATTGAAAACGGCCAATGAACAGATTGTTGGTAACTCGCACCAACTCGTCGAATGGGCGAGTGCTGGCCATGTCAGCAAGCCAGGCGACGGGAAAATCGGTCGGGGCATGAAACCGACCAAGGAAAGGATTGTTGGCACCTCGGACCGGCTCTCGTAGAATGCGCGTGGACATGGGCTGGGCATGTCCACCAGCAAGGTGGTGGGAAAATCGGCTAAGGCATTGGCCACCAGAGAAGGCTTGAAAACGGCCAATGAACGGATTGTTGGCAACTCGCACCAACTCGTCGAATGGGCGAATGCTGGCCATTTCCGCAAGCCAGGCGACGGGAAAATCGGCCGAGGCATGAAACCGACCAAGGAACGGATTGTTGGCCCCTCAGACCGGCTCTCGTAGAATGCGCGTGGACATGGGCTGGGCATGTCCACCAGCAAGGTGGTGGGAAAATCGGCTAAGGCTTTGGCCACCGAAGAAGGCTTGAAAACGGCCAATGAAAAGGACTGTTGGCAACTCGCACCAACTCGTCGAATGGGCGAGTGCTGGCCATGTTAGCAAGCCAGGCGACGGGAAAATCGGCCGTGGCATGAAACCGACCAAGGAACGGATTGTTGGCACCTCGGACCGGCTCTCGTAGAATGCGCGTGGACATGGGCAGGCCATGTCCACCAGCAAGGTGGTGGGAAAATCGGCTAAGGCATTGGCCACCGAAGAAGGATTGAAAACGGCCAATGAACGGATTGTTGGCAACTCGCACCAACTCGTCGAATGGCCGAGTGCTTGCCATGTCAGTAAGCCAGGCAACGGGAAAATCGGCTGGGGCATGAAACTGACCAAGGAACGGATTGTTGGTACCTCGGACCGGCTCTCGTAGAATGCGCGTGGACATGGGCAGGGCATGTCCACCAGCAAGGTGGTGGGAAAATCGGCTACGGCATTGGCCACCGGCGAAGGATTGAAAACGACCAATGAATGGATTGTTGGCAAGTCGCACCAACTCGTCGAATGGGCGAGTGCTGGCCATGTTAGCAAGCCAGGCGACGGGAAAATCGGCCGGGGCATGAAACCGACCAAGGAACGGATTGTTGGTACCTCGGACCGGCTCTCGTAGAATGCGCGTGGACATGGGCAGGGCATGTCCACCAGCAAGGTGGTGGGAAAATCGGCTAAGGCATTGGCCACCGGCGAAGGATTGAAAACGACCAATGAATGGATTGTTGGCAAGTCGCACCAACTCGTCGAATGGGCGAGTGCTGGCCATGTCAACAAGCCTGGCGACGGGAAAATCGGCCGGGGCAAGAAACCGACCAAGGAATGGATTGTTGGCACCTCGGACCGGCTCTCGTAGAATGCGCGTGGACATGGGCTGGGCATGTCCACCAGCAAGGTGGTTGGAAAATCGGCTAAGGCATTGGCCACCGAAGAAGGCTCGAAAACTGCCAATCAAAGGATTATTGGCAATTCACACCAACTCGTCGAATGGCGAGTGCTTGCCATGTCAGTAAGTCAGGCAACGGGAAAATCGGCCGGGGCATGAAACCGACCAAGCAAAGAATTGCTGGCACCTCGGACCGGCTCTCGTAGAATGCGCGTGGACATGGGCTGGGCATGTCCACCAGCAAGGTGGAGGGAAAATCGGCTAAGGCATTGGCCACCGAAGAAGGCTTGAACACGGCCAATGAACGGATTGTTGGCAACTCGCACCAGCTCGTCGAATGGGCGAGTGCTGGCCATGTCAGCAAGCCAGGCGACGGGAAAATCGGCCGGGGCATGAAACCGACCAAGGAACGGATTGTTGGCACCTCGGACCGGCTCTCGTAGAATGCACTTGGACATGGGCTGGGCGTGTCCACCTGCATGGTGGTGGGAAAATCGGCTAAGGCATTGGTCACCGAAGAAGGCTTGAAAACGGCCAATGAACGGATTGTTGGCAACTCGCACCAACTCGTCCAATGGGCGAGTGCTGGACATGTCAGCAAGCCAGGCGACGGGAAAATCGGCCGGGGCATGAAACCGACCAAGGAAAGGATTGTTTGTACTTCGGACCGGCTCTCGTAGAATGCGCGTGGACATGGGCAGGGCACGTCCACCAGCAAGGTGGTGGGAAAATCGGCTAAGGCATTGGCCACCGGCGAAGGATTGAAAACGGCCAATAAATGGATTGTTGGCAAGTCGCACCAACTCGTCGAATGGGCGAGTGCTGGCCATGTCAACAAGCCTGGCGACGGGAAAATCGGCCGGGGCATGAAACCGACCAAGGAATGGATTGTTGGCACCTCGGACCGGCTCTCGTAGAATGCGCGTGGACATGGGCTGGGCATGTCCACCAGCAAGGTGGTTGGAAAATCGGCTAAGGCATTGGCCACCGAAGAAGGCTCGAAAACTGCCAATCAAAGGATTATTGGCAATTCACACCAACTCGTCGAATGGCGAGTGCTTGCCATGTCAGTAAGTCAGGCAACGGGAAAATCGGCCGGGGCATGAAACCGACCAAGCAAAGAATTGCTGGCACCTCGGACCGGCTCTCGTAGAATGCGCGTGGACATGGGCTGGGCATGTCCACCAGCAAGGTGGTGGGAAAAGTGGCTAAGGCATTGGCCACCGAAGAAGCATTGAAAACGGCCAATGAACAGATTGTTGGTAACTCGCACCAACTCGTCGAATGGGCGAGTGCTGGCCATGTCAGCAAGCCAGGCGACGGGAAAATCGGTCGGGGCATGAAACCGACCAAGGAAAGGATTGTTGGCACCTCGGACCGGCTCTCGTAGAATGCGCGTGGACATGGGCTGGGCATGTCCACCAGCAAGGTGGTGGGAAAATCGGCTAAGGCATTGGCCACCAGAGAAGGCTTGAAAACGGCCAATGAACGGATTGTTGGCAACTCGCACCAACTCGTCGAATGGGCGAATGCTGGCCATTTCCGCAAGCCAGGCGACGGGAAAATCGGCCGAGGCATGAAACCGACCAAGGAACGGATTGTTGGCCCCTCAGACCGGCTCTCGTAGAATGCGCGTGGACATGGGCTGGGCATCTCCACCAGCAAGGTGGTGGGAAAATCGGCTAAGGCTTTGGCCACCGAAGAAGGCTTGAAAACGGCCAATGAAAAGGACTGTTGGCAACTCGCACCAACTCGTCGAATGGGCGAGTGCTGGCCATGTTAGCAAGCCAGGCGACGGGAAAATCGGCCGTGGCATGAAACCGACCAAGGAACGGATTGTTGGCACCTCGGACCGGCTCTCGTAGAATGCGCGTGGACATGGGCAGGCCATGTCCACCAGCAAGGTGGTGGGAAAATCGGCTAAGGCATTGGCCACCGAAGAAGGATTGAAAACGGCCAATGAACGGATTGTTGGCAACTCGCACCAACTCGTCGAATGGCCGAGTGCTTGCCATGTCAGTAAGCCAGGCAACGGGAAAATCGGCTGGGGCATGAAACTGACCAAGGAACGGATTGTTGGTACCTCGGACCGGCTCTCGTAGAATGCGCGTGGACATGGGCAGGGCATGTCCACCAGCAAGGTGGTGGGAAAATCGGCTACGGCATTGGCCACCGGCGAAGGATTGAAAACGACCAATGAATGGATTGTTGGCAAGTCGCACCAACTCGTCGAATGGGCGAGTGCTGGCCATGTTAGCAAGCCAGGCGACGGGAAAATCGGCCGGGGCATGAAACCGACCAAGGAACGGATTGTTGGTACCTCGGACCGGCTCTCGTAGAATGCGCGTGGACATGGGCAGGGCATGTCCACCAGCAAGGTGGTGGGAAAATCGGCTAAGGCATTGGCCACCGGCGAAGGATTGAAAACGACCAATGAATGGATTGTTGGCAAGTCGCACCAACTCGTCGAATGGGCGAGTGCTGGCCATGTCAACAAGCCTGGCGACGGGAAAATCGGCCGGGGCAAGAAACCGACCAAGGAATGGATTGTTGGCACCTCGGACCGGCTCTCGTAGAATGCGCGTGGACATGGGCTGGGCATGTCCACCAGCAAGGTGGTTGGAAAATCGGCTAAGGCATTGGCCACCGAAGAAGGCTCGAAAACTGCCAATCAAAGGATTATTGGCAATTCACACCAACTCGTCGAATGGCGAGTGCTTGCCATGTCAGTAAGTCAGGCAACGGGAAAATCGGCCGGGGCATGAAACCGACCAAGCAAAGAATTGCTGGCACCTCGGACCGGCTCTCGTAGAATGCGCGTGGACATGGGCTGGGCATGTCCACCAGCAAGGTGGAGGGAAAATCGGCTAAGGCATTGGCCACCGAAGAAGGCTTGAACACGGCCAATGAACGGATTGTTGGCAACTCGCACCAGCTCGTCGAATGGGCGAGTGCTGGCCATGTCAGCAAGCCAGGCGACGGGAAAATCGGCCGGGGCATGAAACCGACCAAGGAACGGATTGTTGGCACCTCGGACCGGCTCTCGTAGAATGCACTTGGACATGGGCTGGGCGTGTCCACCTGCATGGTGGTGGGAAAATCGGCTAAGGCATTGGTCACCGAAGAAGGCTTGAAAACGGCCAATGAACGGATTGTTGGCAACTCGCACCAACTCGTCCAATGGGCGAGTGCTGGACATGTCAGCAAGCCAGGCGACGGGAAAATCGGCCGGGGCATGAAACCGACCAAGGAAAGGATTGTTTGTACTTCGGACCGGCTCTCGTAGAATGCGCGTGGACATGGGCAGGGCACGTCCACCAGCAAGGTGGTGGGAAAATCGGCTAAGGCATTGGCCACCGGCGAAGGATTGAAAACGGCCAATAAATGGATTGTTGGCAAGTCGCACCAACTCGTCGAATGGGCGAGTGCTGGCCATGTCAACAAGCCTGGCGACGGGAAAATCGGCCGGGGCATGAAACCGACCAAGGAATGGATTGTTGGCACCTCGGACCGGCTCTCGTAGAATGCGCGTGGACATGGGCTGGGCATGTCCACCAGCAAGGTGGTTGGAAAATCGGCTAAGGCATTGGCCACCGAAGAAGGCTCGAAAACTGCCAATCAAAGGATTATTGGCAATTCACACCAACTCGTCGAATGGCGAGTGCTTGCCATGTCAGTAAGTCAGGCAACGGGAAAATCGACCGGGGCATGAAACCGACCAAGCAAAGAATTGCTGGCACCTCGGACCGGCTCTCGTAGAATGCGCGTGGACATGGGCTGGGCATGTCCACCAGCAAGGTGGTGGGAAAATCGGCTAAGGCATTGGCCACCGGAGAAGGCTTGAACACGGCCAATGAACGGATTGTTGGCAACTCGCACCAGCTCGTCGAATGGGCGAGTACTGGCCATGTCAGCAAGCCAGGCGACGGGAAAATCGGCCGGGGCATGAAACCGACCAAGGAAAGGATTGTTGGCACCTCGGACCGACTCTCGTAGAATGCGCGTGGACATGGGCTGGGCATGTCCACCAGCAAGGTGGTTGGAAAATCGGCTAAGGCATTGGCCACCGAAGAAGGCTCGAAAACTGCCAATCAAAGGATTGTTGGCAATTCACACCAACTCGTCGAATGGCGAGTGCTTTCCATGTCAGTAAGTCAGGCAACGGGAAAATCGGCCGGGGCATGAAACCGACCAAGGAACGGATTGTTGGCACCTCGGACCGGCTCTCGTAGAATGCGCGTGGACATGGGCTGGGCATGTCCACCAGCAAGGTGGTGGGAAAATCGGCTAAGGCATTGGCCACCGAAGAAGGCTTGAAAACGGCCAATGAACGGATTGTTGGCAACTCGCACCAACTCGTCGAATGGGCGAGTGCTGGCCATGTCAGTAAGCCAGGCGACGGGAAAATCGGCCGGGGCATGAAACCGACCAAGGAACGGATTGTTGGCACCTCGGACCGGCTCTCGTAGAATGCGCGTGGACATGGGCTGGGCATGTCCACCAGCAAGGTGGTGGGAAAATCGGCTAAGGCATTGGCCACCGAAGAAGGCTTGAAAACGGCCAATGAACGAATTATTGGCAACTCGCACCAACTCGTCGAATGGCCGAGCGCTTGCCATGTCAGCAAGCCAGGCAACGGGAAAATCGGCCGGGGCATGAAACCGACCAAGGAACGGATTGTTGGCACCTCGGACCGGCTCTCGTAGAATGCGCGTGGACATGGGCAGGGCATGTCCACCGTGGGAAAATCGGCTAAGGCATTGTCCACCGAAGAAGGCTTGAAAACGGCCAATGAACGGATTGTTGGCAACTCGCACCAACTCGTCGAATGGGCGAGTGCTGGCCATTTCCGCAAGCCAGGCGACGGGAAAATCGGCCGGGGCATGAAACCGACCAAGGAATGGATTGTTGGCACCTCGGACCGGCTCTCGTAGAATGCGCGTGGACATGGACTGGGCATGTCCACCAGCAAGGTGGTTGGAAAATCGGCTAAGGCATTGGCCACCGAAGAAGGCTCGAAAACTGCCAATCAAAGGATTATTGGCAATTCACACCAACTCGTCGAATGGCGAGTGCTTGCCATGTCAGTAAGTCAGGCAACGGGAAAATCGGCCGGGGCATGAAACCGACCAAGCAAAGAATTGCTGGCACCTCGGACCGGCTCTCGTAGAATGCGCGTGGACATGGGCTGGGCATGTCCACCAGCAAGGTGGTGGGAAAATCGGCTAAGGCATTGGCCACCGAAGAAGGCTTGAACACGGCCAATGAACGGATTGTTGGCAACTCGCACCAGCTCGTCGAATGGGCGAGTGCTGGCCATGTCAGCAAGCCAGGCGACCGGAAAATCGGCCGGGGCATGAAACCGACCAAGGAACGGATTGTTGGCACCTCGGACCGGCTATCGTAGAATGCGCGTGGACATGGGCAGGGCATGTCCACCAGCAAGGTGGTGGGAAAAGTGGCTAAGGCATTGGCCACCGAAGAAGCATTGAAAACGGCCAATGAACAGATTGTTGGCAACTCGCACCAACTCGTCGAATGGGCGAGTGCTGGCCATGTCAGCAAGCCAGGCGACGGGAAAATCGGTCGGGGCATGAAACCGACCAAGGAAAGGATTGTTGGCACCTCGGACCGGCTCTCGTAGAATGCGCGTGGACATGGGCTGGGCATGTCCACCAGCAAGGTGGTGGGAAAATCGGCTAAGGCATTGGCCACCAGAGAAGGCTTGAAAACGGCCAATGAACGGATTGTTGGCAACTCGCACCAACTCGTCGAATGGGCGAATGCTGGCCATTTCCGCAAGCCAGGCGACGGGAAAATCGGCCGAGGCATGAAACCGACCAAGGAACGGATTGTTGGCCCCTCAGACCGGCTCTCGTAGAATGCGCGTGGACATGGGCTGGGCATGTCCACCAGCAAGGTGGTGGGAAAATCGGCTAAGGCTTTGGCCACCGAAGAAGGCTTGAAAACGGCCAATGAAAAGGACTGTTGGCAACTCGCACCAACTCGTCGAATGGGCGAGTGCTGGCCATGTTAGCAAGCCAGGCGACGGGAAAATCGGCCGTGGCATGAAACCGACCAAGGAACGGATTGTTGGCACCTCGGACCGGCTCTCGTAGAATGCGCGTGGACATGGGCAGGCCATGTCCACCAGCAAGGTGGTGGGAAAATCGGCTAAGGCATTGGCCACCGAAGAAGGATTGAAAACGGCCAATGAACGGATTGTTGGCAACTCGCACCAACTCGTCGAATGGCCGAGTGCTTGCCATGTCAGTAAGCCAGGCAACGGGAAAATCGGCTGGGGCATGAAACTGACCAAGGAACGGATTGTTGGTACCTCGGACCGGCTCTCGTAGAATGCGCGTGGACATGGGCAGGGCATGTCCACCAGCAAGGTGGTGGGAAAATCGGCTACGGCATTGGCCACCGGCGAAGGATTGAAAACGACCAATGAATGGATTGTTGGCAAGTCGCACCAACTCGTCGAATGGGCGAGTGCTGGCCATGTTAGCAAGCCAGGCGACGGGAAAATCGGCCGGGGCATGAAACCGACCAAGGAACGGATTGTTGGTACCTCGGACCGGCTCTCGTAGAATGCGCGTGGACATGGGCAGGGCATGTCCACCAGCAAGGTGGTGGGAAAATCGGCTAAGGCATTGGCCACCGGCGAAGGATTGAAAACGACCAATGAATGGATTGTTGGCAAGTCGCACCAACTCGTCGAATGGGCGAGTGCTGGCCATGTCAACAAGCCTGGCGACGGGAAAATCGGCCGGGGCATGAAACCGACCAAGGAATGGATTGTTGGCACCTCGGACCGGCTCTCGTAGAATGCGCGTGGACATGGGCTGGGCATGTCCACCAGCAAGGTGGTTGGAAAATCGGCTAAGGCATTGGCCACCGAAGAAGGCTCGAAAACTGCCAATCAAAGGATTATTGGCAATTCACACCAACTCGTCGAATGGCGAGTGCTTGCCATGTCAGTAAGTCAGGCAACGGGAAAATCGGCCGGGGCATGAAACCGACCAAGCAAAGAATTGCTGGCACCTCGGACCGGCTCTCGTAGAATGCGCGTGGACATGGGCTGGGCATGTCCACCAGCAAGGTGGAGGGAAAATCGGCTAAGGCATTGGCCACCGAAGAAGGCTTGAACACGGCCAATGAACGGATTGTTGGCAACTCGCACCAGCTCGTCGAATGGGCGAGTGCTGGCCATGTCAGCAAGCCAGGCGACGGGAAAATCGGCCGGGGCATGAAACCGACCAAGGAACGGATTGTTGGCACCTCGGACCGGCTCTCGTAGAATGCACTTGGACATGGGCTGGGCGTGTCCACCTGCATGGTGGTGGGAAAATCGGCTAAGGCATTGGTCACCGAAGAAGGCTTGAAAACGGCCAATGAACGGATTGTTGGCAACTCGCACCAACTCGTCCAATGGGCGAGTGCTGGACATGTCAGCAAGCCAGGCGACGGGAAAATCGGCCGGGGCATGAAACCGACCAAGGAAAGGATTGTTTGTACTTCGGACCGGCTCTCGTAGAATGCGCGTGGACATGGGCAGGGCACGTCCACCAGCAAGGTGGTGGGAAAATCGGCTAAGGCATTGGCCACCGGCGAAGGATTGAAAACGGCCAATAAATGGATTGTTGGCAAGTCGCACCAACTCGTCGAATGGGCGAGTGCTGGCCATGTCAACAAGCCTGGCGACGGGAAAATCGGCCGGGACATGAAACCGACCAAGGAATGGATTGTTGGCACCTCGGACCGGCTCTCGTAGAATGCGCGTGGACATGGGCTGGGCATGTCCACCAGCAAGGTGGTTGGAAAATCGGCTAAGGCATTGGCCACCGAAGAAGGCTCGAAAACTGCCAATCAAAGGATTATTGGCAATTCACACCAACTCGTCGAATGGCGAGTGCTTGCCATGTCAGTAAGTCAGGCAACGGGAAAATCGACCGGGGCATGAAACCGACCAAGCAAAGAATTGCTGGCACCTCGGACCGGCTCTCGTAGAATGCGCGTGGACATGGGCTGGGCATGTCCACCAGCAAGGTGGTGGGAAAATCGGCTAAGGCATTGGCCACCGGAGAAGGCTTGAACACGGCCAATGAACGGATTGTTGGCAACTCGCACCAGCTCGTCGAATGGGCGAGTACTGGCCATGTCAGCAAGCCAGGCGACGGGAAAATCGGCCGGGGCATGAAACCGACCAAGGAAAGGATTGTTGGCACCTCGGACCGACTCTCGTAGAATGCGCGTGGACATGGGCTGGGCATGTCCACCAGCAAGGTGGTTGGAAAATCGGCTAAGGCATTGGCCACCGAAGAAGGCTCGAAAACTGCCAATCAAAGGATTGTTGGCAATTCACACCAACTCGTCGAATGGCGAGTGCTTTCCATGTCAGTAAGTCAGGCAACGGGAAAATCGGCCGGGGCATGAAACCGACCAAGGAACGGATTGTTGGCACCTCGGACCGGCTCTCGTAGAATGCGCGTGGACATGGGCTGGGCATGTCCACCAGCAAGGTGGTGGGAAAATCGGCTAAGGCATTGGCCACCGAAGAAGGCTTGAAAACGGCCAATGAACGGATTGTTGGCAACTCGCACCAACTCGTCGAATGGGCGAGTGCTGGCCATGTCAGTAAGCCAGGCGACGGGAAAATCGGCCGGGGCATGAAACCGACCAAGGAACGGATTGTTGGCACCTCGGACCGGCTCTCGTAGAATGCGCGTGGACATGGGCTGGGCATGTCCACCAGCAAGGTGGTGGGAAAATCGGCTAAGGCATTGGCCACCGAAGAAGGCTTGAAAACGGCCAATGAACGAATTATTGGCAACTCGCACCAACTCGTCGAATGGCCGAGCGCTTGCCATGTCAGCAAGCCAGGCAACGGGAAAATCGGCCGGGGCATGAAACCGACCAAGGAACGGATTGTTGGCACCTCGGACCGGCTCTCGTAGAATGCGCGTGGACATGGGCAGGGCATGTCCACCGTGGGAAAATCGGCTAAGGCATTGTCCACCGAAGAAGGCTTGAAAACGGCCAATGAACGGATTGTTGGCAACTCGCACCAACTCGTCGAATGGGCGAGTGCTGGCCATTTCCGCAAGCCAGGCGACGGGAAAATCGGCCGGGGCATGAAACCGACCAAGGAATGGATTGTTGGCACCTCGGACCGGCTCTCGTAGAATGCGCGTGGACATGGACTGGGCATGTCCACCAGCAAGGTGGTTGGAAAATCGGCTAAGGCATTGGCCACCGAAGAAGGCTCGAAAACTGCCAATCAAAGGATTATTGGCAATTCACACCAACTCGTCGAATGGCGAGTGCTTGCCATGTCAGTAAGTCAGGCAACGGGAAAATCGGCCGGGGCATGAAACCGACCAAGCAAAGAATTGCTGGCACCTCGGACCGGCTCTCGTAGAATGCGCGTGGACATGGGCTGGGCATGTCCACCAGCAAGGTGGTGGGAAAATCGGCTAAGGCATTGGCCACCGAAGAAGGCTTGAACACGGCCAATGAACGGATTGTTGGCAACTCGCACCAGCTCGTCGAATGGGCGAGTGCTGGCCATGTCAGCAAGCCAGGCGACCGGAAAATCGGCCGGGGCATGAAACCGACCAAGGAACGGATTGTTGGCACCTCGGACCGGCTATCGTAGAATGCGCGTGGACATGGGCAGGGCATGTCCACCAGCAAGGTGGTGGGAAAAGTGGCTAAGGCATTGGCCACCGAAGAAGCATTGAAAACGGCCAATGAACAGATTGTTGGCAACTCGCACCAACTCGTCGAATGGGCGAGTGCTGGCCATGTCAGCAAGCTAGGCGACGGGAAAATCGGTCGGGGCATGAAACCGACCAAGGAAAGGATTGTTGGCACCTCGGACCGGCTCTCGTAGAATGCGCGTGGACATGGGCTGGGCATGTCCACCAGCAAGGTGGTGGGAAAATCGGCTAAGGCATTGGCCACCAGAGAAGGCTTGAAAACGGCCAATGAACGGATTGTTGGCAACTCGCACCAACTCGTCGAATGGGCGAATGCTGGCCATTTCCGCAAGCCAGGCGACGGGAAAATCGGCCGAGGCATGAAACCGACCAAGGAACGGATTGTTGGCCCCTCAGACCGGCTCTCGTAGAATGCGCGTGGACATGGGCTGGGCATGTCCACCAGCAAGGTGGTGGGAAAATCGGCTAAGGCTTTGGCCACCGAAGAAGGCTTGAAAACGGCCAATGAAAAGGACTGTTGGCAACTCGCACCAACTCGTCGAATGGGCGAGTGCTGGCCATGTTAGCAAGCCAGGCGACGGGAAAATCGGCCGTGGCATGAAACCGACCAAGGAACGGATTGTTGGCACCTCGGACCGGCTCTCGTAGAATGCGCGTGGACATGGGCAGGCCATGTCCACCAGCAAGGTGGTGGGAAAATCGGCTAAGGCATTGGCCACCGAAGAAGGATTGAAAACGGCCAATGAACGGATTGTTGGCAACTCGCACCAACTCGTCGAATGGCCGAGTGCTTGCCATGTCAGTAAGCCAGGCAACGGGAAAATCGGCTGGGGCATGAAACTGACCAAGGAACGGATTGTTGGTACCTCGGACCGGCTCTCGTAGAATGCGCGTGGACATGGGCAGGGCATGTCCACCAGCAAGGTGGTGGGAAAATCGGCTACGGCATTGGCCACCGGCGAAGGATTGAAAACGACCAATGAATGGATTGTTGGCAAGTCGCACCAACTCGTCGAATGGGCGAGTGCTGGCCATGTTAGCAAGCCAGGCGACGGGAAAATCGGCCGGGGCATGAAACCGACCAAGGAACGGATTGTTGGTACCTCGGACCGGCTCTCGTAGAATGCGCGTGGACATGGGCAGGGCATGTCCACCAGCAAGGTGGTGGGAAAATCGGCTAAGGCATTGGCCACCGGCGAAGGATTGAAAACGACCAATGAATGGATTGTTGGCAAGTCGCACCAACTCGTCGAATGGGCGAGTGCTGGCCATGTCAACAAGCCTGGCGACGGGAAAATCGGCCGGGGCAAGAAACCGACCAAGGAATGGATTGTTGGCACCTCGGACCGGCTCTCGTAGAATGCGCGTGGACATGGGCTGGGCATGTCCACCAGCAAGGTGGTTGGAAAATCGGCTAAGGCATTGGCCACCGAAGAAGGCTCGAAAACTGCCAATCAAAGGATTATTGGCAATTCACACCAACTCGTCGAAT
Source organism: Carallia pectinifolia (assembly GCA_037832335.1). Classification (NCBI taxonomy): domain Eukaryota; kingdom Viridiplantae; phylum Streptophyta; class Magnoliopsida; order Malpighiales; family Rhizophoraceae; genus Carallia; species Carallia pectinifolia. The sequence goes on along the minus strand of CM075444.1, from coordinate 13,413,685 downwards.
GGCGAGTGCTTGCCATGTCAGTAAGTCAGGCAACGGGAAAATCGGCCGGGGCATGAAACCGACCAAGCAAAGAATTGCTGGCACCTCGGACCGGCTCTCGTAGAATGCGCGTGGACATGGGCTGGGCATGTCCACCAGCAAGGTGGAGGGAAAATCGGCTAAGGCATTGGCCACCGAAGAAGGCTTGAACACGGCCAATGAACGGATTGTTGGCAACTCGCACCAGCTCGTCGAATGGGCGAGTGCTGGCCATGTCAGCAAGCCAGGCGACGGGAAAATCGGCCGGGGCATGAAACCGACCAAGGAACGGATTGTTGGCACCTCGGACCGGCTCTCGTAGAATGCACTTGGACATGGGCTGGGCGTGTCCACCTGCATGGTGGTGGGAAAATCGGCTAAGGCATTGGTCACCGAAGAAGGCTTGAAAACGGCCAATGAACGGATTGTTGGCAACTCGCACCAACTCGTCCAATGGGCGAGTGCTGGACATGTCAGCAAGCCAGGCGACGGGAAAATCGGCCGGGGCATGAAACCGACCAAGGAAAGGATTGTTTGTACTTCGGACCGGCTCTCGTAGAATGCGCGTGGACATGGGCAGGGCACGTCCACCAGCAAGGTGGTGGGAAAATCGGCTAAGGCATTGGCCACCGGCGAAGGATTGAAAACGGCCAATAAATGGATTGTTGGCAAGTCGCACCAACTCGTCGAATGGGCGAGTGCTGGCCATGTCAACAAGCCTGGCGACGGGAAAATCGGCCGGGGCATGAAACCGACCAAGGAATGGATTGTTGGCACCTCGGACCGGCTCTCGTAGAATGCGCGTGGACATGGGCTGGGCATGTCCACCAGCAAGGTGGTTGGAAAATCGGCTAAGGCATTGGCCACCGAAGAAGGCTCGAAAACTGCCAATCAAAGGATTATTGGCAATTCACACCAACTCGTCGAATGGCGAGTGCTTGCCATGTCAGTAAGTCAGGCAACGGGAAAATCGACCGGGGCATGAAACCGACCAAGCAAAGAATTGCTGGCACCTCGGACCGGCTCTCGTAGAATGCGCGTGGACATGGGCTGGGCATGTCCACCAGCAAGGTGGTGGGAAAATCGGCTAAGGCATTGGCCACCGGAGAAGGCTTGAACACGGCCAATGAACGGATTGTTGGCAACTCGCACCAGCTCGTCGAATGGGCGAGTACTGGCCATGTCAGCAAGCCAGGCGACGGGAAAATCGGCCGGGGCATGAAACCGACCAAGGAAAGGATTGTTGGCACCTCGGACCGACTCTCGTAGAATGCGCGTGGACATGGGCTGGGCATGTCCACCAGCAAGGTGGTTGGAAAATCGGCTAAGGCATTGGCCACCGAAGAAGGCTCGAAAACTGCCAATCAAAGGATTGTTGGCAATTCACACCAACTCGTCGAATGGCGAGTGCTTTCCATGTCAGTAAGTCAGGCAACGGGAAAATCGGCCGGGGCATGAAACCGACCAAGGAACGGATTGTTGGCACCTCGGACCGGCTCTCGTAGAATGCGCGTGGACATGGGCTGGGCATGTCCACCAGCAAGGTGGTGGGAAAATCTGCTAAGGCTTTGGCCACCGAAGAAGGCTTGAAAACGGCCAATGAAAAGGACTGTTGGCAACTCGCACCAACTCGTCGAATGGGCGAGTGCTGGCCATGTTAGCAAGCCAGGCGACGGGAAAATCGGCCGGGGCATGAAACCGACCAAGGAACGGATTGTTGGCACCTCGGACCGGCTCTCGTAGAATGCGCGTGGACATGGGCAGGGCATGTCCACCAGCAAGGTGGTGGGAAAATCGGCTAAGGCATTGGCCACCGAAGAAGGATTGAAAACGGCCAATGAACGGATTGTTGGCAACTCGCACCAACTCGTCGAATGGGCGAGTGCTGGCCATGTCAGCAAGCCAGGCGACGGGAAAACTGGCCGGGGCATGAAACCGACCAAGGAACGGATTGTTGGCACCTCGGACCGGCTCTCGTAGAATGCCCGTGGACATGGGCTAGGCATGTCCACCAGCAAGGTGGTGGGAAAATCGGCTAAGGCATTGGCCACCGAAGAAGGATTGAAAACGGCCAATGAACGGATTGTTGGCAACTCGCACCAACTCGTCGAATGGGCGAGTGCTGGCCATGTCAGCAAGCCAGGCGACGGGAAAATCGACCGGGGCATGAAACCGACCAAGGAACGGATTGTTGGCACCTCGGACCGGGTCTCGTAGAATGCGCGTGGACATGGGCTGGGCATCTCTACCAACAAGGTGGTGGGAAAATCGGCCAAGGCATTGGCCACCGAAGAAGGATTGAAAACGGCCAATGAACAGATTGTTGGCAACTCGCACCAACTCGTCGAATGGGCGAGTGCTGGCCATGTCAGCAAGCCAGGCGACGGGAAAATCGGCCGGGGCATGAAACCGACCAAGGAAAGGATTGTTGGCACCTCGGACCGGCTCTCGTAGAATGCGCGTGGACATGGGCTGGGCATGTCCACCAGCAAGGTGGTGGGAAAATTGGCTAAGGCATTGGCCACCGAAGAAGGCTTGAAAACGGCCAATGAACGGATTGTTGGCAACTCGCACCAACTCGTCGAATGGGCGAGTGCTGGCCATGTCAGCAAGTCAGGCGACGGGAAAACCGGCCGGGGCATGAAACCGACCAAGGAACGGATTGTTGGCACCTCGGACCGGCTCTCGTAGAATGCGCGTGGACATGGGCTGGGCATGTCCACCAGCAAGGTGGTGGGAAAATCGGCTAAGGCATTGGCCACCGAAGAAGGATTGAAAACGGCCAATGAACGGATTGTTGGCAACTCGCACCAACTCGTCGAATGGGCGAGTGCTGGCCATGTCAGCAAGCCAGGCGACGGGAAAATCGACCGGGGCATGAAACCGACCAAGGAACGGATTGTTGGCACCTCAGACCGGCTCTCGTAGAATGCGCGTGGACATGGGCTGGGCATGTCCACCAGCAAGGTGGTGGGAAAATCGGCTAAGGCTTTGGCCACCGAAGAAGGATTGAAAACGGCCAATGAACAGATTGTTGGCAACTCGCACCAACTCGTCGAATGGGCGAGTGCTGGCCATGTCAGCAAGCCAGGCGACGGGAAAATCGGCCGGGGCATGAAACCGACCAAGGAAAGGATTGTCGGCACCTCAGACCGGCTCTCGTAGAATGCGCGTGGACATGGGCTGGGCATGTCCACCAGCAAGGTGGTGGGAAAATCGGCTAAGGCATTGGCCACCGAAGAAGGCTTGAAAATGGCCAATGAACGGATTGTTGGCAACTCGCACCAACTCGTCGAATGGGCGAATGCTGGCCATTTCCGCAAGCCAGGCGACGGGAAAATCGGCCGAGGCATGAAACCGACCAAGGAACGGATTGTTGGCCCCTCAGACCGGCTCTCGTAGAATGCGCGTGGACATGGGCTGGGCATGTCCACCAGCAAGGTGGTGGGAAAATCGGCTAAGGCTTTGGCCACCGAAGAAGGCTTGAAAACGGCCAATGAAAAGGACTGTTGGCAACTCGCACCAACTCGTCGAATGGGCGAGTGCTGGCCATGTTAGCAAGCCAGGCGACGGGAAAATCGGCCGTGGCATGAAACCGACCAAGGAACGGATTGTTGGCACCTCGGACCGGCTCTCGTAGAATGCGCGTGGACATGGGCAGGCCATGTCCACCAGCAAGGTGGTGGGAAAATCGGCTAAGGCATTGGCCACCGAAGAAGGATTGAAAACGGCCAATGAACGGATTGTTGGCAACTCGCACCAACTCGTCGAATGGCCGAGTGCTTGCCATGTCAGTAAGCCAGGCAACGGGAAAATCGGCTGGGGCATGAAACTGACCAAGGAACGGATTGTTGGTACCTCGGACCGGCTCTCGTAGAATGCGCGTGGACATGGGCAGGGCATGTCCACCAGCAAGGTGGTGGGAAAATCGGCTACGGCATTGGCCACCGGCGAAGGATTGAAAACGACCAATGAATGGATTGTTGGCAAGTCGCACCAACTCGTCGAATGGGCGAGTGCTGGCCATGTTAGCAAGCCAGGCGACGGGAAAATCGGCCGGGGCATGAAACCGACCAAGGAACGGATTGTTGGTACCTCGGACCGGCTCTCGTAGAATGCGCGTGGACATGGGCAGGGCATGTCCACCAGCAAGGTGGTGGGAAAATCGGCTAAGGCATTGGCCACCGGCGAAGGATTGAAAACGACCAATGAATGGATTGTTGGCAAGTCGCACCAACTCGTCGAATGGGCGAGTGCTGGCCATGTCAACAAGCCTGGCGACGGGAAAATCGGCCGGGGCAAGAAACCGACCAAGGAATGGATTGTTGGCACCTCGGACCGGCTCTCGTAGAATGCGCGTGGACATGGGCTGGGCATGTCCACCAGCAAGGTGGTTGGAAAATCGGCTAAGGCATTGGCCACCGAAGAAGGCTCGAAAACTGCCAATCAAAGGATTATTGGCAATTCACACCAACTCGTCGAATGGCGAGTGCTTGCCATGTCAGTAAGTCAGGCAACGGGAAAATCGGCCGGGGCATGAAACCGACCAAGCAAAGAATTGCTGGCACCTCGGACCGGCTCTCGTAGAATGCGCGTGGACATGGGCTGGGCATGTCCACCAGCAAGGTGGAGGGAAAATCGGCTAAGGCATTGGCCACCGAAGAAGGCTTGAACACGGCCAATGAACGGATTGTTGGCAACTCGCACCAGCTCGTCGAATGGGCGAGTGCTGGCCATGTCAGCAAGCCAGGCGACGGGAAAATCGGCCGGGGCATGAAACCGACCAAGGAACGGATTGTTGGCACCTCGGACCGGCTCTCGTAGAATGCACTTGGACATGGGCTGGGCGTGTCCACCTGCATGGTGGTGGGAAAATCGGCTAAGGCATTGGTCACCGAAGAAGGCTTGAAAACGGCCAATGAACGGATTGTTGGCAACTCGCACCAACTCGTCCAATGGGCGAGTGCTGGACATGTCAGCAAGCCAGGCGACGGGAAAATCGGCCGGGGCATGAAACCGACCAAGGAAAGGATTGTTTGTACTTCGGACCGGCTCTCGTAGAATGCGCGTGGACATGGGCAGGGCACGTCCACCAGCAAGGTGGTGGGAAAATCGGCTAAGGCATTGGCCACCGGCGAAGGATTGAAAACGGCCAATAAATGGATTGTTGGCAAGTCGCACCAACTCGTCGAATGGGCGAGTGCTGGCCATGTCAACATGCCTGGCGACGGGAAAATCTGCCGGGGCATGAAACCGACCAAGGAATGGATTGTTGGCACCTCGGACCGGCTCTCGTAGAATGCGCGTGGACATGGGCTGGGCATGTCCACCAGCAAGGTGGTTGGAAAATCGGCTAAGGCATTGGCCACCGAAGAAGGCTCGAAAACTGCCAATCAAAGGATTATTGGCAATTCACACCAACTCGTCGAATGGCGAGTGCTTGCCATGTCAGTAAGTCAGGCAACGGGAAAATCGACCGGGGCATGAAACCGACCAAGCAAAGAATTGCTGGCACCTCGGACCGGCTCTCGTAGAATGCGCGTGGACATGGGCTGGGCATGTCCACCAGCAAGGTGGTGGGAAAATCGGCTAAGGCATTGGCCACCGGAGAAGGCTTGAACACGGCCAATGAACGGATTGTTGGCAACTCGCACCAGCTCGTCGAATGGGCGAGTACTGGCCATGTCAGCAAGCCAGGCGACGGGAAAATCGGCCGGGGCATGAAACCGACCAAGGAAAGGATTGTTGGCACCTCGGACCGACTCTCGTAGAATGCGCGTGGACATGGGCTGGGCATGTCCACCAGCAAGGTGGTTGGAAAATCGGCTAAGGCATTGGCCACCGAAGAAGGCTCGAAAACTGCCAATCAAAGGATTGTTGGCAATTCACACCAACTCGTCGAATGGCGAGTGCTTTCCATGTCAGTAAGTCAGGCAACGGGAAAATCGGCCGGGGCATGAAACCGACCAAGGAACGGATTGTTGGCACCTCGGACCGGCTCTCGTAGAATGCGCGTGGACATGGGCTGGGCATGTCCACCAGCAAGGTGGTGGGAAAATCTGCTAAGGCTTTGGCCACCGAAGAAGGCTTGAAAACGGCCAATGAAAAGGACTGTTGGCAACTCGCACCAACTCGTCGAATGGGCGAGTGCTGGCCATGTTAGCAAGCCAGGCGACGGGAAAATCGGCCGGGGCATGAAACCGACCAAGGAACGGATTGTTGGCACCTCGGACCGGCTCTCGTAGAATGCGCGTGGACATGGGCAGGGCATGTCCACCAGCAAGGTGGTGGGAAAATCGGCTAAGGCATTGGCCACCGAAGAAGGATTGAAAACGGCCAATGAACGGATTGTTGGCAACTCGCACCAACTCGTCGAATGGGCGAGTGCTGGCCATGTCAGCAAGCCAGGCGACGGGAAAACTGGCCGGGGCATGAAACCGACCAAGGAACGGATTGTTGGCACCTCGGACCGGCTCTCGTAGAATGCCCGTGGACATGGGCGAGGCATGTCCACCAGCAAGGTGGTGGGAAAATCGGCTAAGGCATTGGCCACCGAAGAAGGATTGAAAACGGCCAATGAACGGATTGTTGGCAACTCGCACCAACTCGTCGAATGGGCGAGTGCTGGCCATGTCAGCAAGCCAGGCGACGGGAAAATCGACCGGGGCATGAAACCGACCAAGGAACGGATTGTTGGCACCTCGGACCGGGTCTCGTAGAATGCGCGTGGACATGGGCTGGGCATCTCTACCAACAAGGTGGTGGGAAAATCGGCCAAGGCATTGGCCACCGAAGAAGGATTGAAAACGGCCAATGAACAGATTGTTGGCAACTCGCACCAACTCGTCGAATGGGCGAGTGCTGGCCATGTCAGCAAGCCAGGCGACGGGAAAATCGGCCGGGGCATGAAACCGACCAAGGAAAGGATTGTTGGCACCTCGGACCGGCTCTCGTAGAATGCGCGTGGACATGGGCTGGGCATGTCCACCAGCAAGGTGGTGGGAAAATTGGCTAAGGCATTGGCCACCGAAGAAGGCTTGAAAACGGCCAATGAACGGATTGTTGGCAACTCGCACCAACTCGTCGAATGGGCGAGTGCTGGCCATGTCAGCAAGTCAGGCGACGGGAAAACCGGCCGGGGCATGAAACCGACCAAGGAACGGATTGTTGGCACCTCGGACCGGCTCTCGTAGAATGCGCGTGGACATGGGCTGGGCATGTCCACCAGCAAGGTGGTGGGAAAATCGGCTAAGGCATTGGCCACCGAAGAAGGATTGAAAACGGCCAATGAACGGATTGTTGGCAACTCGCACCAACTCGTCGAATGGGCGAGTGCTGGCCATGTCAGCAAGCCAGGCGACGGGAAAATCGACCGGGGCATGAAACCGACCAAGGAACGGATTGTTGGCACCTCAGACCGGCTCTCGTAGAATGCGCGTGGACATGGGCTGGGCATGTCCACCAGCAAGGTGGTGGGAAAATCGGCTAAGGCTTTGGCCACCGAAGAAGGATTGAAAACGGCCAATGAACAGATTGTTGGCAACTCGCACCAACTCGTCGAATGGGCGAGTGCTGGCCATGTCAGCAAGCCAGGCGACGGGAAAATCGGCCGGGGCATGAAACCGACCAAGGAAAGGATTGTCGGCACCTCAGACCGGCTCTCGTAGAATGCGCGTGGACATGGGCTGGGCATGTCCACCAGCAAGGTGGTGGGAAAATCGGCTAAGGCATTGGCCACCGAAGAAGGCTTGAAAATGGCCAATGAACGGATTGTTGGCAACTCGCACCAACTCGTCGAATGGGCGAGTGCTGGCCATTTCAGCAAGCCAGGCGACTGGAAAATCGGCCGGGGCATGAAACCGACCAAGGAACGGATTGTTGGCACCTTGGACCGGCTCTCGTAGAATGCGCGTGGACATGGGCTGGGCATGTCCACCAGCAAGGTGGTGGGAAAATCGGCTAAGGCATTGGCCACCGAAGAAGGCTTGAAAACGGCCAATGAACGGATTGTTGGCAACTCGCACCAACTCGTCGAATGGGTGAGTGCTGGCCATTTCAGCGAGCCAGGAGACGGGAAAATCGGCCGGGGCATGAAACCGACCAAGGAATGGATTGTTGGCACCTCGGACCGGCCCTCGTAGCATGCGCGTGGACATGGGCTGGGCATGTCCACCAGCAAGGTGGTGGGAAAATCGGCTAAGGCATTGGCCACCGAAGAAGGCTTGAAAACCGCCAATGAACGGATTGTTGGCAACTCGCACCAACTCGTCGAATGGGCGAGTGCTGGACATGTTAGCAAGCCAGGCGACGGGAAAATCGACCGGGGCATGAAACCGACCAAGGAACGGATTGTTGGCACCTCGACCGGCTCTCGTAGAATGCGCGTGGACATGGGCAGGGCATGTCCACCAGCAAGGTGGTGGGAAAATCGGCTAAGACATTGGCCACCGAAGAAGGATTGAAAGCGGCCAATGAACGGATTGTTGGCAACTCGCACCAACTCGTCGAATTGGCGAGTGCTGGCCATGTCAGCAAGCCAGGCGACGGGAAAACCGGCCGGGGCATGAAACCGACCAAGGAACGGATTGTTGGCACCTCGGACCGGCTCTCGTAGAATGCGCGTGGACATGGGCTGGGCATGTCCACCAGCAAGGTGGTGGGAAAATCGGCTAAGGCATTGGCCACCGAAGAAGGATTGAAAACGGCCAATGAACGGATTGTTGGCAACTCGCACCAACTCGTCGAATGGGCGAGTGCTGGCCATGTCAGCAAGCCAGGCGACGGGAAAATCGACCGGGGCATGAAACCGACCAAGGAAAGGATTGTTGGCACCTCGGACCGGCTCTCGTAGAATGCGCGTGGACATGGGCTGGGCATGTCCACCAGCAAGGTGGTGGGAAAATCGGCTAAGGCATTGGCCACCGAAGAAGGCTGGAAAACGGCCAATGAACGGATTGTTGGCAACTCGAACCAACTCGTCGAATGGGCGAGTGCTGGCCATGTCAGCAAGCCAGGCGACGGGAAAATCGGCCGGGGCATGAAACCGACCAAAGAACGGATTGTTGGCACCTCGGACCGGCTCTCGTAGAATGCGCGTGGACATGGGCTGGGCATGTCCACCAGCAAGGTGGTGGGAAAATCGGCTAAGGCATTGGCCACCGAAGAAGGCTTGAAAACGGCCAATGAACGGATTGTTGGCAACTCGCACCAACTCGTCGAATGGGCGAGTGCTGGCCATTTCAGCAAGCCAGGCGACTGGAAAATCGGCCGGGGCATGAAACCGACCAAGGAACGGATTGTTGGCACCTTGGACCGGCTCTCGTAGAATGCGCGTGGACATGGGCTGGGCATGTCCACCAGCAAGGTGGTGGGAAAATCGGCTAAGGCATTGGCCACCGAAGAAGGCTTGAAAACGACCAATGAACGGATTGTTGGCAACTCGCACCAACTCGTCGAATGGGTGAGTGCTGGCCATTTCAGCGAGCCAGGAGACGGGAAAATCGGCCGGGGCATGAAACCGACCAAGGAATGGATTGTTGGCACCTCGGACCGGCTCTCGTAGCATGCGCGTGGACATGGGCTGGGCATGTCCACCAGCAAGGTGGTGGGAAAATCGGCTAAGGCATTGGCCACCGAAGAAGGCTTGAAAACCGCCAATGAACGGATTGTTGGCAACTCGGACCAACTCGTCGAATGGGCGAGGGCTGGACATGTTAGCAAGCCAGGCGACGGGAAAATCGACCGGGGCATGAAACCGACCAAGGAACGGATTGTTGGCACCTCGACCGGCTCTCGTAGAATGCGCGTGGACATGGGCAGGGCATGTCCACCAGCAAGGTGGTGGGAAAATCGGCTAAGACATTGGCCACCGAAGAAGGATTGAAAACGGCCAATGAACGGATTGTTGGCAACTCGCACCAACTCGTCGAATGGGCGAGTGTTGGCCATGTCAGCAAGCCAGGCGACGGGAAAACCGTCCGGGGCATGAAACCGACCAAGGAACGGATTGTTGGCACCTCGGACCGGCTCTCGTAGAATGCGCGTGGACATGGGCTGGGCATGTCCACCAGCAAGGTGGTGGGAAAATCGGCTAAGGCATTGGCCACCGAAGAAGGATTGAAAACGGCCAATGAACGGATTGTTGGCAACTCGCACCAACTTGTCGAATGGGCGAGTGCTGGCCATGTCAGCAAGCCAGGCGACGGGAAAATTGACCGGGGCATGAAACCGACCAAGGAAAGGATTGTTGGCACCTCAGACCGGCTCTCGTAGAATGCGCGTGGACATGGGCTGGGCATGTCCACCAGCAAGGTGGTGGGAAAATCGGCTAAGGCATTGGCCACCGAAGAAGGCTGGAAAACGGCCAATGAACGGATTGTTGGCAACTCGAACCAACTCGTCGAATGGGCGAGTGCTGGCCATGTCAGCAAGCCAGGCGACGGGAAAATCGGCCGGGGCATGAAACCGACCAAGGAACGGATTGTTGGCACCTCGGACCGGCTCTCGTAGAATGCGCGTGGACATGGGCTGGGCATGTCCACCAGCAAGGTGGTGGGAAAATCGGCTAAGGCATTGGCCACCGAAGAAGGCTTGAAAACGGCAAATGAACGGATTGTTGGCAACTCGCACCAACTCGTCGAATGGGCGAGTGCTGGCCATGTCGGCAAGCCAGGCGACGGGAAAATCGACCGGGGCATGAAACCGACCAAGGAACGGATTGTTGGCACCTCGGACCGGCTCTCATAGAATGCGCGTGGACATGGGCTGGGCATGTCCACCAGCAAGGTGGTGGGAAAATCGGCTAAGGCATTGGCCACCGAAGAAGGATTGAAAACGGCCAATGAACGGATTGTTGGCAACTCGCACCAACTCGTGGAATGGGCGAGTGCTGGCCATGTCGGCAAGCCAGGCGACGGGAAAATCGGCCGGGGCATGAAACCGACCAAAGAACGGATTGTTGGCACCTCAAACCGGCTCTCGTAGAATGCGCGTGGACATGGGCTGGGCATGTCCACCAGCAAGGTGGTGGGAAAATCGGCTAAGGCATTGGCCACCGAAGAAGGATTGAAAACAGCCAATGAACGGATTGTTGGCAACTCGCACCAACTCGTCGAATGGGCGAGTGCTGGCCATTTCAGCAAGCCAGGCGACGGGAAAATCGGCCGGGGCATGAAACCGACCAAGGAACGGATTGTTGGCAACTCGGACCGGCTCTCGTAGAATGCGCGTGGACATGGGCTGGGCATGTCCACCAGCAAGGTGGTAGGAAAATCGGCTAAGGCATTGGCCACCGAAGAAGGCTCGAAAACGGCCAGTGAATGGATTTTTGGCAACTCGCACCAACTCGTCGAATGACCGAGTGCTTGCCATGTAGTAAGCCAGGCAACGGGAAAATCGGCCGGGGCTTGAAACTGACCAAGGAACGGATTGTTGGCACCTCGGACCGGCTCTCGTAGAATGCGCGTGGACATGGGCAGGGCATGTCCACCAGCAAGGTGGTGGGAAAATCGGCTAAGGCATTGGCCACCGAAGAAGGCTTGAAAACGGCCAATGAACAGATTGTTGGCAACTCGCACCAACTCATCAAATGGGCGAGTGCTGGCCATGTCAGCAAGCCAAGCGATGGGAAAATCGGCCGGGACATGAAACCGACCAAGGAACGGATTGTTGGCACCTCGGACCGACTCTCGTAGAATGCGCGTGGACATGGGCTGGGCATGTCCACCAGCAAGGTGGTGGGAAAATCGGCTAAGGCATTGGCCAACGAAGAAGGCTTGAAAACGGCAAATGAACGGATTGTTGGCAACTCGCACCAACTCGTCGAATGGGTGAGTGCTGGCCATGTCAGCAAGCCAGGCGACAGGAAAATCGACCGGGGCATGAAACCGACCAAGGAACGGATTGTTGGCACCTCGGACCGGCTCTCGTAGAATGCGCGTGGACATGGGCTGGGCATGTCCACCAGCAAGGTGGTGGGAAAATCGGCTAAGGCATTGGCCACCGAAGAAGGATTGAAAACGGCCAATGAACGGATTGTTGGCAACTCGCACCAACTCGTGGAATGGGCGAGTGCTGGCCATGTCAGCAAGCCAGGCGACGGGAAAATCGGCCGGGGCATGAAACCGACCAAGGAACGGATTGTTGGCACCTCAAACCGGCTCTCGTAGAATGCGCGTGGACATGGGCTGGGCATGTCCACCAGCAAGGTGGTGGGAAAATCGGCTAAGGCATTGGCCACCGAAGAAGGATTGAAAACGGCCAATGAACGGATTGTTGGCAACTCGCACCAACTCGTGGAATGGGCGAGTGCTGGCCATGTCAGCAAGCCAGGCGACGGGAAAATCGGCCGGGGCATGAAACCGACCAAGGAACGGATTGTTGGCACCTCAAACCGGCTCTCGTAGAATGCACGTGGACATGGGCTGGGCATGTCCACCAGCAAGGTGGTGGGAAAATCGGCTAAGGCATTGGCCACCGAAGAAGGCTTGAAAACGGCCAATGAACAGATTGTTGGCAACTCGCACCAACTCATCAAATGGGCGAGTGCTGGCCATGTCAGCAAGCCAAGCGATGGGAAAATCGGCCGGGACATGAAACCGACCAAGGAACGGATTGTTGGCACCTCGGACCGACTCTCGTAGAATGCGCGTGGACATGGGCTGGGCATGTCCACCAGCAAGGTGGTGGGAAAATCGGCTAAGGCATTGGCCAACGAAGAAGGCTTGAAAACGGCAAATGATCGGATTGTTGGCAACTCGCACCAACTCGTCGAATGGGCGAGTGCTGGCCATGTCAGCAAGCCAGGCGACAGGAAAATCGACCGGGGCATGAAACCGACCAAGGAACGGATTGTTGGCACCTCGGACCGGCTCTCGTAGAATGCGCGTGGACATGGGCTGGGCATGTCCACCAGCAAGGTGGTGGGAAAATCGGCTAAGGCATTGGCCACCGAAGAAGGATTGAAAACGGCCAATGAACGGATTGTTGGCAACTCGCACCAACTCGTGGAATGGGCGAGTGCTGGCCATGTCAGCAAGCCAGGCGACGGGAAAATCGGCCGGGGCATGAAACCGACCAAGGAACGGATTGTTGGCACCTCAAACCGGCTCTCGTAGAATGCGCGTGGACATGGGCTGGGCATGTCCACCAGCAAGGTGGTGGGAAAATCGGCTAAGGCATTGGCCACCGAAGAAGGATTGAAAACGGCCAATGAACGGATTGTTGGCAACTCGCACCAACTCGTGGAATGGGCGAGTGCTGGCCATGTCAGCAAGCCAGGCGACGGGAAAATCGGCCGGGGCATGAAACCGACCAAGGAACGGATTGTTGGCACCTCAAACCGGCTCTCGTAGAATGCGCGTGGACATGGGCTGGGCATGTCCACCAGCAAGGTGGTGGGAAAATCGGCTAAGGCATTGGCCACCGAAGAAGGATTGAAAACGGCCAATGAACGGATTGTTGGCAACTCGCACCAACTCGTCGAATGGGCGAGTGCTGGCCATGTCAGCAAGCCAAGCGACGGGAAAATCGGCCGGGGCATGAAACCGACCAAGGAACGGATTGTTGGCACCTCGGACCGGCTCTCGTAGAATGCGCGTGGACATGGGCTGGGCATGTCCACCAGCAAGGTGGTAGGAAAATCGGCTAAGGCATTGGCCACCGAAGAAGGCTCGAAAACGGCCAATGAATGGATTTTTGGCAACTCGCACCAACTCGTCGAATGACCGAGTGCTTGCCATGTAGTAAGCCAGGCAACGGGAAAATCGGCCGGGGCATGAAACTGACCAAGGAACGGATTGTTGGCACCTCGGACCGGCTCTCGTAGAATGCGCGTGGACATGGGCAGGGCATGTCCACCAGCAAGGTGGTGGGAAAATCGGCTAAGGCATTGGCCACCGAAGAAGGCTTGAAAACGGCCAATGAACAGATTGTTGGCAACTCGCACCAGCTCATCAAATGGGCGAGTGCTGGCCATGTCAGCAAGCCAAGCGACGGGAAAATCGGCCGGGACATGAAACCGACCAAGGAACGGATTGTTGGCACCTCGGACCGGCTCTCGTAGAATGCACGTGGACATTGGCTGGGCATGTCCACCAGGAAGGTGGTGGGAAAATCGGCAAAGGCATTGGCCACCGGCGAAGGATTGAAAACGGCCAATGAACGGATTGTTGGCAAGTCGCACCAACTCGTCGAATGGGCGAGTGCTGGCCATGTCAACAAGCCTGGCAATGGGAAAATCGGCCGGGGCATGAAACCGACCAAGGAACGAATTGTTGGCACCTCGGACCGGCTCTCGTAGAATGCGCGTGGACATGGGCTGGGCATCTCCACCAGCAAGGTGGTGGGAAAATCGGCTAAGGCATTGGCCACCGAAGAAGGCTCCAAAACTGCCAATGAAAGGATTATTGGCAATTCGCACCAACTCGTCGAATGGCGAGTGCTTGCCATGTCAACAAGCCAAGCGACGGGAAAATCGGCCGGGACATGAAACCGACCAAGGAACGGATTGTTGGCACCTCGGACCGACTCTCGTAGAATGCGCGTGGACATGGGCTGGGCATGTCCACCAGCAAGGTGGTGGGAAAATCGGCTAAGGCATTGGCCACCGAAGAAGGCTTGAAAACGGCCAATGAACGGATTGTTGGCAACTCGCACCAACTCGTCGAATGGGCGAGTGCTGGCCATGTCAGCAAGCCAGGCGACGGGAAAATCGGCCGGGGCATGAAACCGACCAAGGAACGGATTGTTGGCACCTCGGACCGGCTCTCGTAGAATGCGCGTGGACATGGGCTGGGCATGTCCACCAGCAAGGTGGCGGGAAAATCGGCTAAGGCATTGGCCACCGAAGAAGGCTTGAAAACGGCAAATGAACGGATTGTTGGCAACTCGCACCAACTCGTCGAATGGGCGAGTGCTGGCCATGTCAGCAAGCCAGGCGACGGGAAAATCGACCGGGGCATGAAACCGACCAAGGAACGGATTGTTGGCACCTCGGACCGGCTCTCGTAGAATGCGCGTGGACATGGGCTGGGCATGTCCACCAGCAAGGTGGTGGGAAAATCGGCTAAGGCATTGGCCACCGAAGAAGGATTGAAAACGGCCAATGAACGGATTGTTGGCAACTCGCACCAACTCGTGGAATGGGCGAGTGCTGGCCATGTCAGCAAGCCAGGCGACGGGAAAATCGGCCGGGGCATGAAACCGACCAAGGAACGGATTGTTGGCACCTCAAACCGGCTCTCGTAGAATGCGCGTGGACATGGGCTGGGCATGTCCACCAGCAAGGTGGTGGGAAAATCGGCTAAGGCATTGGCCACCGAAGAAGGATTGAAAACGGCCAATGAACGGATTGTTGGCAACTCGCACCAACTCGTGGAATGGGCGAGTGCTGGCCATGTCAGCAAGCCAAGCGACGGGAAAATCGGCCGGGGCATGAAACCGACCAAGGAACGGATTGTTGGCACCTCGGACCGGCTCTCGTAGAATGCGCGTGGACATGGGCTGGGCATGTCCACCAGCAAGGTGGTAGGAAAATCGGCTAAGGCATTGGCCACCGAAGAAGGCTCGAAAACGGCTAATGAATGGATTTTTGGCAACTCGCACCAACTCGTCGAATGACCGAGTGCTTGCCATGTAGTAAGCCAGGCAACGGGAAAATCGGCCGGGGCATGAAACTGACCAAGGAACGGATTGTTGGCACCTCGGACCGGCTCTCGTAGAATGCGCGTGGACATGGGCAGGGCATGTCCACCAGCAAGGTGGTGGGAAAATCGGCTAAGGCATTGGCCACCGAAGAAGGCTTGAAAACGGCCAATGAACAGATTGTTGGCAACTCGCACCAGCTCATCAAATGGGCGAGTGCTGGCCATGTCAGCAAGCCAAGCGACGGGAAAATCGGCCGGGACATGAAACCGACCAAGGAACGGATTGTTGGCACCTCGGACCGACTCTCGTAGAATGCGCGTGGACATGGGCTGGGCATGTCCACCAGCAAGGTGGTGGGAAAATCGGCTAAGGCATTGGCCACCGAAGAAGGCTTGAAAACGGCCAATGAACGGATTGTTGGCAACTCGCACCAACTCGTCGAATGGGCGAGGGCTGGCCATGTTAGCAAGCCAGGCGACGTGAAAATCGGCCGGGGCATGAAACCGACCAAGGAACGGATTGTTTGCACCTCAGACCGGCTCTCATAGAATGCACGTGGACATTGGCTGGGCATGTCCACCAGGAAGGTGGTGGGAAAATCGGCAAAGGCATTGGCCACCGGCGAAGGATTGAAAACGGCCAATGAACGGATTGTTGGCAAGTCGCACCAACTCGTCGAATGGGCGAGTGCTGGCCATGTCAACAAGCCTGGCAATGGGAAAATCGGCCGGGGCATGAAACCGACCAAGGAACGAATTGTTGGCACCTCGGACCGGCTCTCGTAGAATGCGCGTGGACATGGGCTGGGCATCTCCACCAGCAAGGTGGTGGGAAAATCGGCTAAGGCATTGGCCACCGAAGAAGGCTCCAAAACTGCCAATGAAAGGATTATTGGCAATTCGCACCAACTCGTCGAATGGCGAGTGCTTGCCATGTCAACAAGCCAAGCGACGGGAAAATCGGCCGGGACATGAAACCGACCAAGGAACGGATTGTTGGCACCTCGGACCGACTCTCGTAGAATGCGCGTGGACATGGGCTGGGCATGTCCACCAGCAAGGTGGTGGGAAAATCGGCTAAGGCATTGGCCACCGAAGAAGGCTTGAAAACGGCCAATGAACGGATTGTTGGCAACTCGCACCAACTCGTCGAATGGGCGAGTGCTGGCCATGTCAGCAAGCCAGGCGACGGGAAAATCTGCCGGGGCATGAAACCGACCAAGGAACGGATTGTTGGCACCTCGGACCGGCTCTCGTAGAATGCGCGTGGACATGGGCTGGGCATGTCCACCAGCAAGGTGGTGGGAAAATCGGCTAAGGCATTGGCCACCGAAGAAGGCTTGAAAACGGCAAATGAACGGATTGTTGGCAACTCGCACCAACTCGTCGAATGGGCGAGTGCTGGCCATGTCAGCAAGCCAGGCGACGGGAAAATCGACCGGGGCATGAAACCGACCAAGGAACGGATTGTTGGGACCTCGGACCGGCTCTCGTAGAATGCGCGTGGACATGGGCTGGGCATGTCCACCAGCAAGGTGGTGGGAAAATCGGCTAAGGCATTGGCCACCGAAGAAGGATTGAAAACGGCCAATGAACGGATTGTTGGCAACTCGCACCAACTCGTGGAATGGGCGAGTGCTGGCCATGTCAGCAAGCCAGGCGACGGGAAAATCGGCCGGGGCATGAAACCGACCAAGGAACGGATTGTTGGCACCTCAAACCGGCTCTCGTAGAATGCGCGTGGACATGGGCTGGGCATGTCCACCAGCAAGGTGGTGGGAAAATCGGCTAAGGCATTGGCCACCGAAGAAGGATTGAAAACGGCCAATGAACGGATTGTTGGCAACTCGCACCAACTCGTCGAATGGGCGAGTGCTGGCCATGTCAGCAAGCCAGGCGACGGGAAAATCGGCCGGGGCATGAAACCGACCAAGGAACGGATTGTTGGCACCTCGGACCGGCTCTCGTAGAATGCGCGTGGACATGGGCTGGGCATGTCCACCAGCAAGGTGGTAGGAAAATCGGCTAAGGCATTGGCCACCGAAGAAGGCTCCAAAACTGCCAATGAAAGGATTATTGGCAATTCACACCAACTCGTCGAATGGCGAGTGCTTGCCATGTCAGTAAGTCAGGCAACGGAAAAATCGGCCGGGGCATGAAACCGACCAAGCAAAGAATTGTTGGCACCTCGGACCGGCTCTCGTAGAATGCGCGTGGGCATGGGCTGGGCATGTCCACCAGCAAGGTGGTGGGAAAATCGGCTAAGGCATTGGCCACCGAAGAAGGCTTGAACACGGCCAATGAACGGATTGTTGGCAACTCGCACCAGCTCGTCGAATGGGGGAGTGCTGGCCATGTCAGCAAGCCAGGCGACGGGAAAATCGGCCGGGGCATGAAACCGACCGAGGAACGGATTGTTGGCACCTTGGACCGGCTCTCGTAGAATGCGCGTGGACATGGGCTGGGCATGTCCACCAGCAAGGTGGTGGGAAAATCGGCTAAGGCATTGGCCACCGAAGAAGGATTGAAAACGGCCAATGAACGGATTGTTGGCAACTCGCACCAACTCGTCGAATGGGCGAGTGCTGGCCATGTCAGCAAGCCAGGCGACGGGAAAATCGACCGGGGCATGAAACCGACCAAGGAAAGGATTGTTGGCACCTCGGACCGGCTCTCGTAGAATGCGCGTGGACATGGGCTGGGCATGTCCACCAGCAAGGTGGTGGGAAAATCGGTTAAGGCATTGGCCACCGAAGAAGGCTTGAAAACGGCCAATGAACGGATTGTTGGCAACTCGCACCAACTCGTCGAATGGGCGAGTGCTGGCCATGTCAGCAAGCCAGGCGACGGGAAAATCGGCCGGGGCATGAAACCGACCAAGGAACGGATTGTTGGCACCTCGGACCGGCTCTCGTAGAATGCGCGTGGACATGGGCTGGGCATGTCCACCAGCAAGGTGGTGGGAAAATCGGCTAAGGCATTGGCCACCGAAGAAGGCTTGAAAACGGCAAATGAACGGATTGTTGGCAACTCGCACCAACTCGTCGAATGGGCGAGTGCTGGCCATGTCAGCAAGCCAGGCGACGGGAAAATCGACCGGGGCATGAAACCGACCAAGGAACGGATTGTTGGCACCTCGGACCGGCTCTCGTAGAATGCGCGTGGACATGGGCTGGGCATGTCCACCAGCAAGGTGGTGGGAAAATCGGCTAAGGCATTGGCCACCGAAGAAGGATTGAAAACGGCCAATGAACGGATTGTTGGCAACTCGCACCAACTCGTGGAATGGGCGAGTGCTGGCCATGTCAGCAAGCCAGGCGACGGGAAAATCGGCCGGGGCATGAAACCGACCAAGGAACGGATTGTTGGCACCTCAAACCGGCTCTCGTAGAATGCGCGTGGACATGGGCTGGGCATGTCCACCAGCAAGGTGGTGGGAAAATCGGCTAAGGCATTGGCCACCGAAGAAGGATTGAAAACGGCCAATGAACGGATTGTTGGCAACTCGCACCAACTCGTCGAATGGGCGAGTGCTGGCCATGTCAGCAAGCCAGGCGACGGGAAAATCGGCCGGGGCATGAAACCGACCAAGGAACGGATTGTTGGCACCTCGGACCGGCTCTCGTAGAATGCGCGTGGACATGGGCTGGGCATGTCCACCAGCAAGGTGGTAGGAAAATCGGCTAAGGCATTGGCCACCGAAGAAGGCTCCAAAACTGCCAATGAAAGGATTATTGGCAATTCACACCAACTCGTCGAATGGCGAGTGCTTGCCATGTCAGTAAGTCAGGCAACGGGAAAATCGGCCGGGGCATGAAACCGACCAAGCAAAGAATTGTTGGCACCTCGGACCGGCTCTCGTAGAATGCGCGTGGGCATGGGCTGGGCATGTCCACCAGCAAGGTGGTGGGAAAATCGGCTAAGGCATTGGCCACCGAAGAAGGCTTGAAAACGGCAAATGAACGGATTGTTGGCAACTCGCACCAACTCGTCGAATGGGCGAGTGCTGGCCATGTCAGCAAGCCAGGCGACGGGAAAATCGACCGGGGCATGAAACCGACCAAGGAACGGATTGTTGGCACCTCGGACCGGCTCTCGTAGAATGCGCGTGGACATGGGCTGGGATGTCCACCAGCAAGGTGGTGGGAGAATCGGCAAAGGCATTGGCCACCGGCGAAGGATTGAAAACGGCCAATGAGCGGATTGTTGGCAAGTCGCACCAACTCGTCGAATGTGCGAGTGCTGGCCATGTCAACAAGCCTGGCGATGGGAAAATCGGCCGGGGCATGAAACCGACCAAGGAACGAATTGTTGGCACCTCGGACCGGCTCTCGTAGAATGCGCGTGGACATGGGCTGGGCATCTCCACCAGCAAGGTGGTGGGAAAATCGGCTAAGGCATTGGCCACCGAAGAAGGCTCCAAAACTGCCAATGAAAGGATTATTGGCAATTCACACCAACTCGTCGAATGGCGAGTGCTTGCCATGTCAGTAAGTCAGGCAACGGGAAAATCGGCCGGGGCATGAAACCGACCAAGCAAAGAATTGTTGGCACCTCGGACCGGCTCTCGTAGAATGCGCGTGGGCATGGGCTGGGCATGTCCACCAGCAAGGTGGTGGGAAAATCGGCTAAGGCATTGGCAGCCGAAGAAGGCTTGAACACGGCCAATGAACGGATTGTTGGCAACTCGCACCAGCTCGTCGAATGGGGGAGTGCTGGCCATGTCAGCAAGCCAGGCGACGGGAAAATCGGCCGGGGCATGAAATCGACCAAGGAACGGATTGTTGGCACCTTGGACCGGCTCTCGTAGAATGCGCGTGGACATGGGCTGGGCATGTCCACCAACAAGGTGGTGGGAAAATCAGCTAAGGCATTGGCCACCGAAGAAGGCTTGAAAACGGCCAATGAACGGATTATTGGCAACTCGCACCAACTCGTCGAATGGGCGAATGCTGGCCATGTCAGCAAGCCAGGCGACGGGAAAATCGGCCGGGGCATGAAACCGACCAAGGAACGGATTGCTGGCACCTCGGACCGGCTTTCGTAGAATGCGCGTGGACATGGGCTGGGCATGTCCACCAGCAAGGTGGTGGGAAAATCGGCTAAGGCATTGGCCACCGAAGAAGGCTTGAAAACGGCCAATGAACAGATTGTTGGCAACTCGCACCAACTCGTCGAATGGGCGAGTGCTGGCCATGTCAGCAAGCCAGGCGACGGGAAAATCGGCCGGGGCATGAAACTGACCAAGGAACGGATTGTTGGCACCTCGGACCGGCTCCCGTAGAATGCGCGTGGACATCGGCTGGGCATGTCCACCAGCAAGGTGGTGGTAAAATTGACTAAGGCATTGGCCACCGAAGAAGGCTTGAAAACAGCCAACGAACGGATTGTTGGCAACTCGCACCAACTCGTCGCATGGGCGAGTGCTAGCCATGTCAGAAAGCCATGCAACGGGAAAATCGTTCGGGGCATGAAATCGACCAAGGAACGGATTGTTGGCACCTCGGACCGGCTCTCGTAGAATGCGCGTGGACATGGGCAGGGCATGTCCACCAGCAAGGTGGTGGGAAAATCGGCTAAGGCATTGGCCACCGAAGAAGGATTGAAGACGGCCAACGAACGGATTGTTGGCAACTCGCAGCAACTCGTCGAATGGGCGAGTGCTGGCCATGTCAGCAAGCCAGGCGACGGGACAATCGGCCTGGGCAAGAAACCGACCAAGGAACTGATTGTTGGCACCTCGGACCGGCTTTCGTAGAATGCGCGTGGACATGAGCTGGGCATGTTCACCAGCAAGGTGGTGGGAAAATCGGCTCAGGCATTGGCCACCGAAGAAGGCTTGGAAACGGCCAATGAATGAATTGTTGGCAACTCGCACCAACTCGTCGAATGGGCGAGTGCTGGCCATGTCAGCAAGCCAGGCGACGGGAAAATCGGCCGGGGCATGAAACCGACCAAGGAGCGGATTGTTGGCACCTCGGACCGGCTCTCGTAGAATGCGCGTGGACATGGGCTGGGCATGTCCACCATCAAGGTGATGGGAAAATCGGCTAGGGCATTGGCCACCAAAGAAGGACTGAAAACGGCCAATGAACGGATTGTTGGCAACTCGCACAACCTCGTCGAATAGACGAGTGCTGGCCATGTCAGTAAGCCAGGCGACGGGAAACTCGGCCGGGGCAAGAAACCGACCAAGGAACGGATTGTTGGCACCTCGGACCGGCTCTCGTAGAATGCGCGTGGACATGGGCTGGGCATGTCCACCAGCAAGGTGGTGGGAAAATGGGCGAAAGCATTGGCCACCGAAGAAGGCTTGAAAATGGCCAATGAACGGATTGTTGTCAACTCGCACCAACTCGTCGAATGGGCGAGTGCTGGCCATGTCAGCAAGCCTGGCGACGGGAAAATCGGCCGGGGCATGAAACCGACCAAGGAAAAGATTGTTGGCACCTCGGACCGGCTCTCATAGAATGCGCGTGGACATGGGCTGGGCATGTCCACCAGCAAGGTGGTGGGAAAATCGGCTAAGGCATTGGCCACCGAAGAAGGATTGAAGACGGCCAACGAACGGATTGTTGGCAACTCGCAGCAACTCGTCGAATGGGCGAGTGCTGGCCATGTCAGCAAGCCAGGCGACGGGAAAATCGGCCTGGGCAAGAAACCGACCAAGGAACTGATTGTTGGCACCTCGGACCGGCTTTCGTAGAATGCGCGTGGACATGAGCTGGGCATGTTCACCAGCAAGGTGGTGGGAAAATCGGCTCAGGCATTGGCCACCGAAGAAGGCTTGGAAACGGCCAATGAATGGATTGTTGGCAACTCGCACCAACTCGTCGAATGGGCGAGTGCTGGCCATGTCAGCAAGCCAGGCGACGGGAAAATCGGCCGGGGCATGAAACCGACCAAGGAGCGGATTGTTGGCACCTCGGACCGGCTCTCGTAGAATGCGCGTGGACATGGGCTAGGCATGTCCACCAGCAAGGTGGTGGGAAAATGGGCGAAAGCATTGGCCACCGAAGAAGGCTTGAAAATGGCCAATGAACGGATTGTTGTCAACTCGCACCAACTCGTCGAATGGGCGAGTGCTGGCCATGTCAGCAAGCCTGGCGACGGGAAAATCGGCCGGGGCATGAAACCGACCAAGGAAAAGAATGTTGGCACCTCGGACCGGCTCTCATAGAATGCGCGTGGACATGGGCTGGGCATGTCCACCAGCAAGGTGGTGGGAAAATTGGCGAAGGCATTGGCCACCGAAGAAGGCTTGAAAACGGCCAATGAACGGATTGTTGGCAACTCGCACCAACTCGTCGAATGGGTGAGTGCTGGCCATGCCAGCAAGCCAGGCGATGGGAAAATCGGCCGGGGCATGAAACCGACCAAGGAACGGTTTGTTGGCACCTCGGACCGGCTCTCGTAGAATGCGCGTGGACATGGGCTGGGCATGTCCACCAGCAAGGTGGTGGGAAAATCGGCTAAGGCATTGGCCACCGAAGAAGGCTTGAAAACGGCCAATGAACGGATTGTTGGCAACTCGCACAACTCGTCGAATGGGCGAGTGCTGGCCATGCTAGCAAGCCAGGCGACGGGAAAATCGGCCAGGGCATGAAACCGACCAAGGAACGGATTGTTGGCACCTCGGACCGGCTCTCGTAGAATGCGCGTGGACATGGGCTGGGCATGTCCACCAGCAAGGTCGTGGGAAAATCGGCTAAGGCATTGGCCACCGAAGAAGGCTTGAAAACGGCAAATGAACGGATTGTTGGCAACTCGCACCAACTCGTCGAATGGGCGAGTGCTGGCCATGTCAGCAAGCTAGGCGACGGGAAAATCGACCGGGGCATGAAACCGACCAAGGAACGGATTGTTGGCACCTCGGACCGGCTCTCGTAGAATGCGCGTGGACATGGGCTGGGCATGTCCACCAGCAAGGTGGTGGGAAAATCGGCTAAGGCATTGGCCACCGAAGAAGGATTGAAAACGGCCAATGAACGGATTGTTGGCAACTCGCACCAACTCGTGGAATGGGCGAGTGCTGGCCATGTCAGCAAGCCAGGCGACGGGAAAATCGGCCGGGGCATGAAACCGACCAAGGAACGGATTGTTGGCACCTCAAACCGGCTCTCGTAGAATGCGCGTGGACATGGGCTAGGCATGTCCACCAGCAAGGTGGTGGGAAAATCGGCTAAGGCATTGGCCACCGAAGAAGGATTGAAAACGGCCAATGAACGGATTGTTGGCAAGTCGCACCAACTCGTCGAATGGGCGAGTGCTGGCCATGTCAGCAAGCCAGGCGACGGGAAAATCGGCCGGGGCATGAAACCGACCAAGGAACGGATTGTTGGCACCTCGGACCGGCTCTCGTAGAATGCGCGTGGACATGGGCTGGGCATGTCCACCAGCAAGGTGGTAGGAAAATCGGCTAAGGCATTGGCCACCGAAGAAGGCTCGAAAACGGCCAATGAATAGATTTTTGGCAACTCGCACCAACTCGTCGAATGACCGAGTGCTTGCCATGTAGTAAGCCAGGCAACGGGAAAATCGGCCGGGGCATGAAACCGACCAAGGAACGGATTGTTGGCACCTCGGACCGGCTCTCGTAGAATGCGCGTGGACATGGGCAGGGCATGTCCACCAGCAAGGTGGTGGGAAAATCGGCTAAGGCATTGGCCACCGAAGAAGGCTTGAAAACGGCCAATGAACGGATTGTTGGTAACTCGCACCAGCTCATCAAATGGGCGAGTGCTGGCCATGTCAGCAAGCCAAGCGACGGGAAAATCGGCCGGGACATGAAACCGACCAAGGAACGGATTGTTGGCACCTCGGACCGACTCTCGTAGAATGCGCGTGGACATGGGCTGGGCATGTCCACGAGCAAGGTGGTGGGAAAATCGGCTAAGGCATTGGCCACCGAAGAAGGATTGAAGACGGCCAACGAACGGATTGTTGGCAACTCGCAGCAACTCGTCGAATGGGCGAGTGCTGGCCATGTCAGCAAGCCAGGCGACGGGAAAATCGGCCTGGGCAAGAAACCGACCAAGGAACTGATTGTTGGCACCTCGGACCGGCTTTCGTAGAATGCGCGTGGACATGAGCTGGGCATGTTCACCAGCAAGGTGGTGGGAAAATCGGCTCAGGCATTGGCCACCGAAGAAGGCTTGGAAACGGCCAATGAATGGATTGTTGGCAACTCGCACCAACTCGTCGAATGGGCGAGTGCTGGCCATGTCAGCAAGCCAGGCGACGGGAAAATCGGCCGGGGCATGAAACCGACCAAGGAGTAGATTGTTGGCACCTCGGACCGGCTCTCGTAGAATGCGCGTGGACATGGGCTGGGCATGTCCACCAGCAAGGTGGTGGGAAAATGGGCGAAAGCATTGGCCACCGAAGAAGGCTTGAAAATGGCCAATGAACGGATTGTTGTCAACTCGCACCAACTCGTCGAATGGGCGAGTGCTGGCCATGTCAGCAAGCCTGGCGACGGGAAAATCGGCCGGGGCATGAAACTGACCAAGGAAAAGAATGTTGGCACCTCGGACCGGCTCTCATAGAATGCGCGTGGACATGGGCTGGGCATGTCCACCAGCAAGGTGGTGGGAAAATTGGCGAAGGCATTGGCCACCGAAGAAGGCTTGAAAACGGCCAATGAACGAATTGTTGGCAACTCGCACCAACTCGTCGAATGGGCGAGTGCTGGCCATGCCAGCAAGCCAGGCGATGGGAAAATCGGCCGGGGCATGAAACCGACCAAGGAACGGTTTGTTGGCACCTCGGACCGGCTCTCGTAGAATGCGCGTGGACATGGGCTGGGCATGTCCACCAGCAAGGTCGTGGGAAAATCGGCTAAGGCATTGGCCACCGAAGAAGGCTTGAAAACGGCAAATGAACGGATTGTTGGCAACTCGCACCAGCTCGTCGAATGGGCGAGTGCTGGCCATGTCAGCAAGCCAGGCGACGGGAAAATCGACCGGGGCATGAAACCGACCAAGGAACGGATTGTTGGCACCTCGGACCGGCTCTCGTAGAATGCGCGTGGACATGGGCTGGGCATGTCCACCAGCAAGGTGGTGGGAAAATCGGCTAAGGCATTGGCCACCGAAGAAGGATTGAAAACGGCCAATGAACGGATTGTTGGCAACTCGCACCAACTCGTGGAATGGGCGAGTGCTGGCCATGTCAGCAAGCCAGGCGACGGGAAAATCGGCCGGGGCATGAAACCGACCAAGGAACGGATTGTTGGCACCTCAAACCAGCTCTCGTAGAATGCGCGTGGAAATGGGCTAGGCATGTCCACCAGCAAGGTGGTGGGAAAATCGGCTAAGGCATTGGCCACCGAAGAAGGATTGAAAACGGCCAATGAACGGATTGTTGGCAAGTCGCACCAACTCGTCGAATGGGCGAGTGCTGGCTATGTCAGCAAGCCAGGCGACGGGAAAATCGGCCGGGGCATGAAACCGACCAAGGAACGGATTGTTGGCACCTCGGACCGGCTCTCGTAGAATGCGCGTGGACATGGGCTGGGCATGTCCACCAGCAAGGTGGTAGGAAAATCGGCTAAGGCATTGGCCACCGAAGAAGGCTCGAAAACGGCCAATGAATAGATTTTTGGCAACTCGCACCAACTCGTCGAATGACCGAGTGCTTGCCATGTAGTAAGCCAGGCGACGGGAAAATCGGCCGGGGCATGAAACCGACCAAGGAACGGATTGTTGGCACCTCGGACCGGCTCTCGTAGAATGCGCGTGGACATGGGCAGGGCATGTCCACCAGCAAGGTGGTGGGAAAATCGGCTAAGGCATTGGCCACCGAAGAAGGCTTGAAAACGGCCAATGAACGGATTGTTGGTAACTCGCACCAGCTCATCAAATGGGCGAGTGCTGGCCATGTCAGCAAGCCAAGCGACGGGAAAATCGGCCGGGACATGAAACCGACCAAGGAACGGATTGTTGGCACCTCGGACCGACTCTCGTAGAATGCGCGTGGACATGGGCTGGGCATGTCCACGAGCAAGGTGGTGGGAAAATCGGCTAAGGCATTGGCCACCGAAGAAGGCTTGAAAACGGCCAATGAACGGATTGTTGGCAACTCGCACCAACTCGTCGAATGGGCGAGGGCTGGCCATGTTAGCAAGCCAGGCGACGTGAAAATCGGCCGGGGCATGAAACCGACCAAGGAACGGATTGTTTGCACCTCGGACCGGCTCTCGTAGAATGAACGTGGACATTGGCTGGGCATGTCCACCAGGAAGGTGGTGGGAAAATCGGCAAAGGCATTGGCCACCGGCGAAGGATTGAAAACGGCCAATGAACGGATTGTTGGCAAGTCGCACCAACTCGTCGAATGGGCGAGTGCTGGCCATGTCAACAAGCCTGGCGATGGGAAAATCGGCTGGGGCATGAAACCGACCAAGGAACGAATTGTTGGCACCTCGGACCGGCTCTCGTAGAATGCGCGTGGACATGGGCTGGGCATGTCCATGAGCAAGGTGGTGGGAAAATCGGCTAAGGCATTGGCCACCGAAGAAGGCTTGAAAACGGCCAATGAACGGATTGTTGGTAACTCGCACCAGCTCATCAAATGGGCGAGTGCTGGCCATGTCAGCAAGCCAAGCGACGGGAAAATCGGCCGGGACATGAAACCGACCAAGGAACGGATTGTTGGCACCTCGGACCGACTCTCGTAGAATGCGCGTGGACATGGGCTGGGCATGTCCACGAGCAAGGTGGTGGGAAAATCGGCTAAGGCATTGGCCACCGAAGAAGGCTCCAAAACTGCCAATGAAAGGATTATTGGCAATTCACACCAACTCGTCGAATGGCGAGTGCTTGCCATGTCAGTAAGTCAGGCAACGGGAAAATCGGCCGGGGCATGAAACCGACCAAGCAAAGAATTGTTGGCACCTCGGACCGGCTCTCGTAGAATGCGCGTGGGCATGGGCTGGGCATGTCCACCAGCAAGGTGGTGGGAAAATCGGCTAAGGCATTGGCCGCCGAAGAAGGCTTGAACACGGCCAATGAACGGATTGTTGGCAACTCGCACCAGCTCGTCGAATGGGGGAGTGCTGGCCATGTCAGCAAGCCAGGCGACGGGAAAATCGGCCGTGGCATGAAACCGACCAAGGAACGGATTGTTGGCACCTTGGATCGGCTCTCGTAGAATGCGCGTGGACATGGGCTGGGCATGTCCACCAGCAAGGTGGTGGGAAAATCAGCTAAGGCATTGGCCACCGAAGAAGGCTTGAAAACGGCCAATGAACGGATTATTGGCAACTCGCACCAACTCGTCGAATGGGCGAGTGCTGGCCATGTCAGCAAGCCAGGCGACGGGAAAATCGACCGGGGCATGAAACCGACCAAGGAACGGATTGTTGGCACCTCGGACCGGCTCTCGTAGAATGCGCGTGGACATGGGCTGGGCATGTCCACCAGCAAGGTGGTGGGAAAATCGGCTAAGGCATTGGCCACCGAAGAAGGATTGAAAACGGCCAATGAACGGATTGTTGGCAACTCGCACCAACTCGTGGAATGGGCGAGTGCTGGCCATGTCAGCAAGCCAGGCGACGGGAAAATCGGCCGGGGCATGAAACCGACCAAGGAACGGATTGTTGGCACCTCAAACCGGCTCTCGTAGAATGCGCGTGGACATGGGCTGGGCATGTCCACCAGCAAGGTGGTGGGAAAATCGGCTAAGGCATTGGCCACCGAAGAAGGATTGAAAACGGCCAATGAACGGATTGTTGGCAACTCGCACCAACTCGTCGAATGGGCGAGTGCTGGCCATGTCAGCAAGCTAGGCGACGGGAAAATCGGCCGGGGCATGAAACCGACCAAGGAACGGATTGTTGGCACCTCGGACCGGCTCTCGTAGAATGCGCGTGGACATGGGCTGGGCATGTCCACCAGCAAGGTGGTGGGAAAATTGACTAAGGCACTGGCCACCGAAGAAGGCTTGAAAACAGCCAACGAACGGATTGTTGGCAACTCGCACCAACTCGTCGCATGGGCGAGTGCTAGCCATGTCAGAAAGCCATGCGACGGGAAAATCGTTCGGGGCATGAAATCGACCAAGGAACGGATTGTTGGCACCTCGGACCGGCTCTCGTAGAATGCGCGTGGACATGGGCAGGGCATGTCCACCAGCAAGGTGGTGGGAAAATCGGCTAAGGCATTGGCCACCGAAGAAGGATTGAAGACGGCCAACGAACGGATTGTTGGCAACTCGCAGCAACTCGTCGAATGGGCGAGTGCTGGCCATGTCAGCAAGCCAGGCGACGGGAAAATCGGCCTGGGCAAGAAACCGACCAAGGAACTGATTGTTGGCACCTCGGACCGGCTTTCGTAGAATGCGCGTGGACATGGGCTGGGCATGTCCACCAGCAAGGTGGTGGGAAAATCGGCTAAGGCATTGGCCACCGAAGAAGGCTTGAAAACGTCCAATGAACGGATTGTTGGCAACTCGCACAACTCGTCGAATGGGCGAGTGCTGGCCATGCTAGCAAGCCAGGCGACGGGAAAATCGGCCAGGGCATGAAACCGACCAAGGAACGGATTGTTGGCACCTCGGACCGGCTCTCGTAGAATGCGCGTGGACATGGGCTGGGCATGTCCACCAGCAAGGTGGTGGGAAAATCGGCTAAGGCATTGGCCACCGAAGAAGGCTTGAAAACGGCAAATGAACGGATTGTTGGCAACTCGCACCAACTCGTCGAATGGGCGAGTGCTGGCCATGTCAGCAAGCCAGGCGACGGGAAAATCGACCGGGGCATGAAACCGACCAAGGAACGGATTGTTGGCACCTCGGACCGGCTCTCGTAGAATGCGCGTGGACATGGGCTGGGCATGTCCACCAGCAAGGTGGTGGGAAAATCGGCTAAGGCATTGGCCACCGAAGAAGGATTGAAAACGGCCAATGAACGGATTGTTGGCAACTCGCACCAACTCGTGGAATGGGCGAGTGCTGGCCATGTCAGCAAGCCAGGCGACGGGAAAATCGGCCGGGGCATGAAACCGACCAAGGAACGGATTGTTGGCACCTCAAACCGGCTCTCGTAGAATGCGCGTGGACATGGGCTGGGCATGTCCACCAGCAAGGTGGTGGGAAAATCGGCTAAGGCATTGGCCACCGAAGAAGGATTGAAAACGGCCAATGAACGGATTGTTGGCAACTCGCACCAACTCGTCGAATGGGCGAGTGCTGGCCATGTCAGCAAGCTAGGCGACGGGAAAATCGGCCGGGGCATGAAACCGACCAAGGAACGGATTGTTGGCACCTCGGACCGGCTCTCGTAGAATGCGCGTGGACATGGGCTGGGCATGTCCACCAGCAAGGTGGTAGGAAAATCGGCTAAGGCATTGGCCACCGAAGAAGGCTCGAAAACGGCCAATGAATGGATTTTTGGCAACTCGCACCAACTCGTCGAATGACCGAGTGCTTGCCATGTAGTAAGCCAGGCAACGGGAAAATCGGCCGGGGCATGAAACCGACCAAGGAACGGATTGTTGGCACCTCGGACCGGCTCTCGTAGAATGCGCGTGTACATGGGCAGGGCATGTCCACCAGCAAGGTGGTGGGAAAATCGGCTAAGGCATTGGCCACCGAAGAAGGCTTGAAAACGGCCAATGAACAGATTGTTGGCAACTCGCACCAGCTCATCAAATGGGCGAGTGCTGGCCATGTCAGCAAGCCAAGCGACGGGAAAATCGGCCGGGACATGAAACCGACCAAGGAACGGATTGTTGGCACCTCGGACCGACTCTCGTAGAATGCGCGTGGACATGGGCTGGGCATGTCCACCAGCAAGGTGGCGGGAAAATCGGCTAAGGCATTGGCCACCGAAGAAGGCTTGAAAACGGCCAATGAACGGATTGTTGGCAACTCGCACCAACTCGTCGAATGGGCGAGGGCTGGCCATGTTAGCAAGCCAGGCGACGTGAAAATCGGCCGGGGCATGAAACCGACCAAGGAACGGATTGTTTGCACCTCGGACCGGCTCTCGTAGAATGCACGTGGACATTGGCTGGGCATGTCCACCAGGAAGGTGGTGGGAAAATCGGCAAAGGCATTGGCCACCGGCGAAGGATTGAAAACGGCCAATGAACGGATTGTTGGCAAGTCGCACCAACTCGTCGAATGGGCGAGTGCTGGCCATGTCAACAAGCCTGGCGATGGGAAAATCGGCCGGGGCATGAAACCGACCAAGGAACGAATTGTTGGCACCTCGGACCGGCTCTCGTAGAATGCGCGTGGACATGGGCTGGGCATCTCCACCAGCAAGGTGGTGGGAAAATCGGCTAAGGCATTGGCCACCGAAGAAGGCTCCAAAACTGCCAATGAAAGGATTATTGGCAATTCACACCAACTCGTCGAATGGCGAGTGCTTGCCATGTCAGTAAGTCAGGCAACGGGAAAATCGGCCGGGGCATGAAACCGACCAAGCAAAGAATTGTTGGCACCTCGGACCGGCTCTCGTAGAATGCGCGTGGGCATGGGCTGGGCATGTCCACCAGCAAGGTGGTGGGAAAATCGGCTAAGGCATTGGCCGCCGAAGAAGGCTTGAACACGGCCAATGAACGGATTGTTGGCAACTCGCACCAGCTCGTCGAATGGGGGAGTGCTGGCCATGTCAGCAAGCCAGGCGACGGGAAAATCGGCCGGGGCATGAAACCGACCAAGGAACGGATTGTTGGCACCTTGGACCGGCTCTCGTAGAATGCGCGTGGACATGGGCTGGGCATGTCCACCAGCAAGGTGGTGGGAAAATCAGCTAAGGCATTGGCCACCGAAGAAGGCTTGAAAACGGCCAATGAACGGATTATTGGCAACTCGCACCAACTCGTCGAATGGGCGAGTGCTGGCCATGTCAGCAAGCCAGGCGACGGGAAAATCGGCCGGGGCATGAAACCGACCAAGGAACGGATTGTTGGCACCTCGGACCGGCTTTCGTAGAATGCGCGTGGACATGGGCTGGGCATGTCCACCAGCAAGGTGGTGGGAAAATCGGCTAAGGCATTGGCCACCGAAGAAGGCTTGAAAACGGCCAATGAACGGATTGTTGGCAACTCGCACCAACTCGTCGAATGGGCGAGTGCTGGCCATGTCAGCAACCCAGGCGACGGGAAAATCGGCCGGGGCATGAAACCGACCAAGGAACGGATTGTTGGCACCTCGGACCGGCTCCCGTAGAATGCGCGTGGACATCGGCTGGGCATGTCCACCAGCAAGGTGGTGGGAAAATTGACTAAGGCATTGGCCACCGAAGAAGGCTTGAAAACAGCCAACGAACGGATTGTTGGCAACTCGCACCAACTCGTCGCATGGGCGAGTGCTAGCCATGTCAGAAAGCCATGCGACGGGAAAATCGTTCGGGGCATGAAATCGACCAAGGAACGGATTGTTGGCACCTCGGACCGGCTCTCGTAGAATGCGCGTGGACATGGGCAGGGCATGTCCACCAGCAAGGTGGTGGGAAAATCGGCTAAGGCATTGGCCACCGAAGAAGGATTGAAGACGGCCAACGAACGGATTGTTGGCAACTCGCAGCAACTCGTCGAATGGGCGAGTGCTGGCCATGTCAGCAAGCCAGGCGACGGGAAAATTGGCCTGGGCAAGAAACCGACCAAGGAACTGATTGTTGGCACCTCGGACCGGCTTTCGTAGAATGCGCGTGGACATGAGCTGGGCATGTTCACCAGCAAGGTGGTGGGAAAATCGGCTAAGGCATTGGCCACCGAAGAAGGATTGAAAAATGCCAATGAACGGATTGTTGGCAACTCGCACCAACTCGTCGAATGGGCGAGTGCTGGCCATGTCAGCAAGCCAGGGGACGGGAAAATCGGCCGGGGCATAAAACCGACCAAGGAACGGATTGTTGGCACCTCGGACCAGCTCTCATAGAATGCGCGTGGACATGGGCTGGGCATGTCCACCAGCAAGGTGATGGGAAAATCGGCTAGGGCATTGGCCACCAAAGAAGGACTGAAAACGGCCAATGAACGGATTGTTGGCAACTCGCACAACCTCGTCGAATAGACGAGTTCTGGCCATGTCAGTAAGCCAGGCGACGGGAAACTCGGCCGGGGCATGAAACCGACCAAGGAACGGATTGTTGGCACCTCGGACCGGCTCTCGTAGAATGC
Source organism: Carallia pectinifolia (assembly GCA_037832335.1). Classification (NCBI taxonomy): domain Eukaryota; kingdom Viridiplantae; phylum Streptophyta; class Magnoliopsida; order Malpighiales; family Rhizophoraceae; genus Carallia; species Carallia pectinifolia. Next base: position 13,380,891 of record CM075444.1, on the reverse strand, counting down.
GCGTGGACATGGGCTGGGCATGTCCACCAGCAAGGTGGTGGGAAAATCGGCTAAGGCATTGGCCACCGAAGAAGGATTGAAGACGGCCAACGAACGGATTGTTGGCAACTCGCAGCAACGCGTCGAATGGGCGAGTGCTGGCCATGTCAGCAAGCCAGGCGACGGGAAAATCGGCCTGGGCAAGAAACCGACCAAGGAACTGATTGTTGGCACCTCGGACCGGCTTTCGTAGAATGCGCGTGGACATGAGCTGGGCATGTTCACCAGCAAGGTGGTGGGAAAATCGGCTCAGGCATTGGCCACCGAAGAAGGCTTGGAAACGGCCAATTAATGGATTGTTGGCAACTCGCACCAACTCGTCGAATGGGCGAGTGCTGGCCATGTCAGCAAGCCAGGCGACGGGAAAATCGGCCGGGGCATGAAACCGACCAAGGAGCGGATTGTTGGCACCTCGGACCGGCTCTCGTAGAATGCGCGTGGACATGGGCTGGGCATGTCCACCAGCAAGGTGGTGGGAAAATGGGCGAAAGCATTGGCCACCGAAGAAGGCTTGAAAATGGCCAATGAACGGATTGTTGTCAACTCGCACCAACTCGTCGAATGGGCGAGTGCTGGCCATGTCAGCAAGCCTGGCGACGGGAAAATCGGCCTGGGCATGAAACCGACCAAGGAAAAGAATGTTGGCACCTCGGACCGGCTCTCATAGAATGCGCGTGGACATGGGCTGGGCATGTCCACCAGCAAGGTGGTGTGAAAATTGGCGAAGGCATTGGCCACCGAAGAAGGGGGCGAGTGCTGGCCATTCCAGCAAGCAAGGCGATGGGAAAATCGGCCGGGGCATGAAACCGACCAAGGAACGGATTGTTGGCACCTCGGACCGGCTCTCGTAGAATGCGCATGGACATGGGCTGGGCATGTCCACCAGCAAGGTGGTGGGAAAATCGGCTCAGGCATTGGCCACCGAAGAAGGCTTGGAAACGGCCAATGAATGGATTGTTGGCAACTCGCACCAACTCGTCGAATGGGCGAGTGCTGGCCATGTCAGCAAGCCAGGCGACGGGAAAATCGGCCGGGGCAGGAAACCGACCAAGGAGCAGATTGTTGGCACCTCGGACCGGCTCTCGTAGAATGCGCGTGGACATGGGCTGGGCATGTCCACCAGCAAGTTGGTGGGAAAATCGGCTAAGGGATTGGGCACCGAAGAAGGCTTGAAAACGGCCAATGAACGGATTGTTGGCAACTCGCACCAACTCGTCGAATGGGCGAGTGCTGGCCATGTCAGCAAGCCAGGCAACGGGAAAATCGACCGGGGCATGAAACCGACCAAGGAACGGATTGTTGGCACCTCGGACTGGCTCTCGTAGAATGCGCGTGGACATGGGCTGGGCATGTCCACCAGCAAGGTGGTGGGAAAATCGGCTAAGGCATTGGCCACCGAAGAAGACCTGGAAACGGCCAATGAATGGATTGTTGGCAGCTCGCACCAACTCGTCGAATGGGCGAGTGCTGGCCATGTCAGCAAACCAGGCGACGGGAAAATCAGCCGGGACGTGAAATCGACTAAGGACCGGATTGTTGGCACCTCGGACCGGCTCTCGTAGAATGCGCGCGGACATGGGCTGGGCATGTCCACCAGCAAGGTGGTGGGAAAATCGGCTAAGGGATTGGCCACCGAAGAAGGCTTGAAAACGGCCAATGAACGGATTGTTGGCAACTCGTACCAACTCGTCGAATGGGCGAGGGCTGGCCATGTTAGCAAGCCAGGCGACGTGAAAATCGGCCGGGGCATGAAACCGACCAAGGAACGGGTTGTTTGCACCTCGGACCGGCTCTCGTAGAATGCACGTGGACATTGGCTGGGCATGTCCACCAGGAAGGTGGTGGGAAAATCGGCAAAGGCATTGGCCACCGGCGAAGGATTGAAAACGGCCAATGAACGGATTGTTGGCAAGTCGCACCAACTCGTCGAATGGGCGAGTGCTGGCCATGTCAACAACCCTGGCGATGGGAAAATCGGCCGGGGCATGAAACCGACCAAGGAACGAATTGTTGGCACCTCGGACCGGCTCTCGTAGAATGCGCGTGGACATGGGCTGGGCATCTCCACCAGCAAGGTGGTGGGAAAATCGGCTAAGGCATTGGCCACCGAAGAAGGCTCCAAAACTGCCAATGAAAGGATTATTGGCAATTCACACCAACTCGTCGAATGGCGAGTGCTTGCCATGTCAGTAAGTCAGGCAACGGGAAAATCGGCCGGGGCATGAAACCGACCAAGCAAAGAATTGTTGGCACCTTGGACCGGCTCTCGTAGAATGCGCGTGGGCATGGGCTGGGCATGTCCACCAGCAAGGTGGTGGGAAAATCGGCTAAGGCATTGGCCACCGAAGAAGGCTTGAACACGGCCAATGAACGGATTGTTGGCAACTCGCACCAGCTCGTCGAATGGGGGAGTGCTGGCCATGTCAGCAAGCCAGGCGACGGGAAAATCGGCCGGGGCTTGAAACCTACCAAGGAACGGATTGTTGGGACCTTGGACCGGCTCTCGTAGAATGCGCGTGGACATGGGCTGGGCATGTCCACCAGCAAGGTGGTGGGAAAATCAGCTAAGGCATTGGCCACCGAAGAAGGCTTGAAAACGGCCAATGAACGGATTATTGGCAACTCGCACCAACTCGTCGAATGGGCGTGTGCTGGCCATGTCAGCAAGCCAGGCGACGGGAAAATCGGCCGGGGCATGAAACCGACCAAGGAACGGATTGTTGGCACCTCGGACCGGCTTTCGTAGAATGCGCGTGGACATGGGCTGGGCATGTCCACCAGCAAGGTGGTGGGAAAATCGGCTAAGGCATTGGCCACCGAAGAAGGCTTGAAAACGGCCAATGAACGGATTGTTGGCAACTCGCACCAACTCGTCGAATGGGCGAGTGCTGGCCATGTCAGCAAGCCAGGCGACGGGAAAATCGGCCGGGGCATGAAACCGACCAAGGAACGGATTGTTGGCACCTCTCCCGTAGAATGCGCGTGGACATCGGCTGGGCATGTCCACCAGCAAGGTGGTGGGAAAATTGACTAAGGCATTGGCCACCGAAGAAGGCTTGAAAACAGCCAACGAACGGATTGTTGGCAACTCGCACCAACTCGTCGCATGGGCGAGTGCTAGCCATGTCAGAAAGCCATGCGACGGGAAAATCGTTCGGGGCATGAAATCGACCAAGGAACGGATTGTTGGCACCTCGGACCGGCTCTCGTAGAATGCGCGTGGACATGGGCAGGGCATGTCCACCAGCAAGGTGGTGGGAAAATCTTCTAAGGCATTGGCCACCGAAGAAGGATTGAAAACGGCCAATGAACGGATTGTTGGCAACTCGCACCAACTCGTCGAATGGGCGAGTGCTGGCCATGTCAGCAAGCCAGGCGACGGGAAAATCGGCCGGGGCATAAAACCGACCAAGGAACGGATTGTTGGCACCTCGGACCAGCTCTCATAGAATGCGCGTGGACATGGGCTGGGCATGTCCACCAGCAAGGTGATGGGAAAATCGGCTAGGACATTGGCCACCGAAGAAGGCTTGAACACGGCCAATGAACGGATTGTTGGCAACTCGCACCAGCTCGTCGAATGGGGGAGTGCTGGCCATGTCAGCAAGCCAGGCGACGGGAAACTCGGCCGGGGCATGAAACCGACCAAGGAACGGATTGTTGGCACCTCGGACCGGCTCTCGTAGAATGCGCGTGGACATGGTCTGGGCATGTCCACCAGCAAGGTGGTGGGAAAATGGGCGAAAGCATTGGCCACCGAAGAAGGCTTGAAAATGGCCAATGAACGGATTGTTGTCAACTCGCACCAACTCGTCGAATGGGCGAGTGCTGGCCATGTCAGCAAGCCTGGCGACGGGAAAATCGGCCGGGGCATGAAACCGACCAAGGAAAAGATTGTTGGCACCTCGGACCGGCTCTCATAGAATGCGCGTGGACATGGGCTGGGCATGTCCACCAGCAAGGTGGTGGGAAAATCGGCTAAGGCATTGGCCACCGAAGGAGGATTGAAGACGGCCAACGAACGGATTGTTGGCAACTCGCAGCAACTCGTCGAATGGGCGAGTGCTGGCCATGTCAGCAAGCCAGGCGGCGGGAAAATCGGCCTGGGCAAGAAACCGACCAAGGAACTGATTGTTGGCACCTCGGACCGGCTTTCGTAGAATGTGCGTGGACATGAGCTGGGCATGTTCACCAGCAAGGTGGTGGGAAAATCGGCTAAGGGATTGGCCACCGAAGAAGGCTTGAAAACGGCCAATGAACGGATTGTTGGCAACTCGCACCAACTCGTCGAATGGGCGAGTGCTGGCCATGTCAGCAAGCCAGGCAACGGGAAAATCGACCGGGGCATGAAACCGACCAAGGAACGGATTGTTCGCACCTCGGACTGGCTCTCGTAGAATGCGCGTGGACATGGGCTGGGCATGTCCACCAGCAAGGTGGTGGGAAAATGGGCGAAAGCATTGGCCACCGAAGAAGGCTTGAAAATGGCCAATGAACGGATTGTTGTCAACTCGCACCAACTCGTCGAATGGGCGAGTGCTGGCCATGTCAGCAAGCCTGGCGACGGAAAAATCGGCCGGGGCATGAAACCGACCAAGGAAAAGATTGTTGGCACCTCGGACCGGCTCTCATAGAATGCGCGTGGACATGGGCTGGGCATGTCCACCAGCAAGGTGGTGGGAAAATCGGCTAAGGCATTGGCCACCGAAGAAGGATTGAAGACGGCCAACGAACGGATTGTTGGCAACTCGCAGCAACTCGTCGAATGGGCGAGTGCTGGCCATGTCAGCAAGCCAGGCGGCGGGAAAATCGGCCTGGGCAAGAAACCGACCAAGGAACTGATTGTTGGCACCTCGGACCGGCTTTCGTAGAATGTGCGTGGACATGAGCTGGGCATGTTCACCAGCAAGGTGGTGGGAAAATTGGCAAAGGCATTGGCCACCGAAGAAGGCTTGAAAACGGCCAATGAACGGATTGTTGGCAACTCGCACCAACTCGTCGAATGGGCGAGTGCTGGCCATGCCAGCAAGCCAAGCGACGGGAAAATCAGCCGGGGCGTGAAATCGACCAAGGAGCGGATTGTTGGCACCTCGGACCGGCTCTCGTAGAATGCGCGCGGACATGGGCTGGGCATGTCCACCAGCAAGGTGGTGGGAAAATCGGCTAAGGGATTGGCCACCGAAGAAGGCTTGAAAACGGCCAATGAACGGATTGTTGGCAACTCGAACCAACTCGTCGAATGGGCGAGCGGTGGCCATGTCAGCAAGCCAGGCGACGGCAAAATCGGCCGGGGCATGAAACCGACCAAGGAGCGGATTGTTGGCACCTCGGACCGGCTCTCGTAGAATGCGCGTGGACATGGGCTGGGCATGTCCACCAGCAAGTTGGTGGGAAAATCGGCTAAGGGATTGGGCACCGAAGAAGGCTTGAAAACGGCCAATGAACGGATTGTTGGCAACTCGCACCAACTCGTCGAATGGGCGAGTGCTGGCCATGTCAGCAAGCCAGGCAACGGGAAAATCGACCGGGGCATGAAACCGACCAAGGAGCGGATTGTTGGCACCTCGGACTGGCTCTCGTAGAATTCGCGTGGACATGGGCTCGGCATGTCCACCAGCAAGGTGGTGGGAAAATCGGCTAAGGCATTGGCCACCGAAGAAGGCCTGGAAACGGCCAATGAATGGATTGTTGGCAGCTCGCACCAACTCGTCGAATGGGCGAGTGCTGGCCATGTTAGCAAACCAGGCGACGGGAAAATCAGCCGGGGCGTGAAATCGACCAAGGAGCGGATTGTTGGCACCTCGGACCGGCTCTCGTAGAATGCGCGCGGACATGGGCTGGGCATGTCCACCAGCAAGGTGGTGGGAAAATCGGCTAAGGGATTGGCCACCGAAGAAGGCTTGAAAACGGCCAATGAACGGATTGTTGGCAACTCGAACCAACTCGTCGAATGGGCGACCGGTCGCCATGTCAGCAAGCCAGGCGACGGGAAAATCAGCCGGGGCGTGAAATCGACCAAGGAGCGGATTGTTGGCACCTCGGACCGGCTCTCGTAGAATGCGCGTGGACATGGGCTAGGCATGTCCACCAGCAAGGTGGTGGGAAAATCGGCTAAGGGATTGGCCACCGAAGAAGGCTTGAAAATGGCCAATGAACGGATTGTTGGCAACTCGAACCAACTCATCGAATGGGCGAGCGGTGGCCATGTCAGCAAGCCAGGCGACGGGAAAATCGGCCGGGGCATGAAACCGACCAAGGAGCGGATTGTTGGCACCTCGGACCGGCTCTCGTAGAATGCCCGTGGACATGGGCTGGGCATGTCCACCAGCAAGGTGGTGGGAAAATCGGCTAAGGCATTGGCCACCGAAGAAGGCCTGGAAACGGCCAATGAATGGATTGTTGGCAGCTCGCACCAACTCGTCGAATGGGCGAGTGCTGGCCATGTCAGCAAACCAGGCGACAGGAAAATCAGCCGGGGCGTGAAATCGACCAAGGAGCGGATTGTTGGCACCTCGGACCGGCTCTCGTAGAATGCGCGCGGACATGGGCTGGGCATGTCCACCACCAAGGTGGTGGGAAAATCGGCTAAGGGATTGGCCATCGAAGAAGGCTTGAAAACGGCCAATGAACAGATTGTTGGCAACTCGAACGAACTCGTCGAATGGGCGAGCGGTGGCCATGTCAGCAAGCCAGGCGACGGGAAAATCGGCCGGGGCATGAAACCGACCAAGGAACGGATTGTTGGCACCTCTCCCGTAGAATGCGCGTGGACATCGGCTGGGCATGTCCACCAGCAAGGTGGTGGGAAAATTGACTAAGGCATTGGCCACCGAAGAAGGCTTGAAAACAGCCAACGAACGGATTGTTGGCAACTCGCACCAACGCGTCGCATGGGCGAGTGCTAGCCATGTCAGAAAGCCATGCGACGGGAAAATCGTTCGGGGCATGAAATCGACCAAGGAACGGATTGTTGGCACCTCGGACCGGCTCTCGTAGAATGCGCGTGGACATGGGCAGGGCATGTCCAACAGCAAGGTGGTGGGAAAATCTGCTAAGGCATTGGCCACCGAAGAAGGATTGAAAACGGCCAATGAACGGATTGTTGGCAACTCGCACCAACTCGTCGAATGGGCGAGTGCTGGCCATGTCAGCAAGCCAGGCGACGGGAAAATCGGCCGGGGCATAAAACCGACCAAGGAACGGATTGTTGGCACCTCGGACCAGCTCTCATAGAATTCGCGTGGACATGGGCTGGGCATGTCCACCAGCAAGGTGATGGGAAAATCGGCTAGGGCATTGGCCACCAAAGAAGGACTGAAAACGGCCAATGAACGGATTGTTGGCAACTCGCACATCCTCGTCGAATAGACGAGTGCTGGCCATGTCAGTAAGCCAGGCGACGGGAAACTCGGCCGGGGCATGAAACCGACCAAGGAACGGATTGTTGGCACCTCGGACCGGCTCTCGTAGAATGCGCGTGGACATGGGCTGGGCATGTCCACCAGCAAGGTGGTGGGAAAATGGGCGAAAGCATTGGCCACCGAAGAAGGCTTGAAAATGGCCAATGAACGGATTGTTGTCAACTCGCACCAACTCGTCGAATGGGCGAGTGCTGGCCATGTCAGCAAGCCTGGCGACGGGAAAATCGGCCGGGGCATGAAACCGACCAAGGAAAAGATTGTTGGCACCTCGGACCGGCTCTCATAGAATGCGCGTGGACATGGGCTGGGCATGTCCACCAGCAAGGTGGTGGGAAAATCGGCTAAGGCATTGGCCACCGAAGAAGGATTGAAGACGGCCAACGAACGGATTGTTGGCAACTCGCAGCAACTCGTCGAATGGGCGAGTGCTGGCCATGTCAGCAAGCCAGGCGGCGGGAAAATCGGCCTGGGCAAGAAACCGACCAAGGAACTGATTGTTGGCACCTCGGACCGGCTTTCGTAGAATGTGCGTGGACATGAGCTGGGCATGTTCACCAGCAAGGTGGTGGGAAAATCGGCTTAGGCATTGGCCACCGAAGAAGGCTTGGAAACGGCCAATGAATGGATTGTTGGCAACTCGCACCAACTCGTCGAATGGGCGAGTGCTGGCCATGTCAGCAAGCCAAGCGACGGGAAAATCGGCCGGGGCATGAAACCGACCAAGGAGCGGATTGTTGGCACCTCGGACCGGCTCTCGTAGAATGCGCGTGGACATGGGCTGGGCATGTCCACCAGCAAGGTGGTGGGAAAATGGGCGAAAGCATTGGCCACCGAAGAAGGCTTGAAAATGGCCAATGAACGGATTGTTGTCAACTCGCACCAACTCGTCGAATGGGCGAGTGCTGGCCATGTCAGCAAGCCTGGCGACGGAAAAATCGGCCGGGGCATGAAACCGACCAAGGAAAAGATTGTTGGCACCTCGGACCGGCTCTCATAGAATGCGCGTGGACATGGGCTGGGCATGTCCACCAGCAAGGTGGTGGGAAAATTGGCGAAGGCATTGGCCACCGAAGAAGGCTTGAAAACGGCCAATGAACGGATTGTTGGCAACTCGCACCAACTCGTCGAATGGGCGAGTGCTGGCCATGCCAGCAAGCCAAGCGATGGGAAAATCGGCCGGGGCATGAAACCGACCAAGGAACGGATTGTTGGCACCTCGGACCGGCTCTCGTAGAATGCGCATGGACATGGGCTGGGCATGTCCACCAGCAAGGTGGTGGGAAAATCGGCTCAGGCATTGGCCACCGAAGAAGGCTTGGAAACGGCCAATGAATGGATTGTTGGCAACTCGCACCAACTCGTCGAATGGGCGAGCGCTGGCCATGTCAGCAAGCCAGGCGACGGGAAAATCGACCGGGGCATGAAACCGACCAAGGAGCGGATTGTTGGCACCTCGGACCGGCTCTCGTAGAATGCGCGTGGACATGGGCTGCGCATGTCCACCAGCAAGTTGGTGGGAAAATCGGCTAAGGGATTGGGCACCGAAGAAGGCTTGAAAACGGCCAATGAACGGATTGTTGGCAACTCGCACCAACTCGTCGAATGGGCGAGTGCTGGCCATGTCAGCAAGCCAGGCAACGGGAAAATCGACCGGGGCATGAAACCGGCCAAGGAACGGATTGTTCGCACCTCGGACTGGCTCTCGTAGAATGCGCGTGGACATGGGCTGGGCATGTCCACCAGCAAGGTGGTGGGAAAATCGGCTAAGGCATTGGCCACCGAAGAAGGCCTGGAAACGGCCAATGAATGGATTGTCGGCAGCTCGCACCAACTCGTCGAATGGGCGAGTGCTGGCCATGTCAGCAAACCAGGCGACAGGAAAATCAGCCGGGGCGTGAAATCGACCAAGGAGCGGATTGTTGGCACCTCGGACCGGCTCTCGTAGAATGCGCGCGGACATGGGCTGGGCATGTCCACCAGCAAGGTGGTGGGAAAATCGGCTAAGGGATTGGCCACCGAAGAAGGCTTGAAAACGGCCAATGAACGGATTGTTGGCAACTCGAACCAACTCGTCGAATGGGCGAGCGGTGGCCATGTCAGCAAGCCAGGCGACGGGAAAATCGGCCGGGGCATGAAACCGACCAAGGAGCGGATTGTTGGCACCTCGGACCGGCTCTCGTAGAATGCGCGTGGACATGGGCTGGGCATGTCCACCAGCAAGGTGGTGGGAAAATCGGCTAAGGCATTGGCCACCGAAGAAGGCCTGGAGACGGCCAATGAATGGATTGTTGGCAGCTCGCACCAACTCGTCGAATGGGCGAGTGCTGGCCATGTCAGCAAACCAGGCGACAGGAAAATCAGCCGGGGCGTGAAATCGACCAAGGAGCGGATTGTTGGCACCTCGGACCGGCTCTCGTAGAATGCGCGCGGACATGGGCTGGGCATGTCCACCAGCAAGGTGGTGGGAAAATCGGCTAAGGGATTGGCCACTGAAGAAGGCTTGAAAACGGCCAATGAACGGATTGTTGGCAACTCGAACCAACTCGTCGAATGGGCGACCGGTCGCCATGTCAGCAAGCCAGGCGACGGGAAAATCAGCCGGGGCGTGAAATCGACCAAGGAGCGGATTGTTGGCACCTCGGACCGGCTCTCGTAGAATGCGCGTGGACATGGGCTGGGCATGTCCACCAGCAAGGTGGTGGGAAAATGGGCGAAAGCATTGGCCACCGAAGAAGGCTTGAAAATGGCCAATGAACGGATTGTTGTCAACTCGCACCAACTCGTCGAATGGGCGAGTGCTGGCCATGTCAGCAAGCCTGGCGACGGAAAAATCGGCCGGGGCATGAAACCGACCAAGGAAAAGATTGTTGGCACCTCGGACCGGCTCTCATAGAATGCGCGTGGACATGGGCTGGGCATGTCCACCAGCAAGGTGGTGGGAAAATCGGCTAAGGCATTGGCCACCGAAGAAGGATTGAAGACGGCCAACGAACAGATTGTTGGCAACTCACAGCAACTCGTCGAATGGGCGAGTGCTGGCCATGTCAGCAAGCCAGGCGGCGGGAAAATCGGCCTGGGCAAGAAACCGACCAAGGAACTGATTGTTGGCACCTCGGACCGGCTTTCGTAGAATGTGCGTGGACATGAGCTGGGCATGTTCACCAGCAAGGTGGTGGGAAAATCGGCTTAGGCATTGGCCACCGAAGAAGGCTTGGAAACGGCCAATGAATGGATTGTTGGCAACTCGCACCAACTCGTCGAATGGGCGAGTGCTGGCCATGTCAGCAAGCCAGGCGACGGGAAAATCGGCCGGGGCATGAAACCGACCAAGGAGCGGATTGTTGGCACCTCGGACCGGCTCTCGTAGAATGCGCGTGGACATGGGCTGGGCATGTCCACCAGCAAGGTGGTGGGAAAATGGGCGAAAGCATTGGCCACCGAAGAAGGCTTGAAAATGGCCAATGAACGGATTGTTGTCAACTCGCACCAACTCGTCGAATGGGCGAGTGCTGGCCATGTCAGCAAGCCTGGCGACGGAAAAATCGGCCGGGGCATGAAACCGACCAAGGAAAAGATTGTTGGCACCTCGGACCGGCTCTCATAGAATGCGCGTGGACATGGGCTGGGCATGTCCACCAGCAAGGTGGTGGGAAAATTGGCGAAGGCATTGGCCACCGAAGAAGGCTTGAAAACGGCCAATGAACGGATTGTTGGCAACTCGCACCAACTCGTCGAATGGGCGAGTGCTGGCCATGCCAGCAAGCCAAGCGATGGGAAAATCGGCCGGGGCATGAAACCGACCAAGGAACGGATTGTTGGCACCTCGGACCGGCTCTCGTAGAATGCGCATGGACATGGGCTGGGCATGTCCACCAGCAAGGTGGTGGGAAAATCGGCTCAGGCATTGGCCACCGAAGAAGGCTTGGAAACGGCCAATGAATGGATTGTTGGCAACTCGCACCAACTCGTCGAATGGGCGAGCGCTGGCCATGTCAGCAAGCCAGGCGACGGGAAAATCGGCCGGGGCATGAAACCGACCAAGGAGCGGATTGTTGGCACCTCGGACCGGCTCTCGTAGAATGCGCGTGGACATGGGCTGCGCATGTCCACCAGCAAGTTGGTGGGAAAATCGGCTAAGGGATTGGGCACCGAAGAAGGCTTGAAAACGGCCAATGAACGGATTGTTGGCAACTCGCACCAACTCGTCGAATGGGCGAGTGCTGGCCATGTCAGCAAGCCAGGCAACGGGAAAATCGACCGGGGCATGAAACCGGCCAAGGAACGGATTGTTCGCACCTCGGACTGGCTCTCGTAGAATGCGCGTGGACATGGGCTGGGCATGTCCACCAGCAAGGTGGTGGGAAAATCGGCTAAGGCATTGGCCACCGAAGAAGGCCTGGAAACGGCCAATGAATGGATTGTCGGCAGCTCGCACCAACTCGTCGAATGGGCGAGTGCTGGCCATGTCAGCAAACCAGGCGACGGGAAAATCAGCCGGGGCGTGAAATCGACCAAGGAGCGGATTGTTGGCACCTCGGACCGGCTCTCGTAGAATGCGCGCGGACATGGGCTGGGCATGTCCACCAGCAAGGTGGTGGGAAAATCGGCTAAGGGATTGGCCACCGAAGAAGGCTTGAAAACGGCCAATGAACGGATTGTTGGCAACTCGAACCAACTCGTCGAATGGGCGAGCGGTGGCCATGTCAGCAAGCCAGGCGACGGGAAAATCGGCCGGGGCATGAAACCGACCAAGGAGCGGATTGTTGGCACCTCGGACCGGCTCTCGTAGAATGCGCGTGGACATGGGCTGGGCATGTCCACCAGCAAGGTGGTGGGAAAATCGGCTAAGGCATTGGCCACCGAAGAAGGCCTGGAAACGGCCAATGAATGGATTGTTGGCAGCTCGCACCAACTCGTCGAATGGGCGAGTGCTGGCCATGTCAGCAAACCAGGCGACAGGAAAATCAGCCGGGGCGTGAAATCGACCAAGGAGCGGATTGTTGGCACCTCGGACCGGCTCTCGTAGAATGCGCGCGGACATGGGCTGGGCATGTCCACCAGCAAGGTGGTGGGAAAATCGGCTAAGGCATTGGCCACCGAAGAAGGCCTGGAAACGGCCAATGAATGGATTGTTGGCAGCTCGCACCAACTCGTCGAATGGGCGAGTGCTGGCCATGTCAGCAAACCAGGCGACGGGAAAATCAGCCGGGGCGTGAAATCGACCAAGGAGCGGATTGTTGGCACCTCGGACCGGCTCTCGTAGAATGCGCGCGGACATGGGCTGGGCATGTCCACCAGCAAGGTGGTGGGAAAATCGGCTAAGGGATTGGCCACTGAAGAAGGCTTGAAAACGGCCAATGAACGGATTGTTGGCAACTCGAACCAACTCGTCGAATGGGCGACCGGTCGCCATGTCAGCAAGCCAGGCGACGGGAAAATCAGCCGGGGCGTGAAACCGACCAAGGAGCGGATTGTTGGCACCTCGGACCGGCTCTCGTAGAATGCCCGTGGACATGGGCTGGGCATGTCCACCAGCAAGGTGGTGGGAAAATGGGCGAAAGCATTGGCCACCGAAGAAGGCTTGAAAATGGCCAATGAACGGATTGTTGTCAACTCGCACCAACTCGTCGAATGGGCGAGTGCTGGCCATGTCAGCAAGCCTGGCGACGGAAAAATCGGCCGGGGCATGAAACCGACCAAGGAAAAGATTGTTGGCACCTCGGACCGGCTCTCATAGAATGCGCGTGGACATGGGCTGGGCATGTCCACCAGCAAGGTGATGGGAAAATCGGCTAAGGCATTGGCCACCGAAGAAGGACTGAAAACGGCCAATGAACAGATTGTTGGCAACTCGCACAACCTCGTCGAATAGACGAGTGCTGGCCATGTCAGTAACCAGGCGACGGGAAAATCGACCGGGGCATGAAACCGACCAAGGAGCGGATTGTTGGCACCTCGGACTGGCTCTCGTAGAATGCGCGTGGACATGGGCTGGGCATGTCCACCAGCAAGGTGGTGGGAAAATCGGCTAAGGGATTGGGCACCGAAGAAGGCTTGAAAACGGCCAATGAACGGATTGTTGGCAGCTCGCACCAACTCGTCGAATGGGCGAGTGCTGGCCATGTCAGCAAGCCAGGCAACGGGAAAATCGACCGGGGCATCAAACCGACCAAGGAACGGATTGTTCGCACCTCGGACTGGCTCTCGTAGAATGCGCGTGGAAATGGGCTGGGCATGTCCACCAGCAAGGTGGTGGGAAAATCGGCTAAGGCATTGGCCACCGAAGAAGGTCTGGAAACGGCCAATGAATGGATTGTGGGCAGCTCGCACCAACTCGTCGAATGGGCGAGTGCTGGCCATGTCAGCAAACCAGGCGATGGGAAAATCAGCCGGGGCGTGAAATCGACCAAGGAGCGGATTGTTGGCACCTCGGACCGGCTCTCGTAGAATGCGCGCGGACATGGGCTGGGCATGTCCACCAGCAAGGTGTTGGGAAAATCGGCTAAGGGATTGGCCACCGAAGAAGGCTTGAAAACGGCCAATGAACGGATTGTTGGCAACTCGAACCAACTCGTCGAATGGGCGAGCGGTGGCCATGTCAGCAAGCCAGGCGACGGCAAAATCGGCCGGGGCATGAAACCGACCAAGGAGCGGATTGTTGGCACCTCAGACCGGCTCTCGTAGAATGCGCGTGGACATGGGCTGGGCATGTCCACTAGCAAGTTGGTGGGAAAATCGGCTAAGGGATTGGGCACCGAAGAAGGCTTGAAAACGGCCAATGAACGGATTGTTGGCAACTCGCACCAACTCGTCGAATGGGCGAGTGCTGGCCATGTCAGCAAGCCAGGCAACGGGAAAATCGACCGGGGCATGAAACCGACCAAGGAGCGGATTGTTGGCACCTCGGACTGGCTCTCGTAGAATGCGCGTGGACATGGGCTCGGCATGTCCACCAGCAAGGTGGTGGGAAAATCGGCTAAGGCATTGGCCACCGAAGAAGGCCTGGAAACGGCCAATGAATGGATTGTTGGCAGCTCGCACCAACTCGTCGAATGGGTGAGTGCTGGCCATGTCAGCAAACCAGGCGACGGGAAAATCAGCCGGGGCGTGAAATCGACCAAGGAGCGGATTGTTGGCATCTCGGACCGGCTCTCGTAGAATGCGCGCGGACATGGGCTGGGCATGTCCACCAGCAAGGTGGTTGGAAAATCGGCTAAGGGATTGGCCACCGAAGAAGGCTTGAAAACGGCCAATGAACGGATTGTTGGCAACTCGAACCAACTCGTCGAATGGGCGACCGGTCGCCATGTCAGCAAGCCAGGCGACGGGAAAATCAGCCGGGGCGTGAAATCGACCAAGGAGCGGATTGTTGGCACCTCGGACCGGCTCTCGTAGAATGCGCGTGGACATGGGCTGGGCATGTCCACCAGCAAGGTGGTGGGAAAATCGGCTAAGGGATTGGCCACCGAAGAAGGCTTGAAAACGGCCAATGAACGGATTGTTGGCAACTCGAACCAACTCGTCGAATGGGCGAGCGGTGGCCATGTCAGCAAGCCAGGCGACGGGAAAATCGGCCGGGGCATGAAACCGACCAAGGAGCGGATTGTTGGCACCTCCGACCGGCTCTCGTAGAATGCGCGTGGACATGGGCTGGGCATGTCCACCAGCAAGGTGGTGGGAAAATCGGCTAAGGCATTGGCCACCGAAGAAGGCCTGGAAACGGCCAATGAATGGATTGTTGGCAGCTCGCACCAACTCGTCGAATGGGCGAGTGCTGGCCATGTCAGCAAACCAGGCGACAGGAAAATCAGCCGGGGCGTGAAATCGACCAAGGAGCGGATTGTTGGCACCTCGGACCGGCTCTCGTAGAATGCGCGCGGACATGGGCTGGGCATGTCCACCAGCAAGGTGGTGGGAAAATCGGCTAAGGGATTGGCCACCGAAGAAGGCTTGAAAACGGCCAATGAACAGATTGTTGGCAACTCGAACCAACTCGTCGAATGGGCGAGCGGTGGCCATGTCAGCAAGCCAGGCGACGGGAAAATCAGCCGGGGCGTGAAATCGACCAAGGAGCGGATTGTTGGCACCTCGGACCGGCTCTCGTAGAATGCGCGTGGACATGGGCTGGGCATGTCCACCAGCAAGGTGATGGGAAAATCGGCTAAGGCATTGGCCACCGAAGAAGGACTGAAAACGGCCAATGAACGGATTGTTGGCAACTCGCACAACCTCGTCGAATAGACGAGTGCTGGCCATGTCAGTAAGCCAGGCGACGGGAAAATCGACCGGGGCATGAAACCGACCAAGGAGCGGATTGTTGGCACCTAGGACTAGCTCTCGTAGAATGCGCGTGGACATGGGCTGGGCATGTCCACCAGCAAGGTGGTGGGAAAATCGGCTAAGGGATTGGCCACCGAAGAAGGCTTGAAAACGGCCAATGAACGGATTGTTGGCAACTCGAACTAACTCGTCGAATGGGCGAGCGGTGGCCATGTCAGCAAGCCAGGCGACGGGAAAATCGGCCGGGGCATGAAACCGACCAAGGAGCGGATTGTTGGCACCTCCGACCGGCTCTCGTAGAATGCGCGTGGACATGGGCTGGGCATGTCCACCAGCAAGGTGATGGGAAAATCGGCTAAGGCATTGGCCACCGAAGAAGGACTGAAAACGGCCAATGAACGGATTGTTGGCCACTCGCACAACCTCGTCGAATAGACGAGTGCTGGCCATGTCAGTAAGCCAGGCGACGGGAAAATCGACCGGGGCATGAAACCGACCAAGGAGCGGATTGTTGGCACCTCAGACTGGCTCTCGTAGAATGCGCGTGGACATGGGCTGGGCATGTCCACCAGCAAGGTGGTGGGAAAATCGGCTAAGGCATTGGCCACCGAAGAAGGCCTGGAAATGGCCAATGAATGGATTGTTGGCAGCTCGCACCAACTCGTCGAATGGGCGAGTGCGGGCCATGTCAGCAAGCCAGGCAACGGGAAAATCGACCGGGGCATGAAACCGACCAAGGAACGGATTGTTCGCACCTCGGACTGGCTCTCGTAGAATGCGCGTGGACATGGGCTGGGCATGTCCACCAGCAAGGTGGTGGGAAAATCGGCTAAGGCATTGGCCACCGAAGAAGGCCTGGAAACGGCCAATGAATGGATTGTTGGCAGCTCGCACCAACTCGTCGAATGGGCGAGTGCTGGCCATGTCAGCAAACCAGGCGACGGGAAAATCAGCCGGGGCGTGAAATCGACCAAGGAGCGGATTGTTGGCACCTCGGACCGGCTCTCGTAGAATGCGCGCGGACATGGGCTGGGCATGTCCACCAGCAAGGTGGTGGGAAAATCGGCTAAGGGATTGGCCACCGAAGAAGGCTTGAAAACGGCCAATGAACGGATTGTTGGCAACTCGAACCAACTCGTCGAATGGGCGAGCGGTGGCCATGTCAGCAAGCCAGGCGACGGCAAAATCGGCCGGGGCATGAAACCGACCAAGGAGCGGATTGTTGGCACCTCGGACCGGCTCTCGTAGAATGCGCGTGGACATGGGCTGGGCATGTCCACCAGCAAGTTGGTGGGAAAATCGGCTAAGGGATTGGGCACCGAAGAAGGCTTGAAAACGGCCAATGAACGGATTGTTGGCAACTCGCACCAACTCGTCGAATGGGCGACTGCTGGCCATGTCAGCAAGCCAGGCAACGGGAAAATCGACCGGGGCATGAAACCGACCAAGGAGCGGATTGTTGGCACCTCGGACTGGCTCTCGTAGAATGCGCGTGGACATGGGCTCGGCATGTCCACCAGCAAGGTGGTGGGAAAATCGGCTAAGGCATTGGCCACCGAAGAAGGCCTGGAAACCGCCAATGAATGGATTGTTGGCAGCTCGCACCAACTCGTCGAATGGGCGAGTGCTGGCCATGTCAGCAAACCAGGCGACGGGAAAATCAGCCGGGGCGTGAAATCGACCAAGGAGCGGATTGTTGGCACCTCCGACCGGCTCTCGTAGAATGCGCGCGGACATGGGCTGGGCATGTCCACCAGCAAGGTGGTGGGAAAATCGGCTAAGGGATTGGCCACCGAAGAAGGCTTGAAAACGGCCAATGAATGGATTGTTGGCAACTCGAACCAACTCGTCGAATGGGCGACCGGTCGCCATGTCAGCAAGCCAGGCGACGGGAAAATCAGCCGGGGCGTGAAATCGACCAAGGAGCGGATTGTTGGCACCTCGGACCGGCTCTCGTAGAATGCGCGTGGACATGGGCTGGGCATGTCCACCAGCAAGGTGGTGGGAAAATCGGCTAAGGGATTGGCCACCGAAGAAGGCTTGAAAACGGCCAATGAACGGATTGTTGGCAACTCGAACCAACTCGTCGAATGGGCGAGCGGTGGCAATGTCAGCAAGCCAGGCGACGGGAAAATCGGCCGGGGCATGAAACCGACCAAGGAGCGGATTGTTGGCACCTCGGACCGGCTCTCGTAGAATGCGCGTGGACATGGGCTGGGCATGTCCACCAGCAAGGTGGTGGGAAAATCGGCTAAGGCATTGGCCACCGAAGAAGGCCTGGAAACGGCCAATGAATGGATTGTTGGCAGCTCGCACCAACTCGTCGAATGGGCGAGTGCTGGCCATGTCAGCAAACCAGGCGACAGGAAAATCAGCCGGGGCGTGAAACCGACCAAGGAGCGGATTGTTGGCACCTCGGACCGGCTCTCGTAGAATGCGCGCGGACATGGGCTGGGCATGTCCACCAGCAAGGTGGTGGGAAAATCGGCTAAGGGATTGGCCACCGAAGAAGGCTTGAAAACGGCCCATGAACAGATTGTTGGCAACTCGAACCAACTCGTCGAATGGGCGAGCGGTGGCCATGTCAGCAAGCCAGGCGACGGGAAAATCAGCCGGGGCGTGAAATCGACCAAGGAGCGGATTGTTGGCACCTCGGACCGGCTCTCGTAGAATGCGCGTGGACATGGGCTGGGCATGTCCACCAGCAAGGTGATGGGAAAATCGGCTAAGGCATTGGCCACCGAAGAAGGACTGAAAACGGCCAATGAACGGATTGTTGGCAACTCGCACAACCTCGTCGAATAGACGAGTGCTGGCCATGTCAGTAAGCCAGGCGACGGGAAAATCGACCGGGGCATGAAACCGACCAAGGAGCGGATTGTTGGCACCTCGGACTGGCTCTCGTAGAATGCGCGTGGACATGGGCTGGGCATGTCCACCAGCAAGGTGGTGGGAAAATCGGCTAAGGGATTGGCCACCGAAGAAGGCTTGAAAACGGCCAATGAACGGATTGTTGGCAACTCGAAGCAACTCGTCGAATGGGCGAGCGGTGGCCATGTCAGCAAGCCAGGCGAAGGGAAAATCGGCCGGGGCATGAAACCGACCAAGGAGCGGATTGTTGGCACCTCCGACCGGCTCTCGTAGAATGCGCGTGGACATGGGCTGGGCATGTCCACCAGCAAGGTGGTGGGAAAATCGGCTAAGGCATTGGCCACCGAAGAAGGCCTGGAAACGGCCAATGAATGGATTGTTGGCAGCTCGCACCAACTCGTCGAATGGGCGAGTGCTGGCCATGTCAGCAAACCAGGCGACAGGAAAATCAGCCGGGGCGTGAAATCGACCAAGGAGCGGATTGTTGGCACCTCGGACCGGCTCTCGTAGAATGCGCGCGGACATGGGCTGGGCATGTCCACCAGCAAGGTGGTGGGAAAATCGGCTAAGGGATTGGCCACCGAAGAAGGCTTGAAAACGGCCCATGAACAGATTGTTGGCAACTCGAACCAACTCGTCGAATGGGCGAGCGGTGGCCATGTCAGCAAGCCAGGCGACGGGAAAATCAGCCGGGGCGTGAAATCGACCAAGGAGCGGATTGTTGGCACCTCGGACCGGCTCTCGTAGAATGCGCGTGGACATGGGCTGGGCATGTCCACCAGCAAGGTGATGGGAAAATCGGCTAAGGCATTGGCCACCGAAGAAGGACTGAAAACGGCCAATGAACGGATTGTTGGCAACTCGCACAACCTCGTCGAATAGACGAGTGCTGGCCATGTCAGTAAGCCAGGCGACGGGAAAATCGACCGGGGCATGAAACCGACCAAGGAGCGGATTGTTGGCACCTCGGACTGGCTCTCGTAGAATGCGCGTGGACATGGGCTGGGCATGTCCACCAGCAAGGTGGTGGGAAAATCGGCTAAGGGATTGGCCACCGAAGAAGGCTTGAAAACGGCCAATGAACGGATTGTTGGCAACTCGAAGCAACTCGTCGAATGGGCGAGCGGTGGCCATGTCAGCAAGCCAGGCGACGGGAAAATCGGCCGGGGCATGAAACCGACCAAGGAGCGGATTGTTGGCACCTCCGACCGGCTCTCGTAGAATGCGCGTGGACATGGGCTGGGCATGTCCACCAGCAAGGTGGTGGGAAAATCGGCTAAGGCATTGGCCACCGAAGAAGGCCTGGAAACGGCCAATGAATGGATTGTTGGCAGCTCGCACCAACTCGTCGAATGGGCGAGTGCTGGCCATGTCAGCAAACCAGGCGACAGGAAAATCAGCCGGGGCGTGAAATCGACCAAGGAGCGGATTGTTGGCACCTCGGACCGGCTCTCGTAGAATTCGCGCGGACATGGGCTGGGCATGTCCACCAGCAAGGTGGTGGGAAAATCGGCTAAGGGATTGGCCACCGAAGAAGGCTTGAAAACGGCCAATGAACGGATTGTTGGCAACTCGAACCAACTCGTCGAATGGGCGAGCGGTGGCCATGTCAGCAAGCCAGGCGACGGGAAAATCAGCCGGGGCGTGAAATCGACCAAGGAGCGGATTGTTGGCACCTCGGACCGGCTCTCGTAGAATGCGCGTGGACATGGGCTGGGCATGTCCACCAGCAAGGTGATGGGAAAATCGGCTAAGGCATTGGCCACCGAAGAAGGACTGAAAACGGCCAATGAACGGATTGTTGGCAACTCGCACAACCTCGTCGAATAGACGAGTGCTGGCCATGTCAGTAAGCCAGGCGACGGGAAAATCGACCGGGGCATCAAACCGACCAAGGAGCGGATTGTTGGCACCTCAGACTGGCTCTCGTAGAATGCGCGTGGACATGGGCTGGGCATGTCCACCAGCAAGGTGGTGGGAAAATCGGCTAAGGCATTGGCCACCGAAGAAGGCCTGGAAACGGCCAATGAATGGATTGTTGGCAGCTCGCACCAACTCGTCGAATGGGCGAGTGCTGGCCATGTCAGCAACCCAGGCGACGGGAAAATCAGCCGGGGCGTGAAATCGACCAAGGAGCGGATTGTTGGCACCTCGGACCGGCTCTCGTAGAATGCGCGCGGACATGGGCTGGGCATGTCCACCAGCAAGGTGGTGGGAAAATCGGCTAAGGGATTGGCCACCGAAGAAGGCTTGAAAACGGCCAATGAACGGATTGTTGGCAACTCGAACCAACTCGTCGAATGGGCGAGCGGTGGCCATGTCAGCAAGCCAGGCGACGGCAAAATCGACCGGGGCATGAAACCGACCAAGGAGCGGATTGTTGGCACCTCGGACCGGCTCTCGTAGAATGCGCGTGGACATGGGCTGGGCATGTCCACCAGCAAGTTGGTGGGAAAATCGGCTAAGGGATTGGGCACCGAAGAAGGCTTGAAAACGGCCAATGAACGGATTGTTGGCAACTCGCACCAACTCGTCGAATGGGCGAGTGCTGGCCATGTCAGCAAGCCAGGCAACGGGAAAATCGACCGGGGCATGAAACCGACCAAGGAGCGGATTGTTGGCACCTCGGACTGGCTCTCGTAGAATGCGCGTGGACATGGGCTCGGCATGTCCACCAGCAAGGTGGTGGGAAAATCGGCTAAGGCATTGGCCACCGAAGAAGGCCTGGAAACGGCCAATGAATGGATTGTTGGCAGCTCGCACCAACTCGTCGAATGGGCGAGTGCTGGCCATGTCAGCAAACCAGGCGACGGGAAAATCAGCCGGGGCGTGAAATCGACCAAGGAGCGGATTGTTGGCACCTCGGACCGGCTCTCGTAGAATGCGCGCGGACATGGGCTGGGCATGTCCACCAGCAAGGTGGTGGGAAAATCGGCTAAGGGATTGGCCACCAAAGAAGGCTTGAAAACGGCCAATGAACGGATTGTTGGCAACTCGAACCAACTCGTCGAATGGGCGAGCGGTGGCCATGTCAGCAAGCCAGGCGACGGGAAAATCGGCCGGGGCATGAAACCGACCAAGGAGCGGATTGTTGGCACCTCGGACCGACTCTCGTAGAATGCGCGTGGACATGGGCTGGGCATGTCCACCAGCAAGGTGGTGGAAAAATCGGCTAAGGCATTGGCCACCGAAGAAGGCCTGGAAACGGCCAATGAATGGATTGTTGGCAGCTCGCACCAACTCGTCGAATGGGCGAGTGCTGGCCATGTCAGCAAACCAGGCGACGGGAAAATCAGCCGGGGCGTGAAATCGACCAAGGAGCGGATTGTTTGCACCTCGGACCGGCTCTCGTAGAATGCGCGCGGACATGGGCTGGGCATGTCCACCAGCAAGGTGGTGGGAAAATCGGCTAAGGGATTGGCCACCGAAGAAGGCTTGAAAACGGCCAATGAACGGATTGTTGGCAACTCGAACCAACTCGTCGAATGGGCGAGCGGTGGCCATGTCAGCAAGCCAGGCGACGGGAAAATCAGCCGGGGCGTGAAATCGACCAAGGAGCGGATTGTTGGCACCTCGGACCGGCTCTCGTAGAATGCGCGTGGACATGGGCTGGGCATGTCCACCAGCAAGGTGATGGGAAAATCGGCTAAGGCATTGGCCACCGAAGAAGGACTGAAAACGGCCAATGAACGGATTGTTGGCAACTCGCACAACCTCGTCGAATAGACGAGTGCTGGCCATGTCAGTAAGCCAGGCGACGGGAAAATCGACCGGGGCATGAAACCGACCAAGGAGCGGATTGTTGGCACCTCGTACTGGCTCTCGTAGAATGCGCGTGGACATGGGCTGGGCATGTCCACCAGCAAGGTGGTGGGAAAATCGGCTAAGGCATTGGCCACCGAAGAAGGCCTGGAAACGGCCAATGAATGGATTGTTGGCAGCTCGCACCAACTCGTCGAATGGGCGAGTGCTGGCCATGTCAGCAAACCAGGCGACGGGAAAATCAGCCGGGGCGTGAAATCGACCAAGGAGCGGATTGTTGGCACCTCGGACCGGCTCTCGTAGAATGCGCGCGGACATGGGCTGGGCATGTCCACCAGCAAGGTGGTGGGAAAATCGGCTAAGGGATTGGCCACCGAAGAAGGCTTGAAAACGGCCAATGAACGGATTGTTGGCAACTCGAACCAACTCGTCGAATGGGCGAGCACTGGCCATGTCAGCAAGCCATACGATGGGAAAATCGGTCGGGGCATGAAACCGACCAAGGAACGGATTGTTGGCACCTCAGACAGGCTCTCGTAGAATGCGCGTGGACATGGGCAGGGCATCTCCACCGGCAAGGTGGTGGGAAAATCGGCTAAGGCATTGGCCACCGAAGAAGGCTCAAAAACTGCCAATGAAAGGATTATTGGCAATTCACACCAACTCGTCGAATGGCCGAGTGCTTGCCATGTCAGTAAGTCAGTCAACGGGAAAATCGGCCGGGGCATGAAACCGACCAAGCAAAGAATTGTTGGCTCCTCGGACCGGCTCTCGTAGAATGCGCGTGGACATGGGCTGGGCATGTCCACCAGCAAGGTGGTGGGAAAATCGGTTAAGGCATTGGCCACCGAAGAAGGCTTGAACACGGCCAATGAACTGATTGTTGGCAACTCGCGCCAGCTCGTCGAATGGGCGAGTGCTGGCCATGTCAGCAAGCCAGGCGACGGGAAAATTGGCCGGGGCATGAAAACGACCAAGGAACGGATTGTTGGCACCTCGGACCGGCTCTCGGAGAATGCGAGTGGACATGGGCTGGGCATGTCCACCAGCAAGGTGGTGGGAAAATCGGCTAAGGCATTGGCCACCGAAGAAAGCTTGAAAACGGCCAATGAACGGATTATTGGCAACTCGCAGCAACTCGTCGAATGGGCGAGTGCTGGCCATGTCAGCAAGCCAGGCGATGGCAAAATCGGCCGGGGCATGAAACCGACCAAGGAACGGATTGTTGGCACCTCGGACCGGCTCTCATAGAATGCGCGTGGACATGGGCTGGGCATGTCCACCAGCAAGGTGATGGGAAAATCGGCCAAGGCATTGGCCACCGAAGAAGGACTGAAAACGGCCAATGAACGGATTGTTGGCAACTCGCACAACCTCGTCGAATAGACGAGTGCTGGCCATGTCAGTAAGCCAGGCGACGGGAAACTCGGCCGGGGCGTGAAACCGACCAAGGAACGGATTGTTGGCACCTCGGACCGGCTCTCGTAGAATGCGCGTGGACATGGGCTGGGCATGTCCACCAGCAAGGTGGTGGGAAAATGGGCGAAAGCATTGGCCACCGAAGAAGGCTTGAAAACGGCCAATGAACGGATTGTTGTCATCTCGCACCAACTCTTCGAATGGGCGAGTGCTGGCCATGTCAGCAAGCCTGGCGACGGGAAAATCGGCCGGGGCATGAAACCGACCAAGGAAAAGATTTTTGGCACCTCGGACCGGCTCTCATAGAATGCGCGTGGACATGGGCTGGGCATGTCCTCCAGCAAGGTGGTGGGAAAATTGGCGAAGGCATTGGCCACCGAAGAAGGCTTGAAAACGGCCAATGAACGGATTGTTGGCAACTCGCACCAACCCGTCAAATGGGCGAGTGCTGGCCATGCCAGCAAGCCAGGCGACGGGAAAATCGGCCGGGGCATGAAACTGACCAAGGAACGGATTGTTGGCACCTCGGACCGGCTCTCGTAGAATGCGCATGGACATGGGCTGGGCATGTCCACCAGCAAGGTGGTGGGAAAATCGGCTAAGGCATTGGCCAACGAAGAAGGCTTGGAAACGGCCAATGAATGGATTGTTGGCAACTCGCACCAACTCGTCGAATGGGCGAGTGCTGGCCATGTCAGCAAGCCAGGCGACGGGAAAATCGGTCGGGGCATGAAACCGACCAAGGAGCGGATTGTTGGCACCTCGGACTGGCTCTCGTAGAATGCGCGTGGACATGGGCTGGGCATGTCCACCAGCAAGGTGGTGGGAAAATCGGCTAAGGGATTGGCCACCGAAGAAGGCTTGAAAACGGCCAATGAACGGATTGTTGGCAACTCGCACCAACTCGTCGAATGGGCGAGTGCCGGCCATGTCAGCAAGCCAGGCAACGGGAAAATCGACCGGGGCATGAAACCGACCAAGGAGCGGATTGTTGGCACCTCGGACTGGCTCTCATAGAATGCGCGTGGACATCGGCTGGGCATGTCCACCAGCAAGGTGGTGGGAAAATTGCCGAAGGCATTGGCCACCGAAGAAGGCTTGAAAACGGCCAATGAACGGATTGTTGGCAACTCGCACCAACTCGTCAAATGGGCGAGTGCTGGCCATGCCAGCAAGCCAGGCGACGGGAAAATCGGCCGGGGCATGAAACTGACCAAGGAACGGATTGTTGGCACCTCGGACCGGCTCTCGTAGAATGCGCATGGACATGGGCTGGGCATGTCCACCAGCAAGGTGGTGGGAAAATCGGCTAAGGGATTGGCCACCGAAGAAGGCTTGAAAACGGCCAATGAACGGATTGTTGGCAACTCGCACCAACTCGTCGTATGGGCGAGTGCTGGCCATGTCAGCAAGCCATGCGATGGGAAAATCGGTCGGGGCATGAAACCGACCAAGGAACGGATTGTTGGCACCTCGGACCGGCTCTCGTAGAATGCGCGTGGACATGGGCAGGGCATCTCCACCGGCAAGGTGGTGGGAAAATCGGCTAAGGCATTGGCCACCGAAGAAGGCTCGAAAACTGCCAATGAAAGGATTATTGGCAATTCACACCAACTCGTCGAATGGCCGAGTGCTTGCCATGTTAGTAAGTCAGGCAACGGGAAAATCGGCCGGGGCATGAAACCGACCAAGCAAAGAATTGTTGGCACCTCGGACCGGCTCTCGTAGAATGCGCGTGGACATGGGCTGGACATGTCCAGCAGCAAGGTGGTGGGAAAATCGGCTAAGGCATTGGCCACCGAAGAAGGCTTGAACACGGCCAATGAACTGATTGTTGGCAACTCGCACCAGCTCGTCGAATGGGCGAGTGCTGGCCATGTCAGCAAGCCAGGCGACGGCAAAATCGGCCGGGGCATGAAACCGACCAAGGAACGGATTGTTGGCACCTCGGACCGGCTCTCGTAGAATGCGCGTGGACATGGGCTGGGCATGTCCACCAGCAAGGTGGTGGGAAAATCGGCTAAGGCATTGGCCACCGAAGAAAGCTTGAAAACGGCCAATGAACGGATTATTGGCAACTCGCAGCAACTCGTCGAATGGGCGAGTGCTGGCCATGTCAGCAAGCCAGGCGACGGCAAAATCGGCCGGGGCATGAAACCGACCAAGGAACGGATTGTTGGCACCTCGGACCGGCTCTCGTAGAATGCGCGTGGACATGGGCTGGGCATGTCCACCAGCAAGGTGGTGGGAAAATCGGCTAAGGCATTGGCCACCGAAGAAGGCTTGAAAACGGCCAATGAACGGATTGTTGGCAACTCGCACCAACTCGTCGAATGGGCGACTGCTGGCCATGTCAGCAAGCCAGGCAACGGGAAAATCGGCCGGGGCATGAAACCGACCAAGGAACGGATTGTTGGCACCTCGGACTGGCTCTCATAGAATGCGCGTGGACATCGGCTGGGCATGTCCACCAGCAAGGTGGTGGGAAAATTGGCTAACGCTTTGGCCACCGAAGAAACCTTGAAAACAGCCAATGAACGGATTGTTGGCAACTCGCACCAACTCGTCGCATGGATGAGTGCTGGCCATGTCAGCAAGCCATGCGACGGGAAAATCGGTCGGGGCATGAAACCGACCAAGGAACGGATTGTTGGCACCTCGGACCGGCTCTCGTAGAATGTGCGTGGACATGGGTAGGGCATGTCCATCAGCAAGGTGGTGGGAAAATCGG
Organism: Carallia pectinifolia; assembly: GCA_037832335.1. Taxonomy (NCBI): domain Eukaryota; kingdom Viridiplantae; phylum Streptophyta; class Magnoliopsida; order Malpighiales; family Rhizophoraceae; genus Carallia; species Carallia pectinifolia. Next base: position 13,354,368 of record CM075444.1, on the reverse strand, counting down.
TTGAGGCATTGGCCACCGAAGAAGGATTGAAGACGGCCAACGAACGGATTGTTGGCAACTCGCAGTAACTCGTCGAATGGGCGAGTGCTGGCCATGTCAGCAAGCCAGGCGACGGGAAAATCGGCTTGGGCATGAAACCGACCAAGGAACGGATTGTTGGCACCTCGGACCGGCTTTCGTAGAATACACGTGGACATGGGCTGGGCATGTCCACCAGCAAGGTGGCGGGAAAATCGGCTAAGGCATTGGCCATCGAAGAAGGATTGAAAACGGCCAATGAACGGATTGTTGGCAACTCGCACCAACTCGTCGAATGGACGATTGCTCAACATGTCAGCAAGCCAGGCGACGGGAAAATCGGCCGGGGCATGAAACCAACCAAGGAACGGATTGTTGGCACCTCAGACAGGCTCTCGTAGAATGCGCGTGGACATGGGCTGGGCATGTCCACCAGCAAGGTGGTGGGAAAATCGGCTAAGGCATTGGCCACCGAAGAAGGCTTGAAAACGGCCAATGAACGGATTGATGGCAACTCGCACCAACTCGTCGAATGGGCGAGTGCAGGCCATGTCAGCAAGCCTGGCGACGGGAAAATCGGCCGGGGCATGAAACCGACAAAGGAAAAGATTGTTGGCACCTCGGACCGGCTCTCATAGAATGCGCGTGGACAAGGGCTGGGCATGTCCACCAGCAAGGTGGTGGGAAAATTGGCTAAGGCATTTGCCACCGAAGAAGGATTGAAGACGGCCAACGAACGGATTGTTGGCAACTCGCAGCAACTCGTCGAATGGGCGAGTGCTGGCCATGTCAGCAAGCCAGGCGACAGGAAAATCGGCCTGAGCATGAAACCGACCAAGGAACGGATTGTTGGCACCTCGGACCGGCTTTCGTAGAATGCGCGTGGACATGGGCTGGGCAAGTCCACCAGCAAGGTGGTGGGAAAATCGGCTAAGGCATTGGCCACCGAAGAAGGATTGAAAACGGCCAATGAACGGATTGTTGGCAACTCGCACCAACTCGTCGAATGGGCGAGTGCTGGGCATGTCAGCAAGCCAGGCGACGGGAAAATCGGCCGGGGCATGAAACCGACCAAGGAACAGATTGTTGGCACCTCGGACCGGCTCTCGTAGAATGCGCGTGGACATGGGCTGGGCATGTCCACCAGCAAGGTGGTGGGAAAATCGGCTAAGGCATTGCCCACCGAAGAAGGACTGAAAACGGCCAATGAACGGATTGTTGGCAACTCGCACCAACTCGTCGAATGGGCGAGTGCTGGCCATGTCAGTAAGCCAGGCGACGGGAAACTCGGCCGGGGCATGAAACCGACCAAGGAACGGATTGTTGGCACCTCGGACCAGCTCTCGTAGAATGCGCGTGGACATGGGCTGGGCATGTCCACCAGCAAGGTGGTGGGAAAATTGGCGAAGGCATTGGCCACCGAAGAAGGCTTGAAAACGGCCAATGAACTGATTGTTGGCAACTCGCACCAACTCGTCGAATGGATGATTGCTCACCATGTCAGCAAGCCAGGCGACGGGAAAATCGGCCGGGGCATGAAACCAACCAAGGAACGGATTGTTGGCACCTCGGACAGGCTCTCGTAGAATGCGCGTGGACATGGGCTGGGCATGTCCACCAGCAAGGTGGTGGGAAAATCGGCTAAGGCATTGGCCACCGAAGAAGGCTTGAAAACGGCCAAAGAACGGATTGATGGCAACTCGCACCAACTCGTCGAATGGGCGAGTGCAGGCCATGTCAGCAAGCCTGGCGACGGGAAAATCGGCCGGGGCATGAAACCGACAAAGGAAAAGATTGTTGGCACCTCGGACCGGCTCTCATAGAATGCGCGTGGACATGGGCTGGGCATGTCCACCAGCAAGGTGGTGGGAAAATCGGCTAAGGGATTGGCCACCGAAGAAGGCTTGGAAACGGCCAATGAATGGATTGTTGGCAACTCGCACCAACTCGTCGAATGGGCGAGTGCTGGCCATGTCAGCAAGCCAAGCGACAGGAAAATCGGCCTGAGCATGAAACCGACCAAGGAACGGATTGTTGGCACCTCGGACCGGCTTTCGTAGAATGCGCGTGGACATGGGCTGGGCATGTCCACCAGCAAGGTGGTGGGAAAATCGGCTAAGGCATTGGCCACCGAAGAAGGATTGAAAACGGCCAATGAACGGATTGTTGGCAACTCGCACCAACTAGTCGAATGGGCGAGTGCTGGGCATGTCAGCAAGCCAGGCGACGGGAAAATCGGCCGGGGCATGAAACCGACCAAGGAACAGATTGTTGGCACCTCGGACCGGCTCTCGTAGAATGCGTGTGGACATGGGCTGGGCATGTGCTCCAGCAAGGTGGTGGGAAAATCGGCTAAGGCATTGCCCACCGAAGAAGGACTGAAAACGGCCAATGAACGGATTGTTGGCAACTCGCACCAACTCGTCGAATGGGCGAGTGCTGGCCATGTCAGTAAGCCAGGCCAAGGGAAACTCGGCCGGGGCATGAAACCGACCAAGGAACGAATTGTTGGCACCTCGGACCAGCTCTCGTAGAATGCGCGTGGACATGGGCTGGGCATGTCCACCAGCAAGGTGGTGGGAAAATTGGCGAAGGCATTGGCCACCGAAGAAGGCTTGAAAACGGCCAATGAACTGATTGTTGGCAACTCGCACCAACTCGTCAAATGGACGATTGCTCACCATGTCAGCAAGCCAGGCGACGGGAAAATCGGCCGGGGCATGAAACCAACCAAGGAACGGATTGTTGGCACCTCGGACAGGCTCTCGTAGAATGCGCGTGGACATGGGCTGGGCATGTCCACCAGCAAGGTGGTGGGAAAATCGGCTAAGGGATTGGCCACCGAAGAAGGCTTGGAAACGGCCAATGAATGGATTGTTGGCAACTCGCACCAAATCGTCGAATGGGCGAGTGCTGGCCATGTCAGCAAGCCAGGCGACGGGAAAATCGGTCGGGGCATGAAACCGACCAAGGAAAAGATTGTTGGCACCTCAGACCGGCTCTCGTAGAATGCGAGTGGACATGGGCTGGGCATGTCCACGAGCAATGTGGTGGGAAAATCGGCTAAGGCATTGGCCACCGAAGAAGGATTGAAAACGGCCAATGAACGGATTGTTGGCAACTCGCACCAACTCGTCGAATGGGCGAGTGCTGGCCATGTCAGCAAGCCAGGCGACGGGAAAATCGGTCGGGGCATGAAACCGACCAAGGAACGGATTGTTGGCACCTCGGACCGGCTCTCGTGGAATGCGCGTGGACATGGGCTGGGCATGTCCACCAGCAAGGTGGTCGGAAAATCGGCGAAAGCATTGGCCACCAAAGAGGGCTTGAAAACGGCCAATGAACGGATTGTTGGCAACTCGCACAAACTCGTCGAATGGGCGAGTGCTGGCCATGTCAGCAAGCCTGGCGACGGGAAAATCGGCCAGGGCATGAAACCGACCAAGGAACGGATTGTTAGCACCTCGGACCGGCTCTCATAGAATGCGCGTGGACATGGGCTGGGCATGTCCACCGGCAAGGTGGTGGGAAAATCGGCTAAGGCGTTGGCCACCGAAGAAGGCTTGAAAACGGCCAATGAACGGATTGTTGGCAACTCGCACCAACTCGTCTAATGGGGAGTGCTGGCCATGTCAGCAAGCCAGGCGATGGGAAAATCGGCCGGGGCATGAAACCGACCAAGGAACGGATTGTTGGCACATCGGACCGGTTCTCCTGGAATGCGCGTGGACATGGGCTGGGCATGTCCACCAGCAAGGTGGTCGGAAAATTGGCGAAGGCATTGGCCACCGAAGAAGGCTTGAAAACGGCCAATGAACGGATTGTTGGCAACTCGCACCAACTCGTCTAATGGGGAGTGCTTCGGATGTCAGCAAGCCAGGCGACGGGAAAATCGGCCGGGGCATGAAACCGACCAAGGAACGGATTGTTGGCACCTCGGACCGGCTCTCGTGGAATGCGCGTGGACATGGGCTGAGCATGTCCACCAGCAAGGTGGTGGGAAAATCGGCTAAGGCATTTGCCACCGAAGAAGGATTGAAGACGACCAACGAACGGATTGTTGGCAACTCGCAGCAACTCGTCGAATGGGCGAGTGCTGGCCATGTCAGCAAGCCAGGCGACGGGAAAATCGGCCTGGGCATGAAACCGACCAAGGAACGGATTGTTGGCACCTCGGACCGGCTTTCGTAGAATGCGCATGGACATGGGCTGGGCATGTCCACCAGCAAGGTGGTGGGTAAATCGGCTAAGGCATTGGCCACCGAAGAAGGATTGAAAACGGCCAATGAACGGATTGTTGGCAACTCGCACCAACTCGTCGAATGGGCGAGTGCTGGCCATGTCAGCAAGCCAGGCGACGGGAAAATCGGCCGGGGCATGAAACCGACCAAGGAACAGATTGTTGGCACCTCGGACCGGCTCTCGTAGAATGCGCGTGGACATGGGCTGGGCATGTCCACCAGCAAGGTGGTGGGAAAATCAGCTAAGGCATTGCCCACCGAAGAAGGACTGAAAACGGCCAATGAACGGATTGTTGGCAACTCGCACCAACTCGTCGAATGGGCGAGTGCTGGCCATGTTAGTAAGCCAGGCGACGGGAAACTCGGCCGGGGCATGAAACCGACCAAGGAACGGATTGTTGGCACCTCGGACCAGCTCTCGTAGAATGCGCGTGGACATGGGCTGGGCATGTCCACCAGCAAGGTGGTGGGAAAATTGGCGAAGGCATTGGCCACCGAAGAAGGCTTGAAAACGGCCAATGAACGGATTGTTGGCAACTCGCACCAACTCGTCTAATGGGGAGTGCTGGCCATGTCAGCAAGCCAGGCGACGGGAAAATAGGCCGGGGCATGAAACCGACCAAGGAACGGATTGTTGGCACCTCGGACCGGCTCTCGTGGAATGCGCGTGGACATGGGCTGAGCATGTCCACCAGCAAGGTGGTGGGAAAATCGGCTAAGGCATTTGCCACCGAAGAAGGATTGAAGACGGCTAACGAACGGATTGTTGGCAACTCGCAGCAACTCGTCGAATGGGCGAGTGCTGGCCATGTCAGCAAGCCAGGCGACGGGAAAATCGGCCTGGGCATGAAACCGACCAAGGAACTGATTGTTGGCACCTCGGACCGGCTTTCGTAGAATGCGCGTGGACATGGGCTGGGCATGTCCACCAGCAAGGTGGTGGGTAAATCGGCTAAGGCATTGGCCACCGAAGAAGGATTGAAAACGGCCAATGAACGGATTGTTGGCAACTCGCACCAACTCGTCGAATGGGCGAGTGCTGGCCATGTCAGCAAGCCAGGCGACGGCAAAATCGGCCGGGGCATGAAACCGACCAAGGAACAGATTGTTGGCACCTCGGACCGGCTCTCGTAGAATGCGCGTGGACATGGGCTGGGCATGTCCACCAGCAAGGTGGTGGGAAAATTGGCTAAGGCATTGCCCACCGAAGAAGGACTGAAAACGGCCAATGAACGGATTGTTGGCAACTCGCACCAACTCGTCGAATGGGCGAGTGCTGGCCATGTCAGTAAGCCAGGCGACGGGAAACTCGGCCGGGGCATGAAACCGACCAAGGAACGGATTGTTGGCACCTCGGACCAGCTCTCGTAGAATGCGCGTGGACATGGGCTGGGCATGTCCACCAGCAAGGTGGTGGGAAAATTGGCGAAGGCATTGGCCACCGAAGAAGGCTTGAAAACGGCCAATGAACTGATTGTTGGCAACTCGCACCAACTCGTCGAATGGACGATTGCTCACCATGTCAGCAAGCCAGGCGACGGGAAAATCGGCCGGGGCATGAAACCAACCAAGGAACGGATTGTTGGCACCTCGGACAGGCTCTCGTAGAATGCGCGTGGACATGGGCTGGGCATGTCCACCAGCAAGGTGGTGGGAAAATCGGCTAAGGCATTGGCCACCGAAGAAGGCTTGAAAACAGCCAATGAACGGATTGATGGCAACTCGCACCAACTCGTCGAATGGCCGAGTGCAGGCCATGTCAGCAAGCCTGGCGACGGGAAAATCGGCCGGGGCATGAAACCGACAAAGGAAAAGATTGTTGGCACCTCGGACCGGCTCTCATAGAATGCGCGTGGACATGGGCTGGGCATGTCCGCCAGCAAGGTGGTGGGAAAATCGGCTAAGGGATTGGCCACCGAAGAAGGCTTGGAAACGGCCAATGAATGGATTGTTGGCAACTCGCACCAACTCGTCGAATGGGCGAGTGCTGGCCATGTCAGCAAGCCAGGCGACGGGAAAATCGGTCGGGGCATCAAACCGACCAAGGAAAAGATTGTTGGCACCTCAGACCGGCTCTCGTAGAATGCGCGTGGACATGTGCTGGGCATGTCCACCAGCAAGGTGGTGGGAAAATCGGCTAAGGCATTGGCCACCGAAGAAGGATTGAAAACGGCCAATGAACGGATTGTTTGCAACTCGCACCAACTCGTCGAATGGGCGAGTGCTGGCCATGTCAGCAAGCCAGGCGACGGGAAAATCGGTCGGGGCATGAAACCGACCAAGGAACGGATTGTTGGCACCTCGGACCGGCTCTCGTGGAATGCGCGTGGACATGGGCTGGGCATGTCCACCAGCAAGGTGGTCGGAAAATCGGCGAAAGCATTGGCCACCGAAGAGGGCTTGAAAACGGCCAATGAACGGATTGTTGGCAACTCACACAAACTCGTCGAATGGGCGAGTGCTGGCCACGACAGCAAGCCTGGCGACGGGAAAATCGGCCGGGGCATGAAACCGACCAAGGAACGGATTGTTAGCACCTCGGACCGGCTCTCGTAGAATGCGCGTGGACATGGGCTGGGCATGTCCACCAGCAAGGTGGTGGGAAAATCGGCTAAGGCATTGGCCACCGAAGAAGGACTGAAAACGGCCAATGAACGGATTGTTGGCAACTCGCACCAACTCGTCGAATGGGCGAGTGCTGGCCATGTCAGTAAGCCAGGCGACGGGAAACTTGGCCGGGGCATAAAACCGACCAACGAACGGATTGTTGGCACCTCGGACCGGCTCTCATAGAATGCGCGTGGACATGGGCTGGGCATGTCCACCAGCACGGTGGTGGGAAAATGGGCGAAAGCATTGGCCACCGAAGAAGGCTTGAAAACGGCCAATGAACGGATTGTTGGCAACTCGCACCAACTCGTCGAATGGGCGAGTGCTGGCCATGTCAGCAAGCCTGGCGACGGGGAAATCGGCCGGGCATGAAACCGACCAAGGAACGGATTGCTGGCACCTCGGACCGGCTCTCGTAGAATGCGCGTGGACATGGGCAGGGCATGTCCACCAGCAAGGTGGTGGGAAAATCGGCGAAAGCATTGGCCACCGAAGAAGGCTTGAAAACGGCCAATGAACGGATTGTTGGCAACTCGCACCAACTCGTCGAATGGGCGAGTGCTGGCCATGTCAGCAAGCCTAGCGACGGGAAAATCGGCCGGGGCATGAAACCGACCAAGGAAAAGATTGTTGGCAACTCGAACCGGCTCTCATAGAATGCGCGTGGACATGGGCTGGGCATGTCCACCAGCAAGGTGGTGGGAAAATTGGCGAAGGCATTGGCCACCGAAGAAGGCTTGAAAACGGCCAATGAACGGATTGTTGGCAACTCGCACCAACTCGTCGAATGGGCGAGTGCTGGCCATGTCAGCAAGCCAGGCGACGGGAAAATCGGCCGGGGCATGAAACCGACCAAGGAACGGATTGTTGGCACCTCGGACCGGCTCTCATGGAATGCGCGTGGACATGGGCTGGGCATGTCCACAACAAGGTGGTGGGAAAATCGGCAAAAGCATTGGCCACCGAAGAAGGCTTGAAAACGGCCAACGAACGGATTGTTGGCAACTCGCACCAACTCGTCGAATGGGCGAGTGCTGGCCATGTGAGCAAGCCTGGCGACGGGAAAATCGGCCGGGGCATGAAACCGACCAAGGAAAAGATTGTTGGTACCTCGGACCGGCTCTCATAGAATGCGCGTGGACATGGGCTGGGCATGTCCACTAGCAAGGTGGTGGGAAAATTGGCGAAGGCATTGGCCACCGAAGAAGACTTGAAAACGGCCAATGAACGGATTATTGGCAACTCGCACCAACTCGTCGAATGGGCGAGTGCTGGCCATGTCAACAAGCCAGGCGACGGGAAAATCGACCGGGGCATGAAACCGACCAAGGAAAAGATTGTTGGCGCCTCGGACCAGCTCTCGTAGAATGCGCGTGGACATGGGCTGGGCATGTCCACCGGCAAGGTGGTGGGAAAATCGGCTAAGGCGTTGGCCACCGAAGAAGGCTTGAAAACGGCCAATGAACGGATTGTTGGCAACTCGCACCAACTCGTCTAATGGGGAGTGCTGGCCATGTCAGCAAGCCAGGCGATGGGAAAATCGGCCGGGGCATGAAACCGACCAAGGAACGGATTGTTGGCACCTCGGACCGGCTCTCGTGGAATGCGCGTGGACATGGGCTGGGCATGTCCACCAGCAAGGTGGTCGGAAAATTGGCGAAGGCATTGGCCACCGAAGAAGGCTTGAAAACGGCCAATGAACGGATTGTTGGCAACTCGCACCAACTCGTCTAATGGGGAGTGCTGGCCATGTCAGCAAGCCAGGCGACGGGAAAATCGGCCGGGGCATGAAACCGACCAAGGAACGGATTGTTGGCACCTCGGACCGGCTCTCGTGGAATGCGCGTGGACATGGGCTGGGCATGTCCACCAGCAAGGTGGTGGGAAAATCGGCTAAGGCATTTGCCACCGAAGAAGGATTGAAGACGGCCAACGACCGGATTGTTGGCAACTCGCAGCAACTCATCGAATGGGCGAGTGCTGGCCATGTCAGCAAGCCAGGCGACGGGAAAATTGGCCTGGGCATGAAACCGACCAAGGAACGGATTGTTGGCACCTCGGACCGGCTTTTGTAGAATGCGCGTGGACATGGGCTAGGCATGTCCACCAGCAAGGTGGTGGGTAAATCGGCTAAGGCATTGGCCACCGAAGAAGGATTGAAAACGGCCAATGAACGGATTGTTGGCAACTCGCACCAACTCGTCGAATGGGCGAGTGCTGGCCATGTCAGCAAGCCAGGCGACGGGAAAATCGGGCGGGGCATGAAACCGACCAAGGAACAGATTGTTGGCACCTCGGACCGGCTCTCGTAGAATGCGCATGGACATGGGCTGGGCATGTCCACCAGCAAGGTGGTGGGAAAATCGGCTAAGGCATTGCCCACCAAAGAAGGACTGAAAACGGCCAATGAACGGATTGTTGGCAACTCGCACCAACTCGTCGAATGGGCGAGTGCTGGCCATGTCAGTAAGCCAGGCGACGGGAAACTCGGCCGGGGCATGAAACCGACCAAGGAACAGATTGTTGGCACCTCGGACCAGCTCTCGTAGAATGCGCGTGGACATGGGCTGGGCATGTCTACCAGCAAGGTGGTGGGAAAATGGGCGAAAGCATTGGCCACTGAAGAAGGCTTGAAAACGGCCGATGAACGGATTGTTGGCAACTCGCACCAACTCGTCGAATGGGCGAGTGCTGGCCATGTCAGCAAGCCTAGCGACGGGAAAATCGGCCGGGGCATGAAACCGACCAAGGAAAAGATTGTTGGCAACTCGAACCGGCTCTCATAGAATGCGCGTGGACATGGGCTGGGCATGTCCACCAGCAAGGTGGTGGGAAAATTGGCGAAGGCATTGGCCACCGAAGAAGGCTTGAAAACGGCGAATGAACGGATTGTTGGCAACTCGCACCAACTCGTCGAATGGGCGAGTGCTGGCCATGTCAGCAAGCCAGGCGACGGGAAAATCGGCCGGGGCATGAAACCGACCAAGGAACGGATTGTTGGCACCTCGGACCGGCTCTCGTAGAATGCGCGTGGACATGGGCTGCGCATCTCCACCAGCAAGGTGGTGGGAAAATCGGCTAAGGCATTGGCCACCGAAGAAGGCTTGAAAACGGCCAATGAACGGATTGTTGGCAACTCGCACCAACTCGTCTAATGGGCTAGTGCTGGCCATGACAGCAAGCCAGGTGACGGGAAAATCGGCCGGGGCATGAAACCGACCAAGGAACGGATTGTTGGCACCTCGGACCGGCTCTCATGGAATGCGCGTGGACATGGGCTGGGCATGTCCACCAACAAGGTGGTGGGAAAATCGGCAAAAGCATTGGCCACCGAAGAAGGCTTGAAAACGGCCAACGAACGGATTGTTGGCAACTCGCACCAACTCGTCGAATGGGCGAGTGCTGGCCATGTGAGCAAGCCTGGCGACGGGAAAATCGGCCGGGGCATGAAACCGACCAAGGAAAAGATTGTTGGTACCTCGGACCGGCTCTCATAGAATGCGCGTGGACATGGGCTGGGCATGTCCACTAGCAAGGTGGTGGGAAAATTGGCGAAGGCATTGGCCACCGAAGAAGACTTGAAAACGGCCAATGAACGGATTATTGGCAACTCGCACCAACTCGTCGAATGGGCGAGTGCTGGCCATGTCAACAAGCCAGGCGACGGGAAAATCGACCGGGGCATGAAACCGACCAGAGAAAAGATTGTTGGCGCCTCGGACCAGCTCTCGTAGAATGCGCGTGGACATGGGCTGGGCATGTCCACCGGCAAGGTGGTGGGAAAATCGGCTAAGGCATTGGCCACCGAAGAAGGCTTGAAAACGGCCAATGAACGGATTGTTGGCAACTCGCACCAACTCGTCTAATGGGGAGTGCTGGCCATGTCAGCAAGCCAGGCGATGGGAAAATCGGCCGGGGCATGAAACCGACCAAGGAACGGATTGTTGGCACCTCGGACCGGCTCTCGTGGAATGCGCGTGGACATGGGCTGGGCATGTCCACCAGCAAGGTGGTCGGAAAATTGGCGAAGGCATTGGCCACCGAAGAAGGCTTGAAAACGGCCAATGAACGGATTGTTGGCAACTCGCACCAACTCGTCTAATGGGGAGTGCTGGCCATGTCAGCAAGCCAGGCGACGGGAAAATCGGCCGGGGCATGAAACCGACCAAGGAACGGATTGTTGGCACCTCGGACCGGCTCTCGTGGAATGCGCGTGGACATGGGCTGGGCATGTCCACCAGCAAGGTGGTGGGAAAATCGGCTAAGGCATTTGCCACCGAAGAAGGATTGAAGACGGCCAACGACCGGATTGTTGGCAACTCGCAGCAACTCATCGAATGGGCGAGTGCTGGCCATGTCAGCAAGCCAGGCGACGGGAAAATTGGCCTGGGCATGAAACCGACCAAGGAACGGATTGTTGGCACCTCGGACCGGCTTTTGTAGAATGCGCGTGGACATGGGCTAGGCATGTCCACCAGCAAGGTGGTGGGTAAATCGGCTAAGGCATTGGCCACCGAAGAAGGATTGAAAACGGCCAATGAACGGATTGTTGGCAACTCGCACCAACTCGTCGAATGGGCGAGTGCTGGCCATGTCAGCAAGCCAGGCGACGGGAAAATCGGGCGGGGCATGAAACCGACCAAGGAACAGATTGTTGGCACCTCGGACCGGCTCTCGTAGAATGCGCATGGACATGGGCTGGGCATGTCCACCAGCAAGGTGGTGGGAAAATCGGCTAAGGCATTGCCCACCAAAGAAGGACTGAAAACGGCCAATGAACGGATTGTTGGCAACTCGCACCAACTCGTCGAATGGGCGAGTGCTGGCCATGTCAGTAAGCCAGGCGACGGGAAACTCGGCCGGGGCATGAAACCGACCAAGGAACGGATTGTTGGCACCTCGGACCAGCTCTCGTAGAATGCGCGTGGACATGGGCTGGGCATGTCTACCAGCAAGGTGGTGGGAAAATGGGCGAAAGCATTGGCCACTGAAGAAGGCTTGAAAACGGCCGATGAACGGATTGTTGGCAACTCGCACCAACTCGTCGAATGGGCGAGTGCTGGCCATGTCAGCAAGCCTGGCGATGGGAAAATCGGCCGGGGCATGAAATTGACCAAGGAAAAGATTGTTCGCACGTCGGACCGGCTCTCATAGAATGCGCGTGGACATGGGCTGGGCATACCCACCAGCAAGGTGGTGGGAAAATTGGCGAAGGCATTGGCCACCGAAGAAGGCTTGAAAACGGCCAATGAACGGATTGTTGGCAACTCGCACCAACTCGTCGAATGGACGATTGCTCACCATGTCAGCAAGCCAGGCGACGGGAAAATCGGCCGGGGCATGAAACCAACCAAGGAACGGATTGTTGGCACGTCGGACAGGCTCTCGTAGAATGCGCGTGGACATGGGCTGGGCATGTCCACCAGCAAGGTGGTGGGAAAATCGGCTAAGGCATTGGCCACCGAAGAAGGCTTGAAAACGGCCAATGAATGGATTGTTGGCAACTCGCACCAACTCGTCGAATGGGCGAGTGCTGGCCATGTCAGCAAGCCAGGCAACGGGAAAATCGGTCGGGGCATGAAACCGACAAAGGAAAAGATTGTTGGCACCTCAGACCGGCTCTCGTAGAATGCGCGTGGACATGGGCTGGGCATGTCCACCAGCAAGGTGGTGGTAAAATCGGCTAAGGCATTGGCCACCGAAGAAGGATTGAAAACGGCCAATGAACGGATTGTTGGCAACTCGCACCAACTCGTCGAATGGGCGAGTGCTGGCCATGTCAGCAAGCCAGGCGACGGGAAAATCGGTCGGGGCATGAAACCGACCAAGGAACGGATTGTTGGCACCTCGGACCGGCTCTCGTGGAATGCGCGTGGACATGGGCTGGGCATGTCCACCAGCAAGGTGGTCGGAAAATCGGCGAAAGCATTGGCCACCGAAGAGGGCTTGAAAACGGCCAATGAACGGATTGTTGGCAACTCGCACAAACTCGTCGAATGGGCGAGTGCTGGCCATGTCAGCAAGCCTGGCGACGAGAAAATCGGCCGGGGCATGAAACCGACCAAGGAACGGATTGTTAGCACCTCGAACCGGCTCTCGTAGAATGCGCGTGGACATGGGCTGGGCATGTCCACCAGCAAGGTGGTGGGAAAATCGGCTAAGGCATTGGCCACCGAAGAAGGACTGAAAACGGCCAATGAACGGATTGTTGGCAACTCGCACCAACTCGTCGAATGGGCGAGTGCTGGCCATGTCAGTAAGCCAGGCGGCGGGAAACTTGGCCGGGGCATAAAACCGACCAACGAACGGATTGTTGGCACCTCGGACCGGCTCTCATAGAATGCGCGTGGACATGGGCTGGGCATGTCCACCAGCAAGGTGGTGGGAAAATGGGCGAAAGCATTGGCCACCGAAGAAGGCTTGAAAACGGCCAATGAACGGATTGTTGGCAACTCGCACCAACTCGTCGAATGGGCGACTGCTGGCCATGTCAGCAAGCCTGGCGACGGGAAAATCGGCCGGGGCATGAAACCGGCCAAGGAATGGATTGTTGGCACCTCGGACCGGCTCTCGGGGAATGCGCGTGGACATGGGCTGGGCATGTCCACCAGCAAGGTGGCCGGAAAATCGGCGAAAGCATTGGCCACCGAAGAGGGCTTGAAAACGGCCAATGAACGGATTGTTGGCAACTCGCACAAACTCGTTGAACGGGCGAGTGCTGGCCATGTCAGCAAGCCTGGCGACGGGAAAATCGGCCGGGGCATGAAACCGACCAAGGAACGGATTGTTAGCACCTCGAACTGGCTCTCGAAGAATGCGCGTGGACATGGGCTGGGCATGTCCACCAGCAAGGTGGTGGGAAAGTCGGCTAAGGCATTGGCCACCGAAGAAGGACTGAAAACGACCAATGAACGGATTGTTGGCAACTCGCACCAACTCGTCGAATGGGCGAGTGCTGGCCATGTCAGTAAGCCAGGCGACGGGAAACTTGGCCGGGACATAAAACCGACCAACGAACGGATAGTTGGCACCTCGGACCGGCTCTCATAGAATGCGCGTGGACATGGGCTGGGCATGTCCACCAGCAAGGTGGTGGGAAAATGGGCGAAAGCATTCGCCACCGAAGAAGGCTTGAAAACGGCCAATGAACGGATTGTTGGCAACTCGCACCAACTCGTCGAATGGGCGAGTGCTGGCCATGTCAGCAAGCCTGGCGACGGGAAAATCGGCCGGGGCATGAAACCGACCAAGGAAAAGATTGTTGGCACCTCAGACCGGCTCTCGTAGAATGCGCGTGGACATGGGCTGGGCATGTCCACCAGCAAGGTGGTGGGAAAATTGGCGAAGGCTTTGGCCACCGAAGAAGGCTTGAAAACGGCCAATGAACGGATTGTTGGCAACTCGCACCAACTCGTCGAATGGGCGAGTGCTGGCCATGTCAGCAAGCCAGGCGACGGGAAAATCGGCCGGGGCATGAAACCGACCAAGGAACGGATTGTTGCCACCTCGGACCGGCTCTCGTAGAATGCGCGTGGACATGGGCTGGGCATGTCCACCAGCAAGGTGGTGGGAAAATCGGCGAAAGCATTGGCCACCGAAGAGGGCTTGAAAACGGTCAATGAACGGATTGTTGGCAACTCGCACCAACTCGTCGAATGGGCGAGTGCTGGTCATGTCAGCAAGCCTAGCGACGGCAAAATCGGCCGGGGCATGAAACCGAACAAGGAAAAGATTGTTGGCAACTCAGACCGGCTCTCGTAGAATGCGCGTGGACATGGGCTGGGCATGTCCACCAGCAAGGTGGTGGGAAAATTGGCGAAGGCTTTGGCCACCGAAGAAGGCTTGAAAACGGCCAATGAACGGATTGTTGGCAACTCGCACCAACTCGTCGAATGGGCGAGTGCTGGCCATGTCGGCAAGCCAGGCGACGGGAAAATCGGCCGGGGCATGAAACCGACCAAGGAACGGATTGTTGGCACCTCGGACCGGCTCTCGTAGAATGCGCGTGGACATGGGCTGCGCATCTCCACCAGCAAGGTGGTGGGAAAATCGGCTAAGGCATTGGCCACCGAAGAAGGCTTGAAAACGGCCAATGAACGGATTGTTGGCAACTCGCACCAACTCGTCTAATGGGCTAGTGCTGGCCATGACAGCAAGCCAGGCGACGGGAAAATCGGCCGGGGCATGAAACCGACCAAGGAACGGATTGTTGGCACCTCGGACCGGCTCTCGTGGAATGCGCGTGGACATGGGCTGGGCATGTCCACCAACAAGGTGGTGGGAAAATCGGCAAAAGCATTGGCCACCGAAGAAGGCTTGAAAACGGCCAACGAACGGATTGTTGGCAACTCGCACCAACTCGTCGAATGGGCGAGTGCTGGCCATGTGAGCAAGCCTGGCGACGGGAAAATCGGCCGGGGCATGAAACCGACCAAGGAAAAGATTGTTGGTACCTCGGACCGGCTCTCATAGAATGCGCGTGGACATGGGCTGGGCATGTCCACCAGCAAGGTGGTGGGAAAATTGGCGAAGGCATTGGCCACCGAAGAAAACTTGAAAACGGCCAATGAACGGATTATTGGCAACTCGCACCAACTCGTCGAATGGGCGAGTGCTGGCCATGTCAACAAGCCAGGCGACGGGAAAATCGACCGGGGCATGAAACCGACCAAGGAAAAGATTGTTGGCACCTCGGACCAGCTCTCGTAGAATGTGCGTGGACATGGGCTGGGCATGTCCACCGGCAAGGTGGTGGGAAAATCGGCTAAGGCGTTGGCCACCAATGAACGGATTGTTGGCAACTCGCACCAACTCGTCTAATGGGGAGTGCTGGCCATGTCAGCAAGCCAGGCGATGGAAAAATCGGCCGGGGCATGAAACCGACCAAGGAACGGATTGTTGGCACCTTGGACCGGCTCTCGTGGAATGCGCGTGGACATGGGCTGGGCATGTCCACCAGCAAGGTGGTCGGAAAATTGGCGAAGGCATTGGCCACCGAAGAAGGCATGAAAACGGCCAATGAACGGATTGTTGGCAACTCGCACCAACTCGTCTAATGGGGAGTGCTGGCCATGTCAGCAAGCCAGGCGACGGGAAAATCGGCCGGGGCATGAAACCGACCAAGGAACGGATTGTTGGCACCTCGGACCGGCTCTCGTGGAATGCGCGTGGACACGGGCTGGGCATGTCCACTAGCAAGGTGGTCGGAAAATCGGCGAAAGCATTGGCCACCGAAGAGGGCTTGAAAACGGCCAATGAACGGATTGTTGGCAACTCGCACAAACTCGTCGAATGGGCGAGTGCTGGCCATGTCAGCAAGCCTGGCGACGGGAAAATCGGCCGGGGCATGAAACCGACCAAGGAAAAGATTGTTGCCACCTCGGACCGGCTCTCGTAGAATGCGCGTGGACACGGGCTGGGCATGTCCACCAGCAAGGTGGTGGGAAAATCGGCTAAGGCATCTGCCACCGAAGAAGGCTTGAAAACGGCCAATGAATGGATTGTTGGCAACTCGCACCTACTCGTTGAATGGGCGAGTGCTGGCCATGTCAGCAAGCCAGGCGACGGGAAAATCGGCCGGGGCATGAAACCGACCAAGGAACGGATTGTTGGCACCTCGGACCGGCTCTGGTAGAATGCGCGTGGACATGGGCTGGGCATGTCCACCAGCAAGGTGGTGGGAAAATGGGCGAAAGCATTGGCCACCGAAGAAGGCTTGAAAACGGCCAATGAACGGATTGTTGGCAACTCGCACCAACTCGTCAAATGGGCGAGTGCTGGCCATGTCAGCAAGCCAGGCGACGGGAAAATCGGCCGGGGCATGAAACCGACCAAGGAACGGATTGTTGGCACCTCGGACTGGCTCTCGTAGAATGCGCATGGACATGGGCTGGGCATGTCCACTAGCAACGTGGTGGGAAAATCAGCTAAGGCATTGGCCACCGAAGAAGGTTTGGAAACGGCTAATGAACGGATTGTTTGCAACTCGTACCAACCCGTCGAATGGGCGAGTGCCGGCCATGTCAGCAAGCCAGGCGACGGGAAAATCGGCCAGGGCATAAAACCGACCAAGGAACGGATTGTTGGCACCTCGGATCGGCTCTTGTAGAATGCGCGTGGACATGGGCTGGGCATGTCTACCAGCAAGGTGGTGGGAAAATCGGCTAAGGCATTGGCCACCGAAGAAGGATTGAAAATGGCCAATGAACGGATTGTTGGCAACTCGCACCAACTCGTCGAATGGGCGAGTGCTGGCCATGTCAGCAAGCCAGGCGACGGGAAAATCGGCCGGGGCATAAAACCGACCAAGAAACGAATTGTTGGCACCTCGGACCGGCACTCGTAGAATGCGCGTTGATATGGGCTGGGCATGTCCACCAGCAAGGTGGTGGGAAAATCGGCTAAGGCATTGGCCACCGAAGAAGGCTTGAAAATGGCCAATGAACGGATTGTTGGCAACTCGCACCAACTCGTCGAATGGGCAAGTGCTGGCCATGTCAGCAAGCCAGGCGACGGGAAACTCGGCCGGGGCATGAAACCGACCAAGGAACGAATTGTTGGCACCTCCGACCGGCTCTCGTAGAATGTGCGTGGACATGGGCTGGGCATGTCCACCAGCAAGGTGGTGGGAAAATCGGCGAAAGCATTGGCCACCGAAGAACGCTTGAAAACGGCCAACGAACGGATTGTTGGCAACTAGCACCAACTCGTCGAATGGGGGAGTGCTGGCCATGTCAGCAAGCCTGGCGACGGGAAAACCGGCCGGGGCATGAAACCAACCAAGGAAAAGATTGTTGGCACCTCGGACCGGCTCTCATAGAATGCGCGTGGACATGGGCTGGGCATGTCCACCAGCATGGTGGTAGGAAAATTGGCGAAGGCATTGGCCACCGAAGAAGGCTTGAAAACGGCCAATGAACGGATTGTTGGCAACTCGCACCAACTCGTCGAATGGGCGAGTGCTGGCCATGTCAGCAAGCCAGGCGATGGGAAAATCGGCCGGGGCATGAAACCGACCAAGGAACAGATTGTTGGCACCTCGGACCGGCTCTCGTAGTATGCGCGTGGGCATGGGCTGGGCATGTCCACCAGCAAGGTGGTGCGAAAAGCGGCTAAGGCATTGGCCACCGAAGAAGGCTTGGAAACGGCCAACGAACGGATTGTTGGCAACTCGCACCAACTCGTCGAATGGGCGAGTGCTGGCCATGTCAGCAAGCCAGGCGATGGGAAAATCGGCCGGGGCACGAAACCGACCAAGGAACGAATTGTTGGGACCTAGGACCGGCTCTCGTAGAATGCGCGTGGACATGGGCTGGGCATGTACACCGGCAAGGTGGTGGGAAAATCGGCTAAGGCATTGGCCACCGAAGAAGGCTTGAAAACGGCCAATGAACGGATTGTTGGTAACTCGCACCAACTCGTCCAATGGGCGAGTGCTGGCCATGTCAGCAAGCCAGGCGACGGAAAACTCGGCCGGGGCATGAAACCGACCAAGGAACGAATTGTTGGCACCTCCGACCGGCTCTGGTAGAATGCGCGTGGACATGGGCTGGGCATGTCCACCAGCAAGGTGGTGGGAAAACCGGCGAAAGCATTGGCCACCGAAGAAGGCTTGAAAACGGGCAATGAACGGATTGTTGGCAACTCGCACCAACTCATCGAATGGGCGAGTGCTGGCCATGTCAGCAAGCCTGGCGACGGGAAAATCGGCCGGGGCATGAAACCGACCAAGGAAAAGATTGTTGGCACCTCGGACCGGCTCTCATAGAATGCGCGTGGACATGGGCTGGGCATCTCCACCAGCAAGGTGGTGGGAAAATTGGCGAAGGCATTGGCCACCGAAGAAGGCTTGAAAACGGCCAATGAACGGATTGTTGGCAACTCGCACCAACTCGTCGAATGGGCGAGTGCTGGCCATGTCAGCAAGCCAGGCGACGGGAAAATCGGCCGAGGCATGAAATCGACCAAGGAACGGATTGTTGGCACCTCGGACCGGCTCTCGTAGAATGCGCGTGGACATGGGCTGGGCATGTCTACCAGCAAGGTGGCGGGAAAATCGGCGAAAGCATTGGCCACCGAAGAAGGCTTGAAAACGGCCAACGAATGGATTGTTGGCCACTCGCACCAACTCGTCGAATGGGCGAGTGCTGGCCTTGTCAGCAAGCCAGGCGACGGGAAACTTGGCCGGGGCATGAAACTGACCAAGGAACGAGTTGTTGGCACCTCTGACCGACTCTCGTAGAATGCGCGTGGACATGGGCTGGGCATGTCGCCCAGCAAGGTGGTGGGAAAATCGGGTAAGGCATTGGCCACCGAAGAAGGCTTGAAAATGGCGAGTGAACGGATTGTTGGCAACTCGCACCAACTCGTCGAATGGGCCAGTTCTGGCCATGTCAGCAAGCCAGGCGACGGGAAAATCGGCCGGGGCATGAAACCGTCCAAGGAACGGATTGTTGGCACCTCGGACCGACTCTCGTAGAATGCTCGTGGACACGGGCTGGGCATGTCCACCAGCAAGGTGGCGGGAAAATCGGCTAAGGCATTGGCCACCGAAGAAGGCTTGAAAACGGCCAATGAACGGATTGTTGGCAACTCGTACCAACCCGTCGAATGTGCGAGTGCTGGCCATGTCAGCAAGCCAGGCGACGGGAAAATCGGCCGGGGCATGAAACCGACCAAGGAACGGATTGTTGGCACCTCGGACCGGCTCTCGTAGAATGCGCGTGGAGATGGGTTGGGCATGTCCACCAGCAAGGTGGTGGGAAAATCGGCGAAAGCATTGGCCACCGAAGAAGGCTTGAAAATGGCCAATGAACGGATTGTTGGCAACTCGCACCAACTCGTCGAATGGGCGACTGCTGGCCATGTCAGCAAGCCTGGCGACGGGAAAATTGGCCGGGTCATGAAACCGACCAAGGAACGGATTGTTGGCACCTCGGACCGGCTCTCGTAGAATGCGCGTGGACATGGGCTGGGCATGTCCACCAGCAAGGTGGTGGGAAAATAGGCTAAGGCATTGGCCACCGAAGAAGGCTTGAAAACGGCCAATGAACGGATTGTTGGCAACTCGCACAAACTCGTCGAATGGGCGAGTGCAGGCCATGTCAGCAAGCCTGGAGACGGGAAAATCGGCCGGGCATGAAACCGACCAAGGAACAGATTATTGGCACCTCGGACCAACTCTCGTAGAGTGCGCGTGGACATGGGCTGGGCATGTCCACCAGCAAGGTGGTGGGAAAATCGGCTAAGGCTTTGGCCACCGAAGAAGGCTTGAAAACGGCCAATGAACGGATTGTTGGCAACTCCCACCAACTTGTCGAATGGGCGAGTGCTGGCCATGTCAGCAAGCCTGGCGACGGGAAAATCGGCCGGGAATATAACCGACAAAGGAACAGATTATTGGCACCTCGGACTGGCTCTCGTAGAGTGCGCGTGGACATGGGCTGGGCATGTCCACCAGCAAGGTGGTGGGAAAATCGGCTAAGGCATTGGCCACCGAAGAAGGCTTGAAAACGGCCAATGAACGGATTGTTGGCAACTCCCACCAACTCGTCGAATGGGCGAGTGCTGGCCATGTCAGCAAGCCAGGCGATGGGAAACTCGGCCGGGGCATAAAACCGACCAAGGAACGGATTGTTGGCACCTCGGACTGGCTCTCGTAGAATGCGCGTAGACAAGGCCTGGGCATGTCCACCAGCGAGGTGGTGGGAAAATCGGCTAAGGCATTGGCCACCGAAGAAGGCTTGGAAACGGCCCATGAACGGATTGTTGGCAACTCGCACCAACTCGTCGAATGGGCGAGTGCTGGCCATGTCAGCAAGCCAGGCGACGGGAAAATCGGCCGGGGCATGAAACCGACCAAGGAACGGATTGTTGGCACCTCGGACCGACACTCGTAGAATGCGCGTGGACATGGGCTGGGCATGTCCGCCAGCAAGGTGGTGGGAAACTCGGCTAAGGCATTGGCCACCGAAGAAGGCTTCAAAATGGCCAATGAACGGATTGTTGCCAACTCGCACCAACTCGTCGAATGGGCGAGTGGTGGCCATGTCAGCAAGCCAGGCGATGGGAAAATCGGCCGGGGCATGAAACCGAGCAAGGAACAGATTGTTGGCACCTCGGACCGGTTCTCGTAGAATGCGCGTGGACATGGGCTGGGCATGTCCACCAGCAAGGTGGTGGGAAAATCGGCTAAGGCATTGGCCACCGAATAAGGCAAACGGCCAATGAACGGATTGTTGGCAACTCGCACCAGCTTGTCGAATGGGCGAGTGCTGGCCATGTCAGCAAGCCAGGCGACGGGAAAATCGACCGGGGCATGAAACCGGCCAAGGAACAGATTATTGGCACCTCGGACCGGTCTCGTAGAAATGCGCGTGGACATGGGCTGGGCATGTCCACCAGCAAGGTGGTGGGAAAATCGGCTAAGGCATTGGCCACCGAAGAAGTCTTGAAAACGGCCAATGAGCGGATTGTTGGCAACTCGCACCAACTTGTCGAATGGGCGACTGCTGGCCATGTCAACAAGCCAGGCGACGGGAAAATCGAACTGGGCATGAAACCGACCAAGGAACGGATTGTAGGCACCTCGGACCGGCTCTCGTAGAATGCGCGTGGACATGGGCTGGGCATGTCCACCAGCAAGGTGTTGGAAAATCAGCTAAGGCATTGGCCACCGAAGAAGGCTTGAAAACGGCCAATGAACGGATTGTTGGCAACTCGCACCAACTCGTCGAATGGGCGAGTGGTGGCCATGTCAGCAAGCCAGTTGACGGGAAAATCGGCCGGGGCATGAAACCGACCAAGGAACGGATTGTTGGCACCTCGGACTGGCTCTCGTAGAATGCGCGTGGACATGGGCTGGGCATGTCCACCAGCAAGGTGGTGGGAAAATCGGCTAAGGCATTGGCCACCGAAGAAGGCTTGAAAACGGCCAATGAAGGGATTGTTGGCAACTCGTACCAACTCGTCGAATGGGCGAGTGCTGGCCATGTCAGCAAGCCAGGCGACGGGAAAATCGGCCGGGGCATGAAACCGACCAAGGAACGGATTGTTGGCACCTCGGACCGGCACTCGTAGAATGCGCGTGGACATGGGCTGGGCATGTCCGCCAGCAAGGTGGTGGGAAACTCGGCTAAGGCATTGGCCACCGAAGAAGGCTTCAAAATGGCCAATGAACGGATTGTTGCCAACTCGCACCAACTCGTCGAATGGACGAGTGGTGGCCATGTCAGCAAGCCAGGCGACGGGAAAATCGGCCGGGGCATCAAACCGAGCAAGGAACGGATTGTTGGCACCTCGGACCGGTTCTCGTAGAATGCGCGTGGACATGGGCTGGGCATGTCCACCAGCAAGGTGGTGGGAAAATCGGCTAAGGCATTGGCCACCGAAGAAGGCAAACAGCCAATGAACGGATTGTTGGCAACTCGCACCAGCTTGTCGAATGGGCGAGTGCTGGCCATGTCAGCAAGCCAGGTGACGGGAAAATCGACCGGGGCATGAAACCGACCAAGGAACAGATTATTGGCACCTCGGACCGGTCTCGTAGAAATGCGCGTGGGCATGGGCTGGGCATGTCCACCAGCAAGGTGGTGGGAAAATCGGCTAAGGCATTGGCCACCGAAGAAGTCTTGAAAACGGCCAATGAGCGGATTGTTGGCAACTCGCACCAACTTGTCGAATGGGCGACTGCTGGCCATGTCAACAAGCCAGGCGACGGGAAAATCGAACTGGGCATGAAATCGACCAAGAAACGGATTGTTGGCACCTCGGACCGGCTCTCGTAGAATGCGCGTGGACATGGGCTGGGCATGTCCACCAGCAAGGTGGTGGGAAAATCAGCAAAGGCATTGGCCACCGAAGAAGGCTTGAAAACGGCCAATGAACGGATTGTTGGCAACTCGCACCAACTCGTCGAATGGGTGAGTGGTGGCCATGTCAGCAAGCCAGTTGACGGGAAAATCGGCCGGGGCATGAAACCGACAAACGAACGGATTGTTGGCACCTCGGACCGGATCTCGTAGTATGCGCGTGGACATGGGCTGGGCATGTCCACCAGCAAGGTGGTGGGAAAATCGGCTAAGGCATTGGCCACCGAAGAAGGCTTGAAAACGGCCAATGAATGGATTGTTGGCAACTCGTACCAACTCGTCGAATGGGCGAGTGCTGGCCATGTCAGCAAGCCAGGCGACGGGAAAATCGGCCGGGGCATGAAACCGACCAAGGAACGGATTGTTGGCACCTCGGACCGGCACTCGTAGAATGCGCGTGGACATGGGCTGGGCATGTCCGCTAGCAAGGTGGTGGGAAACTCGGCTAAGGCATTGGCCACCGAAGAAGGCTTCAAAATGGCCAATGAACGGATTGTTGCCAACTCGCACCAACTCGTCGAATGGGCGAGTGGTGGCCATGTCAGCAAGCCAGGCGACGGGAAAATCGGCCGGGGCATGAAACCGAGCAAGGAACGGATTGTTGGCACCTTGGACCGGTTCTCGTAGAATGCGCGTGGACATGGGCTGGGCATGTCCACCAGCAAGGTGGTGGGAAAATCGGCTAAGGCATTGGCCACCGAAGAAGGCAAACGGCCAATGAACGGATTGTTGGCAACTCGCACCAGCTTGTCGAATGGGCGAGTGCTGGCCATGTCAGCAAGCCAGGTGACGGGAAAATCGACCGGGGAATGAAACCGACCAAGGAACGGATTGTTGGCACCTCGGACCGGTCTCGTACAAATGCGAGTGGACATGGGCTGGGCATGTCCACCAGCAAGGTGGTGGGAAAATCGGCTAAGGCATTGGCCACCGAAGAAGTCTTGAAAACGGCCAATGAGCGGATTGTTGGCAACTCGCACCAACTTGTTGAATGGGCGAGTGCTGGCCATGTCAACAAGCCAGGCGAAGGGAAAATCGAACTGGGCATGAAACCGACCAAGGAACGGATTGTTGGCACCTCGGACCGGCTCTCGTAGAATGCGCGTGGACATGGGCTGGGCATGTCCACCAGCAAGGTGGCGGGAAAATCAGCTAAGGCATTGGCCACCGAAGAAGGCTTGAAAACGGCCAATGAAGGATTGTTGGCAACTAGCACCAACTCGTCGAACGGGCGAGTGCTGGCCATGTCAGCAAGCCGGGCGACGGGAAAATCGGCCGGGGCATGAAACCGACCAAGGAACGGATTGTTGGCACCTCGGACCGGCTCTCGTAGAATGCGCGTGGACATGGGCTGGGCATGTCCACCAGCAAGGTGGTGGGAAAATCGGCTAAGGCATTGGCCACCGAAGAAGGCTTGAAAACGGCCAATGAACGGATTGTTGGCAACTGCCACCAACTCGTCGAATGGGCGAGTGCTGGCCATGTCAGCAAGCCAGGCGATGGGAAACTCGGCCGGGGCATAAAACCAACCAAGGAACGGATTGTTGGCACCTCGGACCGGCTCTCGTAGAATGCGCGTGGACAAGGGCTGGGCATGTCCACGACCAACGTGGTGGGAAAATCGGCTAAGGCATTGGCCACCGAAGAAGGCTTGAAAACGGCCAATGAACGGATTGTTGGCAACTCGCACCAACTCGTCGAATGGGCGAGTGGTGGCCATGTCAGCAAGCCAGGCGACGGGAAAATCGGCCGGGGCATGAAACCGACCAAGGAACGGATTGTTGGCACCTCGGACCGGCTCTCGTAGAATGCGCGTGGACATGGGCTGGGCATGTCCACCAGCAAGGTCGTGGGAAAATCGGCTAAGGCATTGGCCACCGAAGAAGGATTGAAAACGGCTAATGAACGGATTGTTGTTAACTCGCACCAACTCGTCGAATGGGCGAGTGCTGGCCATGTCAGCAAGCCTGGCGACGGGAAAATCGGCCACGACATGAAAACGGCCAAGGGATGGCTTGCTGGCAACTTGTACCAACTCTCCTACCCAGCAACGGCACGCTGGGGGGAGCAGCACTCTTAGCGCGCTTGGCGTCGAGCTGCCGCGGGCGGGAGCAGTCCTGCCAGCGCGTGCGCGCAGTCTTCCCAGCGCGCTTGGGGTCGGGCTGCCACGAGCATGAGTAGCGCTCCCAGCGTGCGCGCGCGCAGCCAGTCCAGCGCGCCTGGAGTTGGGCTGCTGCGGGCGCTGGCAGTGCTCCCAGCGTGCGCTGTTGCACGCCTAGCGGGCTGCTCCCACGCCCTCCTCTCATTCTCGTCCCCCGATCGGTCCCCGTTTTTGGGTCAAATGAACATCCACATGCACCATAATTTTCCTCATATTTTTCTAGAGGTCCACACAAAGTTTTGCTCAATTCCGCCCATTTTTCTATTTTTTATGATTTTTTGTATTTTTTGGCTTCGAAAAATAAAAAAATATTTCCGGCTTCCGAAAAATTATGAAATTTTTTCCCAAGGTCTATTACATTTTTCTCAGTGTTACCACAAAATTTCATCTCAAAACTCCAAGTATTCAATTTTTTTTGGGGGATGTGACCACTCAAACATTCCAA
Source organism: Carallia pectinifolia (assembly GCA_037832335.1). Taxonomy (NCBI): domain Eukaryota; kingdom Viridiplantae; phylum Streptophyta; class Magnoliopsida; order Malpighiales; family Rhizophoraceae; genus Carallia; species Carallia pectinifolia. Next base: position 13,329,024 of record CM075444.1, on the reverse strand, counting down.
TGTCTCCTCCTACCAAAGGGTCCAAAACCTTGATGCTCTTTAGGGGGGAGGTGTATGTCTCACCCCCAACTAGCCTTGCTAGCTTCAAGCTAGTGGGCTTGTGGGGGATGTTGCTTGCACCTAGGTTGGTGAAACGATGCGCGGATGGAAAAGGATTGGTGCCGATGATCAGTGGACAAATTCCCCGATACTCCGACTGCGCCGGGCCCCCTCCGGTCGGCCGGTCACGCGTGACCCGATTCGCAGATTTTGGTCCCAAAAAATGAAAATTTGCCACGACATAGGAAAAAGTGCTGCGAATCGAAAGAAAGCGGTCGCGAGATGAAATTCTTTGCCGATAATTTCATTTTCGGCCCGGTTTGCCGATTTTTGCCCTGAAAAACGAAATTTTGCCTCGATGTTGGAAACGATGTCCGGAATCGGACAATTGGTGCTGAAAGATGAAATTATTTGTCAAGGCTTCCATTTTTCGTCCCGAACGAAGCATGAGCATTGGCAATTGGGGCTGACCCCGGTGACTTGGTAAGCCCAAATGCCTATCTTCAAGGCGGGGGCTGGGTGCAACAGCACCGTTCTTGATCAAAATTAGGGGATGACTCGCGGTTCCACCATCCAATTGCGGGAGCCAAGATGTCGAAGCAACGTAGCGTCTCTAACGTTGCCAAACTGCGGTTGATTAGTAACCATGACACAATTGGTCGTGCTGAAGGAACTCCCAATGATGGTTGAGCGTTGTGTCGTGCACGCTTGCCTCATTCAACACGGGGTGTCCCGAGGTGCCCCCAGTCATATGGCTCGAGGCCCCCTTTGCCGATGCAACAGTTGTTCCTAACGAAAAATGTGAAAGTTCACGTACGATCTCTCGCGCTCAGCGGTGCGGGCAGCGATTCTCTCGGGTGCTTCCACATTCCCCGCGGCTCATCAAGCAACGCGGGCGTGTGTTACGCTTGGGGGGGTTGTTGCCTAGTGTACGCGATTGCGCATAAGTGGTGAAGGGATTGAAAGGGCTTGCAGGCTCCACGCTAGAGCGTCGAACTGTCGGCCCCCGATCCTCTGCAAACTTGCACCCTAGTGCTTCAAATCTGCCTCGAGGTGAAAGACAAGGGTTCCTGTGCTGCTTTCCTTCCAATTTGGATAAATGTTTGTGATGCTTTTGTGCCTTCTCGTCCTTTACCTCCTCGGGGGTGCGGGGCGGACCTCATGTCGTCGACCGTCTCCTTGGCATGCCGATTGTGGTTGCTTTGGTGCATGGTTCGACGCTTGTGCTCTCGGATTCGGAACATTACTCGAGCAATGGAACTGTCGTTCCACTCCACCTTTGCTCGAACGGAGCCTTTGTCCCTCTATAGCACGACTGCCACGCCCGTTTCGTCATCGGCCCCCTTATCATTTGGTTGGGTTCGTGCCGTGCGTGCGGTCACGGGCATCGTGAAGGAATGCTACCTTGTTGATCCTGCCAGTAGTCATATGCTTGTCTCAAAGATAAAGCCATACATGTGTGAGTATGAACTAATTCAGACTCTGAAACTGCGAATGGCTCATTAAATCAGTTATAGTTTGTTTGATTGTACCTACTACTCAAATAACCGTAGTAATTCTAGAGCTAATACGTGCAACAAACCCCGACTTCTGGAAGGGATGCATTTATTAGATAAAAGGTCGACGCGGGCTCTGCCCGTTGCTCTGATGATTCATGATAACTCGACGGATCGCACGGCCAACGTGCCGGCGACGCATCATTCAAATTTCTGCCCTATCAACTTTCGATGGTAGGATAGAGGCCTACTGTTAGCCCCTTGAACACTTGGCATGGCAAAGGATCGTGAGTAGATAAGACTTATCGAGATCAAGTGATGGATGATCGTGAGAGATAAGGCTTATCAAGATCGAGTCATGGATGAGAACGTGGGAAGATGAGGATTATCAGCCACGATAGAGATCGTGGGGAGATAATGTTTATCTCCAAGACCTAGATAGCTAGGGGTGTCAGCTATATATAGACCCTATGGGTTGTCATTTGTACTCAGTAAAAGAGAAACCACTCAGAGAGAAAGAGTGAAACACTGTTGAGAGTTCAGGTGATTGTTCCTTTGTATTGCTTGAGTTAAGTAATAAAAGGTTGGGAAAGGTTCCCGTATATGCTCTTGTGTCTCTTTCGAGTGTGTGAGTTGTGTGCCTTACTTATAAAGTTCTATTGTGCAAATCATTGTGTGTGCGGTTGGCTGAGACTAAGTGTGACTTAGTACCATCACAAGGCGTAATTTTGAGTGAGAAAATTAGCCGTGTGACAGCTGGTATCAGAGCATAAAGGTTCGACCAATGGCAGGTGGTTCGAGTTTTGATGTTGTACGTGAGCGTGTAGCCAAACTCTTTGAGGTACTCGGTGATGTTCCGGAGGATACAAATTCCACCGTGTTCCAGACATTGGCGCTCCATGAACAGTATACAATCGATCTGCAGCAGCAACAAGAGGTGGTGAGCTCTTCAAACACAGCTTTTCGGCTTGAGGAGATGGCAGCAGAAATAGCCATCCTCAAGAAGGCTGTGGCCTCTCAACCAAGCGGAGGTGTGATGGAGGGCTCGACCAAGATGAAGGTGCCAGAGCCTAAAGCCTTTGAGGGAGCGAGGGATGCCAAAGAGATTGAGAATTTTCTGTGGGATATGGAGCAGTACTTCAAAGCTGCCCGAGTGCCAGACGACGAGAAGGTCAATCTGACCAGAATGTATCTAGCCAAGGACGCCAAGCTGTGGTGGCGAACTCGGTTGGATGACGATGTAAATGTGGGCAGCCCTAAGATCGAGACGTGGGAGAGCCTAAAGAAGGAGTTAAAAGACCAGTTCTTACCCTACAACACGTCATGGGTTACGAGGGAATCCTTGAAGAAGTTGAAGCAGAGTGGTACGGTGCGTGACTACGTGAAGGAATTCAGTTCCTTGATGCTTGACATCCGTAACATGTCGGATGAAGACAAGCTTTTCAACTTCTTATTCGGTCTTCAACCTTGGGCTCAACTCGAGCTTAGAAGGTAAGGTGTGAAGGACCTTCCTTCAGCGATGGCTGCGGCTGATGGTTTAGTTGATTTTCGGATCAACAAATCTCCTGATTCTGATGCTGGGAAGCAGCCCAAAGACAAGGGCAAGAAGAAGAAGGAAGGCAAGAAAGATAAGCACAACGGTGGCGGCAAGGATAAAGGCAAAGCCGTCTACCAAGAACAAGGTAAAGGCAAAACTAACTCGGGATGTTTCATATGTAATGGACCACACAGGGCTAAGGAGTACCCGAAGCGGGAGAAGTTAATTGCCATAGTTGCTGAGGAGAGTGGCCTCTCGGACGATGTTGGGCCCTCTCGTGTTAATCCTCTGCAGTTGGTGAGTGCTGTGCAAGCTGGACGTGCCCCACAATCCGGCTTGATGTATGTAAAGATCGAGCTCAGTAATAAGGAGTTGATGGCGATGGCTGACACTGGTGCTACCCACAACTTTGTTGCTGAGAGGATGGTTGTGTCATTGGGTCTGAAAGTCACCAGGACAGGGAGTCGAATGAAGGCAGTCAATTCGGCAGCCTGGGAGGTGCTTGGCATGGCACTAGGAGTGGAGGTAACTATGGGCAATTGGTCTGGTAAGCTTAACTTCACTGTGGTTCCGTTAGATGATTTTGATATCATACTGGGAGTTGATTTCTTTGTGAGCGCAAAAGTTGCTCTGTTGCCTCACTTGGGTGGTCTCATGATCATGCATGAGGATCATCCATGTTTCATTGCTGGAACGTTCACTCCCTCTTCTAGTATTGGTGGGAAGTTGGGTGGTATGCTATCAGCTATGCAGGTGAAGCATGGGCTGAAAAAGGGAGAAGTCACCTACCTTGCGGCTTTGATGGAGATCAAAGAAGGTATTGTTGCGGAGGTGCCTGACAGTGTGGCAGATCTATTGGGGAAGTTCACTGATACGATGCCTCCTGAACTCCCCAAGTGTCTTCCTCCGAGGCGTGCCACTGACCACAAGATCGATTCAGTGCCCGGTTCCAAACCACCAGCACAAGCCTCATATCGTATGAGTCTGCTAGAGTTGGCAGAACTGAGGAAGCAGTTGATGGAGCTGCTGGATATAGGCCTAATTCAGCCCTCCAAAGTGCCATACAGTGCCCCGATGTTGTTTCAGAGGAAACACGATGGCTCCCTGAGGATGTGTGTTGATTACAGGGCTCTGAACAAGGTGACGGTGAAGAACAAGTACCCTATTCCATTGATAGCGGACTTGTTTGACAGGCTGGCGAGAGCCTCGTATTTCACCAAGCTGGATCTGCGATCTGGATATTGGCAAGTCAGGATTGCAGAAGGAGTTGAGGGGAAAACCACGTGCATCACTCGCTATGGCTCCTACGAATTCTTGGTGATGCCATTCGGTTTGACTAATGCCCCTGCTACTTTCTGTAATTTAATGAATGATGTGTTTCATGACTTCATTGATCATTTTGTGGTTGTATATCTGGATGATATCGTTGTATATAGTGAGTCATTGGACGACCACTTGTCCCACCTGAGGTTGGTGTTGTCTAGGTTGAGAGAGCACCAATTATATGTGAAAAAGGAAAAATGTGAGTTTGCCCGGCGTGAGATTATGTTCCTTGGGCATAGGGTGAGTCGAGGGCAAGTTAAAATGGATGAGAGAAAAGTCCAGGCAATAGTAGAGTGGGAGGCCCCTACCAAAGTGTCTGAGTTGAGATCCTTTCTTGGTTTGTCTAACTACTACAGGAAGTTTGCGCAGGGTTACTCCAAAAAGGTGGCCCCATTGACAGACTTACTCAAGAAGGACAGACCTTGGAGGTGGACCACAGATTGCCAAGAAGCCTTTGACAAATTGAAGGTAGCGGTGTCCACGGAGCCGGTCCTGAGGTTGCCTGATTTCGAGTTGCCTTTCAGTGTGCTAACTGATGCCTCAGACAAAGCCATTGGAGGTGTGTTGGTGCAGGAAGGCCACCCTATTGCCTATGAGAGCCGGAAACTCAATGATGCAGAGCAGCGGTACTCAGCACATGAGAAGGAAATGCTAGCAGTGGTGCATTGCCTTTGCACATGGAGGGTGTATTTGCTGGGTACCAAGTTCGTGGTTCGGACCGACAATGTGGTTAACACATTCTTTCAAACTCAGAAGAAGCTTTCTGCACAGCAGTCGCGGTGGCAGGAGTTCTTGGCTGAGTATGATTTTACTTGGGAACACAAGCCAGGAAGGCAAAATCAGGTGGCAGATGCCCTAAGTCGCCGACAAGTGCAAGAGACGGCTGCTGCCCTCACTCAAGTGCAGAGTGACTTACTAGACAAAATCAGAGAGCAGGCCCCACATGATGCCACATATCAACAAGTGGTACAGCAAGTCAGGGAGGGTGTGGTAAGGCGATACTGGCTCGATAATGATTTATTGTATGCCAAGGGTAATCGTGTATATGTTCCCAGTGGTGCAGGCCTTAGGAAGGAAATACTGCGGGAATCTCATGATTCACAGTGGGCTGGTCATCCATGTGTCGAAAGGATGATGGCCTTGCTGTCCCGCAACTACTACTGGCCAAAGATGGAAGATGACGTCGAGGCATATGTCAAGACGTGCATCACTTGTCAGTAGGACAAGACGGAGCGGCAGAAAGAGGCAGGTTTGTTGCAGCCGCTACCAATTCCTACGAAGCCATGGGTGTCGATTTCGATGGATTTCATTGGCGGATTCCCGAAGATTGATGGCATGGGATCTGTCATGGTGGTGGTAGATCGGTTCTCCAAGTATGCGGTGTTTATTCCTGCCCCTTCTTCATGTCAAGCGGAGACAGCCGCTGAGCTTTTCTACAAGCAGGTAGTTAAGTACTTTGGATTGCCTGAAGATATTGTGAGCGATCGGGATCCTCGTTTCACTGGCAGGTTTTGGACCTCGTTATTCAACATGATGGGTTCGGAGTTAAAGTTCTCTACTGCCAACCATCCTCAGATCGATGGCCAGACGGAGCGGATCAATGGCCTACTTGAGGAATATCTTCGGCATTACGTGACGGCAAGCCAGAGGAATTGGCTTGAGTTGTTGGATTCGGCCCAATTTTGCTACAATCTTCACAAGTCCTCTTCCACAGGTATGAGTCCCTTTGAGCTAGCTATGGGGCAATAGCCCCTTACTCCTAATGATGTGGCCAGGACTAGCTCAGGAGGGAGATGTCCGACAGCCCATCGGTTTGCCCGTTCTAAGCAAGAGCGGCTAGAGGAGGCCTAGGATAGCTTGGATAAGGCAGCCAAATGGATGAAAAAGTATGCGGACCGAGGAAGGAAGGACGTGTAGTTCCAAGTTGGGGATAAGGTGTTGCTGAAACTTACTCCCCTAATTTGGAAGAAGATCAGCAGCAAGACAGTGCATCGTGGGCTAGTTCCAAAGTATGACGGTCCCTTCACAATGGTGAAGAAAGTTGGCAATGTTGCATACAGCTTGCAACTCCTAGAAAGGTTGAAGGTACATCCAACCTTCCACGTGAGTTTCTTGAAGCCCTTCCATGAGGAAGCAGGCGATGAGCCTCCAAGGAAACAAGCACGACGTGCTCCCCCTACAATCAACATTGAGTTCCAACGTGAAGTGGAGAGAATTCTGGACCACCGAACGCAGGGACAAAGTAAGAAGAACAGTCGGGTTGAGTACTTGGTCAAGTGGAAGAATGCCCCAGACAATGAGGCGAGCTGGGAAA